>CAUYUJ010014207.1:43121-66382 GCA_963575745.1 Prorocentrum cordatum
ACTACTACTACTACTACTACTACTACTACTACTACTACTACTACTACTACTACTACTACTACTACTACTACTACTACTACTACTACTTACTACTACTACTACTACTACTACTACTACTACTACTACTACTACTACTACTACTACTACTACTACTACTACTACTACGACTACTACGACTACTACGACTATTACGACTACTACGACTACTACGACTACTACTACTACTACTACTACGACTACGACTACGACTACTACTACTACTACTACTACTACTACTACTACTATTACTACTATTACTACCACTACTATTCTTATTATTCTTATTAGTATGACTTATATTAACAGTCGTATTTTTTATTCATACTACTGATACGATTAATGTTAGTATTTGAATTCCTTGCTCCACCGCCCCTTAGGGCCTTCGGCGTGTTAGAACGAAATCTGCGAATTGGATTTGAAACGCGCACGAGCCTTGGTGGAGCCCCAATCGCACCACAACTCGGTAGCAATTTAGGTTTGCCCACCACAAGGGGGCATTTCAAATGGCCGCCGCTATCCTCTTAGCCGGTTGTTTCAGGCACAGACGGGAATCCCAAATCCAGCCCAGGGCCTTCGAGATCGCATCGATTTGCTGTAAGAGAGCCCATGAGCGACCCAGGACGCCACGCGAGCCGCCATGATCGCACCAAGAGGCCCCCAAGGGGGAATTCGCAAATAATCCAATTGCTACTCCTAAATCAGTGCTCTTTATAAGTTTGATGTCTGTCTTGCTGTTGCTGCCGAGTGCGTCGCAATCCATGCTAAAAGAAATTGGGTCTATAGTGTCTGGCCTATGGTGTCTGAGCTGTGGTGTCTGGTCAATGATGTCTGGGCTATGGTGCCTGGGCTATGGCGCCTGGGCTACGGTGCCAAGGCTATGGTGTCTGAGCCGTGGAGTCTCGGCGGTATTCGCCTGGGGAACATATCCCTCCTGGTGGTGCCTGGGCGACGTCCAGGCCATGGTGCCTGGGCTTCGCGATGGCGCCCAGCGTGAACTAGGGCGCCTGGTCTGGGCCATGGTGCCTGGTCTGGGCTAAGGAGCCTGGTCTGGGCAGCGGTGCCTCGTGTGGGCTGCGTTGCCTGGCCTGGGCAACGGCGCCTGCTGTGAGCTGTGGTGCCTGGGCTTGTCCCTGTGCCCCACTGCTCGGGCCATGGAACTTGGTTTGAGCTCTGGTTGCGCTGTTCGGGCTGTGATACCTGGGTTTGTCTCTGGGCGGAGCTATCATGCCTGGTGCGAGCCGTGGCGCCCGGTCTGAACTATGGCACCTGCACTTCGCCATGGAGAATTGACTTGGCAATGGTACCTTAGCGTGGCTCACATCTGGACTTCTTGAGATGTGGCGTTTTTATGAACTATGCTGACTGATGGGCCGCGGTGCCGGCACTTTGCCCTATTATCTGGGGCTGGACTTTGTGGATTGCGGCGCCCGAAGCAGGGCTGTCGCATGCGTCGTCGCTCAAACCAACCTGGTCTTCCACAGAGGGGGCTAGAGCCGCGATGGCTGCGCAACGTTTGCAATGCCAGGCGGCTGGTCTGTGCATACTGAGTGCGCGACGAACATAGATGCGCTTGTGGGTTCTACGATGCTGCGAAGAATCTGGCCGACATCCGGAACTAGTTTCGAAGTGCCGCAGCCCATCTCAAGTCAGTACACCATGTGCAGCGGCCGTGCGGAACACGGCATTCTGGTACCGCGGTAACTTCAGTGCTGCATCCGGTGAGTTCGACGCCGGTCGGCGCCCAATAGATCTGCGCGGTGCCTGCCACACTCGCACGGCCCATGTACTTCGATCCAGCTTCTCTAAGGTTCCCTGCATCAGCGAATTGTCCGGCGATGGCGTGCCGGAGTGCATGCAGGTGAACTACCGTGGAAATCCACCATCTTGCAAGTTTGCGCCCCTTGCGACGTTGGTGAGTATGCATCGGAGCTGAAACGGGCGAAATGGCTTTTGCGGCTAGAAGCCTCTGTGGGCTGGCGCGCCTGAAGACACGCGAGGTGGCACGCAATTATGCGACGAGCGCTCGGAATGCGCGGCCGAGGCCATCGCGTTCTACCTCCCGAGCACCATACGCAACAATGCCTGTATAAGTGGGCCTTGATATCATGCGGGTTGTCCCAAGAATATGTCAGGATCGCGTCGGGCTGCGACTGCGGGGCTCAGGAGCGCCAAGATCGGCCAAATATTTAACGAACATATCGAAATTATAAAAATCTTCGGCTGCCGGTAGGAGACGTCGGGGTATGCAGCGCTTACGAAGGCCACGAGCGCCTCTTCGTCCATCGGCAGCCCATCTTGCGCGCGCTTGACCACCCACCACGGAAAAGTTCGGATAGTCAACGCGCTTGTCGCAGAGGCAGGAGCCCACACGACGGTTCCGGCAGCGCTCCAGCGGGTCGCTGTCCAGCGCAGACTGGCAGCGCTCTTTCGCCTCGGCATGGTTGGAGCAACGGCCCTTGGGCTTGTGACAGTACCCGCCGGCCCTCAGTGTAGCGCCGCAGCGACCGCGCTCGGCCATGCAGGAGAGGGCACCCTCTGCTCCCATCGCGCGCACCGCAAGCTTGAGGTGCCACTCCTCCGCGTGGATGCCGCACCAGCCTTGGGACTTCTCGCAAGCTCTGTCACCCTGCGGAACGCCGCAGCACCTATTCCTCGAGCGTCGAAAGCGCGCCGCACAGCGGCACGGCGGCCCCCTCGCCCTCCTGCTCCAGGAGGGCTAGCTCGGCCCGGCGATGGGGGAGGCAAGCCCTTGCGCTGCTTTTGCAGAGCCCGCTATCGCGGCACGGGTGGCCGCACAGATCCTTCCAGGGTCAGCGGCGCCCAGCGCAAGCACGTGCTCTTCGCGTCCAAAACCTCGGCGGCGGCGTCGGCGTGCCTGAGCTCGGCGTCCACGGCGCTCTCCTTCGGCGGCCGCGGCGCCCCGGCATCCTCTGCCGGTGGCCCATGTTTGCCATCAATTTCCCTCGGGCCCGCTGCGTCGCCATCGCCGGCGCTGACAGTCGGGCTGCTTGCGCCACTGGCGGTGGAGCAGGCGGCGCTCTGCAGGACGGCGAGCTTCGAGATGCCATCGTCGCTGCCGAGCGAGAAATCCGGGAGGCGGTGCTCCAGCAGGGCGGCGGGCGGCGCATCTGCCGAAGGTGGGGACGCGGCGTGGCCATCGGAGCCGCGCGGCGCGAATGCGCACGGGTCGTCAGCCGACCCCGGCGCCTGCGACACGCCGCCGAGCGGTTTGGCAGCTGGCCCCTCGGCGGCGGCCAGCGCGCCGCAAAATTATGCAAGGGCCCCGTTGACGCGCATCGCCGTGTCGGACGCTGCCCGCGCGTTCCTGCGCCTGGCTTTCTCGGCCGCGGGCTCCTGCACGCCGCCGGGCAGAATCTCCAGCAGGCGCGCGCGCGTGGCACCTTGTTCACGAACGGAACGAGCTTGTCCTCTTTCTTTAAACCCACGAAGCGATCACTACAGAACTCACGCAGGATAGCGCACATACGCTCGACATTGCAACTAGTTTGTCCGCGCGCCATGAGCTCGGGCTCCCTTTCTGGACCAGGTGGCGGTGCCTTCTCTGAGTTATTCTGGAGTGTGCCCAATGCTTGCTTCAGCTCCTGCAGCCCCTCCAAGACCTCCGCGCGGTGACCCGAAGGTTGCTTCATGATGTTGTCCTGTGCCTGGGCGAGCACGGCGCCGAGCTGCACTTCCTGCTTCTTCTGGGCAGCGCCATACCACGCGCGAATCGTGGCCAACTCGTTCCCCGAGAGCGCCCGGGCCGCCAAGGCAGGGCGTCTGCTGTCGTTGTTCCAAGACGGGCGCGATGTCCAGCATGGCGAGCGTGGGCTTTGCAGCAGCCAGCTCCACGCCGAGGTCAATCGGCCAAATCTGACGAGGCCGGGGCGGCTGGCATCGGCGCCGCCCTCCAGCATTGGCGCACCGCCGCGACCACCCAGTGGGCGCTGTTCAAATACAAATTCTAATATTGGCACGGATAGCAGTGAAAGCCTGTCCACATACATTATAGCTAATGAATAAACGTAAATTTGATCTGGCATCCTGATTCCGCGATTTGGTATAAAAATTGTTGTTAGGGAAGCTTTTGGCGCCGACTTCGACCGGGAACTTGTTTTGCTTCATTCGATAGCTCGGGTGCGCGCATATCCGCATCTTCCAATTGTTTACCACGCTGAAGCAAAGCGCAACTTCTAACTTGCACATGCGCTGAGTTGGAGAGCCCCGCCCCCCCCCCCCCCCCCCACCACCCCCCCGACCCCCCCCCCTCCTCCCCCCTCCCCCCCCCCCCCCCCCCCCACCCCCCCCCCCCCCCCCCCCCCCCCCCCCCCCCCCCCCCCCCCCCCCCCCCCCCCCCCCCCCCCCCCCCCCCCCCCCCCCCCCCCCCCACCCCCCCCCCCCCCCCCCCACCCCCCCCCCCCACCCCCCCCCCCCCCCCCCCCCCCCCCCCTCCCCCCCGCCCCCCCCCCCCCCCCCCCCCCCCCCCCACCACCCCCCCCCCCCCCCCCCCCCCCCCCCCCCCCCCCCCCCCCACCCCACCCCACCCCCCACCACCCACCACCATCCCCACACACCCCCCCCTCAATGCAAATGGGAATCCACTTGCGGCGCCCCTTGCCCCCCCCCCCCCCCCCCCCCCCCCCCCCCCCCTCCCCCCCCCCACCCACCCACCCACCACCCCACCCACCCACCCACCCCACCCCCACGCAAGTAAACTTGCGCAATTCAAATAAAAGCCATTATCATACTCGCTGGGCCGAAATCACAATGCCGAGGCTCACGAGGCCGGAGGCGCATAAAGCAGAGGGCTACAAGGCCGAGACTCACATGGTCGAGGCTCTCAGGGGGAGGCTCACAAGCTGGAGGGTCGGGCCGAGGCCAGAGGCAAACGGTCAAAAGGCCGACGGTCACAGCCGATGGCACCAAGGACGGGGTCACAGAGGGTCGCAAGGCCCGCAAGCCAGGGTAACGAAGGTCAGGGTCATCGGCGGAGGGCCGCGCGGGGTGAAAAAGGTCGGCTCAATTCTTGGAGCGCGTGCCCCGAGCCGGCCCTTCACGCAAGGGTCGCCCTCAACGCTGGAGACGGCTTCTTTGGGGGTCTGTCTATGCCACCTGCGAACCTGACTACGTGGATCATAGGGGGCACTGGGGAGGACCTAGGCCTGCCTCATAGGGGCCACTAGGGTCATAGGGGTCATAGGGGTCAAAGGGTTCACAGGGGTCATAAGGGCCCTAGGGGTCATGAGGGTCACGCGGGGCCATTAGGGCCACAGGGGCCATAGGGGCCATGAGCGGCATAAAGCGTCATGGGGGGCCTAGCACTGAGGAGGACCTAGGCCCTCCTCATACGGCTCACAAGGGACATAGGGGTCACAATGCCAAAAGTGGTCGGGGGGGGTCTAGCAACGGGGTCACATGGCCGATGGGGTCATAAGGGCCATAAGCGCCATGAGGGCCATGAGGGGCCCTGGGGGGCCCAGCACTGAGGAGGGCCCAGGCAATCCTCATAGGGGTCACTAAGGGTCATCAGGGTCATCATGACCCTGGCCCTCGTGACCCTGGCCCTTGCGACCCCATGCCTTGCGACCCTGGCCCTTGCGACCCTGGCCCTGGCGACCCTGGCCCTGGTGACCCGGGATCTTGCGACGCTGGAAGTGCCGCGGGTGCCCCCAGGACGCCCACGCAAGCACCAATACGATTCCCGCGGGGCTCCAAGAAGGCGCCCAAGCCACCCGAAACGGTAGACAGCCGGTGGTTTACCATTTTTCCTCTTCTCGGGCCCTGGGGCCCCTCATTGGCCCTGCAGGGTCCTCCTGGGACCACATTGGAGGTCGCAGGGGCGCTCCCGGGACGCCCCAGCGGGCTCCAAGACGGCCCCCGGAAGGTCCCCCTCCCTTCTGCGACCCTCGCCCCTCCGACCCTCCTCCTCCGAACCCCCACCTCCTAGCGAGGCGGCCCCGGGCCCCGACAGCGGCCCCCAGACGCCGAGAACCGGCGCCGGGCAATCGAGCAGGCATCAGGCCCCGGGCCGAAGCGGGGGCCGGCTAAAGCGAAGCGAAGGCCCGCGCCGCCGCCCTGGAGAAGGGCAGCTCTCCGGCCCAGGCCGCGACCCGCGAGGCGCGATGATCTTCGCGCCCATGGGGGGTGACCTAATTAGAACCCCCTCTGCTCTGCTCGACCAGCCCCCCAACCAGCCTGCCGGCCAACCAACGCCACCAACCAGCCAGCCAGCCAGTCAACCAGGAGGGTGGGGGGGTCGGAATGGGCCGAGAGGCTTCTAGATAAGGCTGGCCTGGCGGCGGCGGCAACAGAAAATAAATTCGCGAGCGGGCGGGCCCTCGGCATGTGAGGCGGTGAGTTCTTTCCTCCTCCTCCTCCTCCTCCTCCTCCTCCTCCTCCCCCTCCTCCTCCTCCTCCGCCTTCCCCACCTCCTCGCCCGCCCCCCCCCTTCCCTCCCCTCCGAAACCCGGACTGCAGAGACGCCCGAAACCTGCCAAGATGGCCCCCGCTTGTGAAAGACGGCTCCAGGTGGCCACCTGGACGGTTGAGCATGCGTCAACGCGTCCTGCAAGAGGGGCCCAAACAGTCTGCCGCTCAACAACTCGCACTCTACCTGGGTCTTCTCCTGCACCCCAGAACGCCTCCCAGAGGGCCCCGAGAAGCCCCAGGGGCCCCAAATCGCCCTGATCCCTCCTCCCCGTCGAGAAATCACAGGCGTTCCCTAGAGGAGCAAGACAGCACATGCCGGTCAACAACTCGCACTCTACCTAGGTCTTCCCCTGCACCCCAGAACGCCCCCCAGAGGGCCCCGAGAAGCCCCAGGGGCTCCAAATCGCCCTGATCCCTCCCCCCCGTCGAGAAATCATAGGCGTTCCCTATAGGAGCAAGACAGGACATGCCGGTCAACAACTCGCATTCTACCTAGGTCTTCCCCTGCACCCCAGAACGCCCCCCAGAGGGCCCCGAGAAGCCCCGGGGGCTCCAAATCGCACTGATCCCTCCTCCCCGTCGAGAAATCACAGGCGTTCCCTAGAGGAGCAAGACAGGACATGCCGGTCAACAACTCGCATTATACCCGGGTCTTCTCCTGCACCCCAGAACGCCCCCCAGAGGGCCCCGAGAAGCCCCAGGCGGCTCCAAGAGGCCCCGACCCCACCTCCCCGTCGAGAAATCATAGGCGCCCCGTTTAGAAGCAAGACAGGACAGCAAGGGAGGAGGGAGGAGGGAGGAGGGAGGAGGGAGGAGGAGGAGGAGGAGGACGACGACGAGGAGGACGAGGAGGACGAGGAGGGAGAGGAGGAGGACAGGGGGAGGAGACAGGAGGGCGAGGGAGGGAGGGACCAACGCCAAGGCGAGGGACAGGAGGGCACTCATGCTCTCAACTAGACCAGAAAAGGGATTCGATGTTTTTTGAATCGCACTGCACATGCCCCACAACGAATTCAAGCGCCGGTTGCACCGAAGCCCGCCCCCCTCTTGGACGTGGGCCCTAGCGCCGTCTGCAGCCACTCCTCGCATGCGCGAGCCTCCCCCCCTCCCTCCATGCCTCCCCTCTGTAAGCACGTCGGGCTTTTGAAGTACCTGCAATGGCACGTCAAAAGCCCATAAGCCTCGCGCGCGGGTCTGCACGCCGGATCCTCAGCCGCTGCCAACGCCCTGGCTGCCCTCGCCCGGAGGCGCGTTCTGGGGGCCCGCGGGCCGCGGGCCGAGAGCTGCGGCCAGGGCCAAGGTGAGGGCGGTCTGGTTGTGCGCGGGCAAGCCGCCCACGCACGCGCCCGCGCGCGCGACAAGGTCGGCCTTGCTACCCCCGCTCGGAAGGCCGATCCCGCGGAGAGCCTTCTGGAGGTCGCACGCGGGCACGGCTTCCAGGAGGCGCTGCAAAGCCGGGCACGCTTCCTTGCCCTCCCGCGGCGGATCGCTGGGCTCCGGCGCCGCGGCCATCGCCCCTGTCCCGGCAGGCGCCTCCGGAGACGAGTCCGGCTCGAGCAAGGCCAGCGCCCCCGACGACCCCCTGCGGGGCTTCTTCCCCCGGTGGACCTCCGGCGCTGGCTCCTCAGGGCTGGAGCCGGGAGCGGGGCCGCCGCCGGCAGCGGTGCGCCGGGACCTGCGGCGAGGGCTCCTCTGGCTCGTGGCAGAGGCGGCCGGCCGCCCCTCCGCGCTGCTCGTCACCGCCGGCGGCGCTGGCGCCAGCACCGCCGGCGGCGGCTGCGGCCGCGGGCTCCGCGGCGTCGCCGCCGGCGTCGCCGCCGGCGCCGGCGGCGGCTGCGACCGCGGGCTCCGCGGCGGCGTCGGGGAGCGCAGCGTCGGCGCGGGCAAGCCCGCCCACCTCCCGCTTGGCCTGGGCCCGCGGCGGCACCTCTGGATCGTCGTCGCCGTCGTCGTCGACGGCGTCATCGATGCCGTCGTCTTCGTCGACGTTGTCGTCGTTGCCGTCGTCGTCGTCCTTCTCCTCATCCCCCTCCTCCTCATCATCATCAGTGCCTGTTCGGGCGCCACGGGCCCAGCCGCAGGTGCCACGGCCTGCGCGCGCCGCCGGCGAGCCCCGCTGGCCCCCCCTGGCGCTAGGCGGCGGGCACTCCGGCCCGCGCGGGCGGGCCCCCTGCCTGCGCGGGCGCGACAGCCCGCGGTGCCCTGGCGCCGCGGCCGGCGCGGGCCCCCCTTCCTGCGCGGGCGCGACATCCCCAGCCGCAGGTGCCGGGGCTTGCGCGCGCACCTTCGCCCGCGCCCGCCGTCTCGTTCGACTCGGATCACGGCGGCCGTCTGGACGGCCGGCGGCATCCGCGAGGGCGAGGTCGCCTGACCCCTGCCACGCTCGGCAAAGCGGGCGCGCGATCGGTGGCTGTGCAGCGAGGACCATTCTGGTTGCACCCTGCTGCACTCGCGAAGTCGCGAGGGCGGTAGTTGAAATTATGCTCGCGGATGGACCTGCGAGCCCGGCGGGCCCAGGAACCGGCCATCCTGGCCCCACCAAATCGTGCTCCTCCCTCTTGATAAGAAACGGCCATGGAAGAGGGACGGCGACGGTGCGCGCGCGCGCGCATGTGCGCGCGCGCGCGCGTGTTCCAGCACACGGACGAGTTACCAGTAACAGGGTGCATGCACGCGTGTGCGCGCGTGTTCGCATGCAACAGGGCGAGACCTAATGCGCGTCACGCAACAATAGAAATGGTGGACAGCACTGCGTAGCCGGCACGAGTTCCGACTTAGCCGGTTCCGCCCCCCCTGGAGCCCCAAGAATGCCCCAAGAGGGCTCTGAGGAGGGCCTAGGCTCTCCTCCTAGGGGTCACAAAGGTTCATAGGGGTTATAAGGGTCAGGTCATGAGGGTCATAAGGGTCGCAGGGGCCATCAGGGGTCTTGGGGGCCCATAGGGGTCATGAGTGTCATAGGGGCCATTGGGGGCCCTATGGGGTCTTATGGGCAATAAAGGCGAACTAGAATTGAGGAGGGCTTTGTGCCCCCTATGACATTACGATCCTTGCGACCTCTTTTGCCCTTGACGCCTCGCGTATTCCTAAGCCCGGGGCCGTCTCGGAAGCCCGGGGCCGCCCTGGCGGCCCCCGACAGGTGGAGCGGAGTTCGTTCGACGGGAGGGAGGGAGGAGGTAGGGGAAGGGAGGAGGAGGAGGAGGCGGAGGAGGAGGAGGAGGAGGAGGACGAGGAAGAGGAGGAGGAGGAGGAGAGGGAGGAGGGGGAGAAACCCGATGATGATGAGGAGGAGGAGGAAGAATATGATGATGATAACGATGACGATGATGATGATAACGATGATGATGATAACGATGACGATGATGATGATGATGATGAGGATGATGGGGATGATGATATGTTTCAAGCCCTGGAGTGTCGCACGCACCAAAGCTGTCCGAATTATCGTCACCCCCGCCCCCCTGTCCGACGGGCGGCCGGGGAAGCATGCCGGACGGGGCCTTGATCGAGTCGAGTCCCCTGGGACGCTGTTCCACGCACCCCATCCCGCGGCGAGGAGGAGCAGGAGGGGGAGAGCAGAGGGGGAGGAGGAGAAGAAGGAGGAGGAGGAGGAGGAGGAGGAGGAGGCCGAGGACGAGGAGGAGGAAAAGGAGGATTAGGAGGAGAAGAAGGGGGAGGAGGATTAGGAGGAGAAGAAATGTCAGCCATCTGGAAGGTCCCACGGGCTGGATGATCGAACGGCCCAGGGGTCGAGGGCTCCGGGACGCCCGCTGCACCTCCGATTTCTCCTCCGCCAACCCCTCCCCCGAGTCGCCCTCCTCCTCCCCCAACCCCTCCTCCGCGGACTTTTACGCCACACCATGCCCCAGAGATCGAATTCGCGATACTCGCGGCCCCTGGTAGGGGTACTCCGACCCCTCCCTCCTCTTGCCACCTGCTCTAGAACGCAACTAGGAGGGCGCACCGACGTGCCAAATACGCGCCGACGCTCATGCCAACTACCCGAACATGGCTACTCTATGTCCGCCATCTTGCGCTTACGCGACTCCCACGGCCGCCTCTGCTGCACAGTGCGCCCTTGCAAGTCCGACCCGCCCTCCAGGCGTGAGTGATCTGGGTCACCTTCTGTGCCAACCCCTGGATCCCTTGGGGGGCAAGTGGCACCCCTCCCCCACATGCCCCGCCCTCCAGTCCCGGGCGGGCTGCAAGAGGCTCCAGGAGGTCATCGGAAAAGCCCAAGATGGTCCCGGACTCCCAGGATGTCATCGGAAAACCCAAGATAGCCCCGGACTCCCCAGGATGAGCCCCGGAGGGCACAAGAGTGCCCCGGATGATTCCTCACGGTTTCGACGAGCGCCCAAGATGGATGCAAGGTGATCCGCGTTAACCCAAGATGCCCAAGATGACCTGAAATGGTCAACATGTTCTGGGTTGCGACATTTCCGGGCAAGGGGGACACGCGAAACGTCAATAATGTTCGATTGTGTCTTCGATCTGCTCTCTGGTTGCCGGAATGCCAGCAATCGCATACAGCAACGGGTTGGGAGGCCGGTCAATGGCCTCGACCAAGGGCTTCGCATTCAGCTGTTCGAGCAAGGCGTCCACATGTCCTTCGAGCACACGTTCTATTCCAGGCGGACTCACCCCGGACACGCCAAATTTACACAACGTACGTTCATATGAATCATGAAGGACACGCACAATACCGTCGCCATTGCACCCTTTCCTCGAACGACCATACAGAAGCTATGATCACCGTCCGTGGCAGCCCACGCCCCAACAATACCCACATCTTTGCGGACAGACCACTTATACAATTTCTGCATCGTGATCGGTGTTAAAAGCTAGAAGGAAGCGCATGCATGCAACGGGGGCTGGCTCTTGCACTTTGGGCTGTTCTGTAAGAGGAGAGACTTTATACTAGCGGCTGTACAGGGAAGGATTGTGTTCCGGACCAGCGCTTGCGTCCGCTAGCGTCCTGAAGTCTTCTGGAAGCTCGATCAAGGTGCCCATTTTCTGTGCTGCACGAAAAGCCGCATCCACGGCAGCGCACAACGCCTCCGGGCATGTGACATATTTGTTGCGTCCCTGGCGCGCTGCCGCCTGGATCACTCCCTACCAGCATGCTCATCTTGGCCCCACCGCCATGCGGAGGCAACGACCTAGAATGCAACATACATCCGCCGACGCTATCTGCGTGTGGCAGACGCATCTTGGTCCCGTCATCTTGCGCGGGTCGCCGTCGTCGTCGTCGTGTCAGAGGCCTCCAAGATCTCCCAAGCGGCTTCGAGCCCAAAGTTGGGGGGGGAGTCTCAAGCGAAAGTGGATGGACCACCTCAGGTCGAGGCATATCTGAGCCCAGAGTTGCGAGGATGTCTGAGGCGAAAGTGGTCGGACCACCTCGCGCGAGGGATCTCTGAGACCGAGGTTGGGGGGATGTCACAGGCGAGACTGGGTGGACCACCTCTGGTCGAGGCATACATGAGCCCCGCGTTGCGAGGGCGTCTGAGGCGAAACTGGCCGGACCACTTCGCGCACAGCATCTCTGAATCCAATGTTGGGGGGATGGATCAGACGAGACTGCGTGGACCACCCCGGATCGAGGCATCTCTGAACACAGCGAGATCGCTCCTGTTGGCGAGCGCGGCAGATCCTCAAGGACGGCCCAGAGAGGCCAGATTCACTGACTATCGCAGAGGCCGAGACCTCCAGGGTCGGCGGCACCGGCCGCAAGGCCTTACCAATATTCCCCCTTCAAAATATTCCTGCTGCGCTAGAGGCCCGTGTGCGATTTCTTGAAAGCAAAACACATAATGTGCATATCAACAAAATGCTGTTGGTCCCAGCCCGCATTATTGGCAAATTGCGCGTCTGCCTTGCATGTTCCTTTCAATGACAAGCATGCCCAAGCGTTGGTATCCCTATGGCTGCGCAATCGGAACAAGGCATCCAAACCCCGCAAGCCTCGCGCCAACACAAAGTCAGCCATTCCAGAACAATGGTGATCACTGACTTGAATGCAAAACGACTCGTATGTCATTTGTTGACCAATATAAAACAACAAAACTTCACCTTGCACCATGTGCACTCCTCTCACAACACACAATCGTCAAGTAAGATGGGCCTATCCCCCAAAAATGGACCCACCTGAGCCACGAAAGGGCGACCATTCGGCGCGCAACGCTGAACCCTTGACAGGTAGAGGGGGGGGGGGGGGGGGCGGGGCCAGAGAGAAAGGGGGAAGACGGAGAGATCAGAGAGAGAGAGAGAGAGAGAGAGAGAGAGAGAGAGAGAGAGAGAGAGAGAGAGAGACAGAGAGACAGAGAGACAGAGACAGAGAAAGAGAGAGAGAGAGAGAGAGAGAGAGAGAGAACGTTCAGGGCGACGGCCGAAGACTAGCGTTTCGCGCTGAGTTGGTTTTCGACGGCACCGGAGTCCAAAGATGGCCAGGCCGAAAGTCGGAAAACAAATCCTCTTGATTTTCCAAGACGTGGGAGGTCCAGGGCTATCGCCTCGCATTCAACACAGGGTTCTCCCCGCTCATACAGAAACTCCACTGGAGACGTCCTCCTCCTGTTACCTCTCCCCCATCCCAGCCCTCCTCCTCCGACCTCTCCTCATCTAGTGTCTTCTATGGCCAGGCCTCCGCATATCCCCCCGCCCCCGGCCCCTCCCACTGCGACCCCTCCCCCCCGATCCCTTCTCGCGCGCGGGAAGCTTCTTGCAGGATCACTCACAACACAATTCACAAGGGCCACGACAATACTACCTGACTCGGCCCTGCTCAGAGGGTCACAAGGCCGCGGGTCAGAAGGCCGCGGGACACAAAGCCGCGAGGGTCACCGAAGCTGGACCACTAGCTTCTCGCGCGGTTGCGACAGGTCGCCCGCACGTGCCCTGGGAGACACAGGCTCACCGCCAGACCATTATTCGCACTAGCAAAAAGAATTGCACGTGCACCGCACACAATGAAGCCCGTCTGCTTCTGGCCTCGAGCAAGTCCGAGGGTCGCAAGGCCACGGTGAACCTGCAAAAAAGCGGGTTTGCAAGTGCACCCCCGGCCTTGTGCCCGCGGCCCTCTTGTAGGCCGAGGGTTCCAAGGCCTCCGCGCGGAAGCAAGGGTCACGAGGTCGCGAGGACACCAGGTCGCGAACACCCCCATGCGGCAGCCGGCGACGCCCGCGCACGGTGCCCATGTAAAAGAATGCAAGCACACCAAACACAAGAAAAACCCACGGCCTGTGACCGCGAGGAAGGCCGAAGGTCAGGCCGAAGGCCACCAGGCCACACACTACGGTTGCAAGGGGCGCCAGGCAAGGTTGCAGTGCACCTGCAAAAGAGCGGGTTTGCAAGTGCACCCCGAGATTCACAGGGCCGAGATTCACAAGGCCGAGGTTCACAAGGCCGAAGCGCGCAAAGCCGAGGGTCACAAGGCCGAGACTCACAGGAACCAGTAGAGCACCAAACAAAGGGTGAAAAGGCCGATGGCCAGGGTCACAAGTGCCGAATCAAAGTCTCGCCCTCGACGAGCAGAAGGACACGAGCATCTCCTTGCGGCGAGCCCCCTGCTGTTGAGCACAGAACACTGAGCGCTGATTCGCAGAGAGCCTGCGCTGAGCACAGAGCACTAAGCGCTATGGAGAAGAGCAAGATCGAGACGGACATGCGCGCAGTGGGCGGAGGAAGCCGTCAAGGATGCCTTCTGCGCTGGGCAGCAGCAATTGGGCGAGGCTGCGAAGGCGCGGCGCATGACGGACGCCAGGAGGTGGAGAAGCAAGAACAGGAGCAGCCCAGGCCCGAAGCCAGCTTCTGCCAGCAGTGCGCGGAGGCGTTTGTCTTCCTGGGGGCAACTTAAAAGCGCCTTGCAGTATCGGAAGCTTTGGCAGATAAGCGCTTCGAGACGCTGGGCCAGGGGACGCGGCAATGCTGAGAAGCATGCTGGGCGCGAAGTGAGCTGGGCGTCGTCGGCCAAAAAAAGTATACCCGTTCAAGCTGCGCTGGCTTTACGCTCACATCGTCAGTAGAGCTTCGGTCCGCTGTCTGCAGCACGGGTGGCCTCCAAATCGCGCCAGAATTGACAACCATGCACAGCGCTACACAGCCGCACCATGCACAGCCGCGACACAGAAGTGGCCGTGCAAAGGCCCTTCTATGACGGACCGAAATCACAGGTGACGCCCGTGCCACTCAACAAGACGGCAATGCAGCAAGGCGATGCACATCGCCACACGTAGCCTCGCCCGCCCGAGCACGCAGTGCAAACCAGCCCTGCCCAACGCCATGCAATCAGGCGCTTGATGTGCGCAGACAAAGCCGGGTCAGAAATTGTGATCTCGCTCGTTGGACGCGCCGCCAGCAGCCGCCACGATGGCGCACTCAAACGCGCACGCCTTCGTGCAGGACGTTGCGGGAGCCAGCTTCAGCGAGCAGATTGCCCAGATGAGTGCTGCGGAGGAACCTCTTTCATGGCGGCAATGGAAGAGTTCATGAACAGCTCTGCGAGCAAATTCCTTCTTGTTCCATGGCATCGCGCCGCCAGGCCACCTGCAGCCAGAGGCTTAGACCGAGGGGCCGCCGCAACCCAGTGGCACCCTTGGCCCCGCGCAAGGCCACTGCCAGTTGAAGCTTATTCGCGCGCGCCCCTGCCATGACGGCCCGATGCGCCACGCCCAGTGCAAATCCCACATTGGCCCTCGTGAGTTGCCCGTCGAAGCCCGCTGCTGACACGCTCCTGGACTTGTGCGCGTGCGCCAAGCGTGCGCGCGTGCAAGCTGAAACAAATAAGCAAGCGCGGCCAGTTGAGGAAGGTCGCATCGACCGCCCTATGAACATAACAACTTGCTGGAATGCTTGCCTCGCTTGCGCGCACTGGCGGCGCGGCCAAATTTCTGGCGCAACCCTAACAACAAGCTGGCTGGGTTGGACACCTCGTAAACACGAGCTGCGATTTCGGTCTGTCATGGGGCAGCCCCCTGCGCGGCCATCCGGGCGCGCAAGGCCATCGAGCAATGCCGAGCGGGCGGACGATGTTATTGCGGAGCAATTCGCTGGCCAGACAATGGCCTGTTGTCCTGCACTTGCGCCCACGCGACCAGAAAAGCCAGCAAACCACGCAAGCGCACATATACATTCCCATACGCACCTCTCCGAGGGAGTAGAGCTCAGAGGCGATTAATGCGCACGTCGTCCGCGATTGTTCTGGCCGTTTCGCTCGGGACATCCTCGAAATTCTGAAAATCGGTGGCACCCCTCACGCAGATCGTGACGTCAGGGTCCAAAAACACATGGGAATTTCAACATTTTAACATACAACCTTCAAAAACACACGGTAATTTCAATAATTGTGACCCCGATTCTCAGAGAATGGGGGTTTCGCATGAAAACTCCATCCAAAATCGAATCCCAGACCCCTCCTCGGGGCCTCCTGGGGGCCTCCTGGAACCTCCTGGGGCCTCCTGGGGCTTTCTGGACCTTCTGGTGCCCCAGACCCTGCCTCGGAGCCTCCTGGAGTTCTCCTGGGCCTGCTGAGGCCGACCGGGGCCTCCCGGGGCCTCCTGGGGCTTCAGAACTACATGCACACACAGAGACACAAATCACGCCCAACACATCACACGCTAGACAAACATAACACACACACACACACACACACACACACACACACACACACACACACACACGCACACACACACACACACACACACACACACACACACACACACACGCACACACACCACACACACACACACACACACAACACACAAACACACACACACACATACACACATCACACAATCCTGGGGCCTCCTGGAGCCTCTTCTGGTATCCAAGTCGGGCCTCCTGAGGCTTCCTGGGGGGCCCTGGTACACACATCGCAAGGTGTGGCAACCCCACTTGCGCTCGAGTGCGACTTCGCTGTTGCATGTCACTCCTGCTTCAAACGCCCCTTCAGCTTGTTGTATGAGCCTGGGCACACACGTGCCACTTGTGTATATATATATGTATATATATACCTTTTCTGGCGAGCGCTGCGGGGTCTCACGGCGCACGCGGAAGCTCACTTCGCATACGCTGCACGCGTCAGCACTGCAGCATTTGGCGGGGCTGCAAGCGAGTCGTCGCATAGCTACCGCATCAACCGCCGCCTGGCCCTCAAGTCTCTGCAACTAGCGCTGGAATGGAAGCGCAGGCTCAGAACCACGCGTGGCCCGCATCTTTCTGGCCTTCTTCCTGGCTGGCTCTGTATTCACGAGCTCTGTAACAGTGCGGAACACGATGGTACCTGAAGGCCCCGCCTGATTCTCGGCAGGCACAGCGCGCTGCATGAGCAGATTAGCCTCCGCAGCGCCAGGGGGGGCCACCTCGTCAAAGAAGGGCCCCACTTTGCTTGCGCCGCGCCGCTTCGCACTTTGAACGCCTTTTCGTCCTCACCCGGGAGGCGCTCCAAGAACGCCCCGTCGCGAAGCCGGGCGGGCCGCCCGACTGGCGCGAGCCCAGGCCCAGAATAGGTCGCGACGAAAGCTGCCGCCCGCGCGCGCATCCGCGCGCCGCGCCGGGGGCTCTCGAGCAGGTGCTGCTGCAGCTCGGCAGCAGGGGTGGTAGCACAGGCCGCGCGCGCTTCTCTGCGCCCCCCTTGGACAGAGCAGCCACGAGTTCCTTGAAACTGCCCAGCGCCTCGAGGCTCTGCTGCACAGCAGCGTCTTCGGTGAGCTCCAGCCTTTCCACCTGCTTTCGGACCTTGCGGTTCTCTTCTTCCTCCTTCTCGTTCGCTTTGTTCTCGAGGCTCGACGCAGCCTGCTGCTTGGCTTGCTTGTCGCGGCGCCGCTGCGCGTTCTTGCTGAGGGTCGGCTCGGGCGCGCCAGGGCTGGCCACATCCTCTGGCGGCGCTCGTAGTTGGACCAAGGATGGCCGGCGGGCCTTGCGCTGCTGTTTCACGTCGCGCGCCTCCTCGTTGAGCTGCTGGGCGGCACGCGTCTGCGCCTCCGCTGCTTCCGCTGCTACCTGGCGCGCCGCGCAAGCGCCCGCGCAGGCGCGGAAGCGCCTGGTCTCACATCGCGGACAGATCGGCAGATCGATAGAGCGAATCTGGGTGATCTCTTCCGCTTCGGGCAGCGGACTTCGCTCGACGCCGCCCGAGGCCTTGCAGATTGACCACGCGAAGCCATGGGACGAGCAAATCTGGATACGCTCGGCGAACTCGGCAACCTCTCGGCGGAGCTCCTGCAAAGTCGTGAGCTTGTCCGTGAAGGGCTGGGTGGAGAAGCGCGCCCACGCGCAGTGGACCGGGAGTCCGACGCCAGTGAATGCTTGGTGGAAGCGGCCGAGCTCCAGAGCGTCCGCACCCATGAGAACACCGCCGCCCATGAGATCCCACCCCACGATGATTTCCACGCAATATCATCTTGCACCCTGCAGCTCGATCCCCAAGAAAGTGTTCACAGGGTTTCCCAGTCGCCAATCGTCGCCAAACAACTGCCTGATCTCCTCCCAGACGGCCACGTTGTCGTCGCAGAAATTCCACTTGCCCGATGGCCTGTGCCAGGACATGTAGAAGCTGGCGAGGAGCATCGCGTTTTCTTGCAGCTGCCATTTCAACAAGCCGCTGGGGGTCGCCTTCCGCGAGCACCTCGCGGGCTTTATTGGCGACGCAGGCTTTGCCGCTTTGATAGCAAAGACCCGAAAGCCACACGCGCTTCCGCCACGTCAACGCCACGCCGGTGATCGCCTGGACCATGCTGAGCAGTCATTGCGAGCCTTCCTGACTGGCCGCGGAATCTTCCAGGCGGCATCGCAATTGGTGGGGAACGCACTGCGCCGGCGGCCAGCCGCGC
This sequence comes from Prorocentrum cordatum, assembly GCA_963575745.1. NCBI lineage: Eukaryota > Dinophyceae > Prorocentrales > Prorocentraceae > Prorocentrum > Prorocentrum cordatum. Next base: position 61,415 of record CAUYUJ010014207.1, read on the forward strand.
GCGACGGCGCGCAGCGTCGGTTCCCAGAGCTTCTTGGTGACATCGCTGGCGCTGGTGAGGCGCATGCGCCCATTGGAAACTTTGATGGCCAAGCTGCGCCCGCCTGGGTCACCAATATGCGCCTCAGTTCGGCAGCGGCGCTGGCACAGATCGAAGAGATGCTGGCATGCATCAAGGTGCAAGCTCTCGGGGGGGCGCCCTCTTCTAGGCGCAGCATGTGCGACTCGGTTGCGCTGAGAAGGCGGGGATGGCGGCAAATCTTGCTTGAGCAGCTGAACTTCTTCTTATGCGTGCGCAGAGGAATACGTCTGAGAGCTGCAATGTGCACAAGCAGCGGTCGTGCCACGCATGCGGGGGGCATGTAAATAAGTTGATGGCTGCGTATGGCGCAAGCAGCGGCTTCTCTAGAATTCATTTTCCAGCGCCCGAAGGCCTGGCGGTACATGAGTGCGATAGATTCGCGTTTTGCCCGAAGCGTGCGTTGTACGCGCAGCAGATGGACGCGGGCGTGCAGCTACGTTGAATGAAAACAAGTGCGCCGCAGCTTCCGCCACCACTGTGGAGGCGATGCCCACCTGTCTGCACGATGCTCCTCTGGGCAGATTCCCCGGACGCAACCAGATCTCAACAAGGATCGCCCTGTTCCAAGCAGGATCCACTGTTGGTCGAGGCGCTACTGCGCGCGGCGGAGGGCAGCGCCTTGCTGCACTGCTCCCCCCTAGTGGGGCTGGCGGGCCAGTCGACTACCTATGTGGTAAACGCGATGTTGTAAGATGCGCTTATCTGTTTCGCGTTTCGCTAAGATGCTGCGCCCGAGGGTTCCTGTCTGCGGCGCAGACATGTCAATATGCTACTGTGCGGTGCCCCACCAAACTTTTCACAAATGCGCACAAAAGCTGTGAGCGCCGATGCGCGCCTTGCTGCAACACCGACCCGGCGTTGTTCCAGTGGGCGCTGCTGCTGTCGCTTACTGCTTGTGCTTGTTGAGGAACTGCGTGGCTCCGACGATGGCCCTCGCCTCGCCCTGCCCCTGCATCTCGCGTACACAAGGGGGGCAGAAGAAGCGTTTCAGCTCTTTCTTGCCATTCCTCAAGGCATCGGTTTCCGAGGCGCCGCGGCCGCAGATGGTGCAGGGCACGACCGCGCTGGCACATCCAGTGCAAACCTGCTTGGTTTGCAGACGGCGGTGTTTGGCCACGGTGGCGCCCGCCGTCAACAAGGCATCGCACGCGTAGCAGTCACCCTTGTAGCGGGTGGTGCATGCGCCTTCCATCTGGCACAGGCTGCTCGTCCCTGGGCGTTTGGAAATCGATTGTGGATCTGGATTCGCACATCTGGGGGTCTACACCCTGGGGGTCTACACCCTGGGGGTCTACACTCTGGGGGTCTACACTCCGGAGGTCTACACTGGCAGTCTAGACTCTCGGGCTACCGACTTTGGATCTGGATTCGCACATCCGAGGGTCTACACTCTGGGGGTCTACACTCTGGGGGTCTAGACTCAGGGAGGTGGGCAACCGATTTTGGATCTGGATTCGCACATACCCGTCCGAAAGAAACCACATAGAGAACCCTTCAACGTAAACGCTGTCTAAAGAAGAAGAGGAAAAAAAAAAAAAAAAAAAAAAAAAAAAAAAAAAAAAAAAAAAAAAAAAAAAAAAAAAAAAAAAAAAAAAAAAAAAAAAAAAAAAAAAAAAAATGCTGTTTTTTCAAGTGCATCTGCGCGCCCGCGATCTCGCCAAATTCCCATTGCTCACAGGCCTCTGCCCCGCCCATTGGAACAGCACGAGCCCCTCTGCCCGAGCCCTTCGTAGTCCTGCCGCCAAGGCTCTCTTGCCGGGCGCTGCTCTCCTGCCTGTCGGCGGCATGGCTAGTCGTGAGCGGCGGGGCATCTAAGTCTGAGACAAATGGAGATATTCCAGACATTTTCTGCTCCGGGGGAGAGAGGTCAGCGCGGCAAAAATGCACCCGTATGGGGTCTCCGCGCCCACCGCGAGTCATCGACCAAACTGCTGAACGCAGTCTAACAAACGCCTCTCACGCCCCTGTTGCCGACGGTCCAGATTTGCACGAGAAGGCTGTAAGCGCCGTCAGCGGTGGGAGAGGGATAAGCTGGCCACACATGCCAATCGCACGCACTTTCCGCTGCGAAACCTCAGCTGCGAATTTGTCAGGGCCCATTGCCGACACGCGCTGCGTCTCCCGTGGCGTTGCGCGGCGCTGCCCAAGTCGCGCTGCTGGGGGCCCCTCGCGCTGCCTTTCAAAATTCCACGGTCGGGCGCCGCTCTTGTCCCGGTCACCCTCCTCCTCCTCGCCAAGGGCTTCGCAGGTACGCGTCTCCTACCCATTGACGCGGCGGGTGACGACGAAGCGTTGCTCGGCGACGATCACGGTCATGATGCCTTCCTCGATGCCCATGGCCGCAGCCTCGCCCCACGCGAGCTACTCGCGCGCACGGCGCGTCGCGCCCTGGCCCAATCGCGCGGCCACGGCGTGCAACTACTTAGCCGCCGCGCGGTTGGCACAGTACTTCGCGGCCCTTGCCCCCCTCCGCCTTGGCCCCTGTTTCATGGCGCACGAACTCCCGAACGGGCTTCGCCTTCATCTCCGTGGCGCACGCCACAGCTACGGAGCGCTCGGAGAATCGTCGATCGCCGAAGACGAAGCGGTCCTCGACGGTTTTGAACGCGAACTGCACCGGCGCCGGCGGCCCTGGCATCGCTCATCTAGCCCGCCTGGACAAGGGCGCTCGGGCGGCACCGCGTCACCGTCAGCGCGGGGCGCACATCGTAGTCATTGTTGACGAGCGCCGAATGCGCCCCGCGCCTTCGCGCGCGGCGTTCTGGAGCGCCCCCTTGCCCCTGGCCACGTCGTCGGCCAACTCCTTCTTCATCTCCTCGAAGAGGGCTCGCCACGAGGCCGGAAGGAATCATCTGCAGCCAGAAATGCCCCTCTGGCATTTTTTCCAAAGGCGTTCGGCACGGCCCGGCGCCGCAGGCGGGAACAGGGAGGGCTCGCTTCGAGAGTGGAACCGACGCAGCTATCTACGCAGACTGGGCAAGCACTGGTATAGACGCAGCTACCAGGCCAGATGGCCAAGAGGGCCATAAGACCAGAGGGCCGCACGCAGGGCAACAGGGTCGCAAAAACCAGGGTCACAAGGGTCACAGGGGACAGAGGCGCCGAGTTCACAAGGGCCACACGCGCCAGGGTGGGCAGGAGGGAAGAGAGCCTCTTGGAGGCCCCCCGGGGCCTCTTGGGCGCCTCTGGGGCCGTTCCGGGGTGCAGGAGAAGCTTTATACAGAATGCGGGCTGTTGCATGAACACGTTGGGGGCCGCGCATGCACTGCAGGCAGGCGCGAAGAACGCCACGCAATTGCGCGCCCCATGCCGCGACGCGCCCCCTGGAGACGCCATAGGGCCCTGGGAAGGCCAACGGCGCCCAGGGCGCATGCTTTGCAAGAATTGAAGTGCGCGACGGGACGAATCAGAAAGAAACACGCGATGAACCCCCACTGGCACACATAGTAACACAAAGACCACTCTCAGCGCTTCTCCCCCGCTCAGCCGGGGTTCGAGATCACCGGGATGGGACCCCAGGGCCCAGGGATGGGGCCGAGAGCTCCAGCGCCCCAGGGCGGGGGCGAGATCCGAGAGCACCGCCACCTCCTCACCCTCCTCCTCTTCCTCCTCTTCCCCCTCCATGATTTTTTCATGGGCCGGAGGCACCACGCAAGGAACGCCCACCCGAGAGCGCACCGCCGGCCGCGGTTCGCGCACAGGACAGCCCCTGTCCTAATTCGTCAACTCTACCCTACATCCCCCCCCCGCCACCCCTCCCAGCCCCCCCCAGGCCCCACACCCCCCCGGCACACCCGACGCGCCTACGTCCAAGCGGGGGCCCCCCCCCGCCCACCCTTTTTTCAAAAGGGGGGGGGGGGGGGGGGACCCCCCCCGGCAGACAGCCTTGTCCCGCGAGGAGCACCGGGAGCGACCCATCCAGCCACTGCGGGGAGGCTGGCGGGGCCGCGAGCGCCGGGAACGACAGATCCGGCCACTCCGGAGAGGTGCGCGGGGAAGGGCCGTCTCCTGCGAGGGTCTCGCAGCCCCAGGCCGGGCTGCCCAGCCCGCGGCGCGGCTCCTCCTCCGCGGCGGCGTCGAAGTCCTGGGACGTCTGCGTCGAGGTGGAGAGCCCCTCGCCCTCCAGCGCGCCCAGGAAGACCTTGCGCCCACTGGCCCTGCCCCCCTCGGCGGCCTCGTTCTCGTTCACCGCCTGCTCCTTCACTGCGCCCTCTCCTCCTCCGCCTCCTTCCTCGCCAGCCTGGGAGCCGAGCCCGCCACGCCGCCGGCCTCAGGCTCCTCCTTCACCTGCGTCCTCTCCTCCTCCGCCTCCTTCTTCGCCTGCTTGGGAGCCGGGCCCGCCACGCCGCCGGCCTCGGCCGCAGGTCCGGCTGCTGCTGCTGGGGCTCCTACTGCTGCCTGTCTGCGGAGGCGCCGATTCTTCCTAGTCATGGGAGGCGTCGTGGCGACTCCGGCCCGGGCCTCCTCCATTGCCTTGTTCCAGGCAGGTGGGAGAGGCGCTGGGAGACAGGTGTCTGCGGATGCATCGATCAGCATCTGCCCGAACTTCAAGATATTCGCGTTCCCCCGAGGCTTGAACGAAGCCACGCGGTCGCGGATGGCTTTCCGCGCTCTCGACGCGAAAGACACCACGGTCAAACCCCGCTGGCGTGAAGAAGCACCCTGAGCCCGATGGCGTGAGGGAACAACCCTGAGCCCAAGTGGCTACGGACCCAAAGTGTCCAGTCCCCACTCGGGCTCCTGCGCAGAATGCCAGGAAACCCACTCCTCCCAGAGAAGGGGCGCAAGTATCGGAACAGGCGGAAGCGGAAGATGAGGGAACAGAGCAGGAGGGACTTGGTGCACATTCTGCGTGGCTGCAACAAGCGAGTCAGCCATGAGGTCATT
>CAUYUJ010014207.1:66482-181482 GCA_963575745.1 Prorocentrum cordatum
TCCTCCTCCTCCTCCTCCTCCTCGAGCGCGCCATCCTGGACTTGGAGTACCAGGAAGACGACGGGGCCCGGTGGCTGGACGTCTCCGTTCGCCACCCCGCAGCCGGCACGCCAGCCGAGCTGCGCGTGGCCGCGCGCCGGGACGGCGAGGCCAGCAGGCGCGGCGAGCGCGAGAAGCACGCGCGCTACCCAGGCGCTCGGCTCACGCCCTTCGTCCTCGAGGCGGGGGGCGGCTCGGCGCCGAGGCCCGCCTCTGGCTGCTCGGGCAGGTAAGACGCCTGCCTGAGGAACAGCAGCCGCGGGAGCTGGCGCGGGCCTACAAGGTCCTGAGCTGCGGCCAGCAAGCTGCCACGGCGCGCCAGCTCCGCAAGGCAGCCGGCCTGCGCTAGGCGGCGCGCCAGGCGTCGGCGCCGCCGCCACCGGAGGCCGCTCGAGGGGGACGCCGCCCTTGCCACCGCCTAGCGAGCGCGACACCCGGGCTGCAGAGCGCGGGCCAGCTGGCCGCAGGCCCCAGACGCTTGGCGAGGCCGCCAGCCCGCGCGACCCCGCGCCCGCGGGCCCGCTGCGGAGCGCTGCTGGCTTACTGCGCCGCTGACTGCGCTGCGGCGGCTGGGCGGCGCTACTGGGGGGCACCGACGACAGCGATGCCGCGGAGAGGCGCAGGCCGGCGGCCGGGGAGGTCGCGTTCGTCTACGAGCTCCCTTGTTTGCTGGCCAGAGGCTCCGGCTGGCAGAAGCCCTCACCCTCCTGGGAGTAGCTGCTTGCATGTTTCGCAGGCAGTTACCCCCGGGGGTGCCGCCCCTTGGGGTTGGGCGGCGGGGGCGTCTGCCGGCTCCCGACTATGGAGCGTCGGGCGCGCGGAAGAGACCCGCGTCCGCCGCGCCTCCTCCTCCTCCTCCTCCTCCTCCTCCTCCTCCGTCCCTCCTCCTCCTCCTCCTCCTCCTCCTCCTCCTCCTCCTCTCCCCATCCTCCGCCTCCTCCTCCTCCTCCTCCTCCTCCTCCTCCACCCGCCTCCTCCTCCTCCTCCTCCTCCTCCTCTCCTCCTCCTCCTCCTCCTCCTCCTCCCTCCTCCTCCTCCTCCGCCTCCTCCCTGCTCCCCTTCCTACCTCCTCTCCGCTCCCTCCTCTCCTCCTCCTCCTCCTCCTCCCCCTCCTCTCTCCTCCTCCCTCCTCCTCCCTCTCCCCCTCCTCCTCCTCCTCCTCCTCCTCCTCCTCCGCCTCCTCCTCCTCCTCCTCCTCTCCCTCCTCCTCCTCCTCCTCCTCCTCCTCCTCCTCTACTCCTCCTCCCCCGACGTCCTCCGGATAGTCGGAGATGTAGCACGACACGGAGTCGTACCTGCTCTTGCTGAGGGGCCGCCTGCCGCCCGCCACCATCGCCGGGTCCGCCTCGCCGCCCGGGTCCGGCGCGCCGCGCTCGGCGGGCGTGCGGTCGTCCTGGGGGAGCAGCATCTGGAGGCCTCCTAGATGTGCCTCGTGAATCCGAGTTTTGTTCCTCTCGGGCTGGGCGAAAAGGGGGGATAGAACAAAGGGGGGGGGGTGAGAATCGGCTCACGTAGCTCATCCTCCCGGCGCCTCCCGGCGCCGGGATGCGGCCATGCATCGAGGAATGGGCCCGGCGGCGGGGCCGAAACCAGCTGCATGCAGCAGATTTCGCAACCCCGCCTTTCCCTATCTGGAGGCCTCCTAGATGTGGTCGGAGTAGATGAGGTCGGAGGATCGCGCCGCATCGGCGATGCATCGGCGATGCGTCGGCGATGCATCGGTGACGCATCGGGGATGCATCGGGGATGCATCGGCGATGCACAGGCGACGCCAGAGCGGAGAAAATCGAGCTCCACATCGAGCCGCAGTGGCGATGCATCGGCGATGCAGCGCGTTCCTTCGACCCCATCCACTCCGACCCCATCTGGGAGGCCTAGAGCATCGGACCCCCGCGGCGCCGGAGGTGCCGACAGGGGGGCCCTGGCGCCGATCCGAAAAGTCCGCGCGGACCTCCGAGCTTTTCTGCGTTGACGCCTCTGGTTTGCGCCCCTCTCCCCACCCTGCGTCCACGGACGCGGAGATGATGTCCCACCGCACGTCGGTCGCGCAGAGGCGCCCCGCGAAGATCGGCGTCGCCGCCGTGAGCGCCTCGGGCAGGCCCAGAGGCTCGCACGCCGGGCTGGGCTTCCCGAGGAGGGAAAGACAACGATGACCATGACCACAGCTGTTTTCCTCCCCCGCATCGCCAGGCAACCCCATGCCACAAATGCCGAGCAGTACATTGAACACTGAACGGTGACCAGGCAACCACCGAGGCCTTGCAACCAGTAAAGAGACCTTAACAGCATGACGGCAATGGCCATTGCCAAGACTGCACGCAGAAACGTCGGTGTCGATCTTAGTAACCGTCCATCTTGGACATCATCAATTCGTGGATCACACTCGCGAACTGGCGACGGCCAGCACGGACCATGACCAAGGTCGGCATCGACATGATCTCGCGGTACAATGGTCATGGCCATCGTGCTTCCTCCCTCGATTCCCGGATTCCCTTACGACGCCACAAGACACATCACGCCAGAGGTGTTCCCATCTGTGTGGCCTCCTGGGGCCGCTTCCAGACCCTCAGGCCGATAAAAAAGCACTCAGCATGACAAGGCAGTCTCGGGAAAGGGCAGAGCCCTATAGGGGGGCCACGCAACTAAAAGATCGCGACGCTGGAGGGAAGCAGGGTGGGATGGTCAGAGACGGTCCGAAAAGCGGTCGAATCGCTCGCACCGCGGCGCTCTGCCGCGTAGGTGGTTCGCAGTGGGGGCACGGGGGTCGGTGGCTCTAGGGACGGTGAGGTGAAGGTGAGAGCGGAGACGTGGAGGAGGTGAGTGGAGAGGGCCGTCTTGGCCGTGGCTTGGCTCGCGGCGCCATCATGATCGGCGCGATCACGGCCATCTGGTCGTAGAGGTAGCGCGACTCCGTCACGTCGGCGGCCTGGAACGTCACCTGGAGGCAGCAGCAGCCCATGCCTCGGGCGCGGGATGCGGAGCCCGACAGCACGCACCACCCTCCTCACCCCGGCTCTCGGCGGCACTGGGGGAGAACGGCGGGATGCTTCAGCAGTCCCACACTTTAGCTCGCCACCTCGCGCGAAGCCGAAGTGTCCCCCTGGAAGACCTGACGAGGAGGAGGATAGAAGAACAACATCGGCGTCACCCAAACATACTAATACTGTGTGTGCGTCGCCCCCAAGGGGCGACGCGCACGCGCCGAGAAATCTTGTACTACAAGCTTCGTGGCAGGCGCTTTCTGGCCGTACCGCTCGGGAAACAATATAGTACAATATGGGCTGCTATAGATTCGGGTCGGACGCACGCCTCCAAGGAGGACACATAGTACCAGTATGTCCTTGCGCGTCCGAGTTCATGAACCAACCGTTCTGGCGCGGATGCAAAAGCATTGCGCATCATGTCGGATAGCTCTTGCGCGCGAGCTTCCTAGAGGGAGGGGGAGGGGGTGGGGCACAAGCTAGGTGCGAAAGCGTCTTATCTGACGTCATACCCCTCCCTCCAATCCCTTGACCATGGCGTAGATATCCTCTCTATTCGCGCAGTCGGATGTCGTAGCATGGCATAGCATTACATGGCATAACGTGGCGTTGAAGATTGACACGTAGCATGACATAGCATGGCGTGGCACTCCGTAGTAAAGCAGTGCATATCAAGGCATTGCAACTGAAGGTATGCCATCGCACAGCGGAACGCAGAATAGCATTGCATTGCATGCCATGGGCACTGGAAATGAGGCCAGCCCTGCAGCGGGAGCACGGTTCGGATCGAGCAGAAGCGCGCAAATGAGGCCAGCGCTGCAGCGGGAGCACGATTCGGAACAAGCGGAAGCGTGGAAATGATGTCGGCACTGCAGCGGGAGCATGATTCGGAACGAGCGGAAGCCCGAAAATGAAGCCAACGCTGCAGCGGGAACCACATTTTGAAGGAGCGGAAAGAAACGGAGTAGTAAAAACACAAAAAGAAAGACCAACTCGCCAGAATCCTGTGTGCGAAGAAACAGTACGCGGAGGGGGGCCGAACACTTCTGGACAGAGTAAGGGCAGAGAGGAGAGTGAGATTCATGTTGTGTAGTTTGGGGGAAGGATGAGGAGGAGGAGGAGGAGGAGGAGGAGGAGGAGGAGGAGCGGGGAGCGGGGAGCGGGGAGGAGCGGGGAACGAGCAGGAGCGAGGAGGAGGAGCAGCAGCAGGAGGAGCAGCAGGAGGAGGAGGTCGGCCTGCGGCCGCCGACAAACCTGCCGCCAGCACCAGGAAGAGCAGCCTACTGCTCTTCTCCAGCCCCTCTCTCGGCGGCGAGCCCGGGGGGGGAGTGAGAAGGAGAAGGCATGTCGGCGGTGGACAAACCTCCCGTTTGCAAACCTCCCTTTCGTGAAAACGGCCTGGGACCGAAACCGACGGACCTGGACCCACAAAAATGACGGCCGCGACGCCCTCTCGCGAACCGAAAACGGCCACTTCGCTAATCGATGTGTCAGGGTAGGAGGTCTGTCCACCCCCGAGCATTCTCAGAAGGCTCAGAAGTCCCCAGAGAAGTGTTGCACCGCCTTCTAGGAAGGCCTTTTCGCCTTCTCAGAAGGCCTTTTCCTTCTCACTTCCCCCCCCCCCTCGCTCGCCGCCGACCCTCAGCGGCGAGGGCCGCTGGGGGGGGGGGGGGGGAAAGAGCAGCGGCACCAGCGCTTCGGCCCTGGAGGGCCGAGCAGGAGCAGCGAGGGAGCCTGGGAACCTAGAGGCCCTCGGAGCGAGCGGCGAGACCCTATGCCTCGGCCCTCGAGGACCCAGGAAGGGCCCCGGCGGGGCCGCCGCAGCCCGCGAGGGGCTGCCCCCGGACCCTGGGAGAGCCGCCGCCGTCTCGGCCGGCCCTCCCCCGAGGGCCGCTGCAGCGCGCAGGGCTCGAGCAGGGCACGGCGGCCGCAGGTGCGGCAGGTTCGCGTCGTGACGGCCTGCGCGGATGTTTGTGACACCGCCCGGATCGCTCGGCCTTGCGTCGGCCAATCCTGGGCCGCTGGCGGCGTTCCTCCTTGAACGCCCGCGTCGGGATCGCAGCCGCGTCGGCGTGGCGAAGCTACCGTGGGGCACGACTGCCACGAGCAGGCCGTAGTCAAGGCCCGATGGCTAGGAGCAGGGGCGTGTCAGTGCAACACCAAGATGCACGTGCATCGACCCCTGCCGCAACTCCTGCCCCAGATCCCCAGGGAACGTTGGATAGGGACGTTTCCCCCTGCCCTCGGCGGAAGGCGGAAGTGCCCAGATCCACAACTCCTCGAGGGACACTCGAGATCCCCGGGCACGGTCCCGAGCGAGGGGCACGGACGCACTCTGGCGTTGGAAGCGGGCGCTTGCGCTGGGAAAATCAACAAGGCACCGACACCGCTACGCCACGGACTTCTCCTGGGGCGCTTTATGACCAGAACTTCGAGGATAATCCAACCGTGGCGACGAAGGTTTTCCAGCACCGGCAGCGGTATCGGGATTTTTCCTCGGCTGATCAGCAGGCAAAGCCGCAGGATTCCTGGGCCCGCGCGCCGAACGCCATGCAGTCCCCCGTGGCGAAGTCCTCCGTGGTGGCCTCGTCCCTGTAGGTGGGAACCCGGATGTCCACCTTACCACCGCGGCGAGACCTGGGACGGAGGCGGCGCCCCGCCCCCACCTCCACTTCCTCCTCCTCCTCCTCCTCCTCCTCCTCCTCCTCCTCCACCTCCTCCTCCTCCTCCTCCACCTCCTCCTCCGCCTCCGCCGCCCCCTCCGCCTCCCTCTCCTCCTCCTCCTCCCCCCCCCTCCTCCTCCTCCTCCTCCTCCTCCTCCTCTTCTTCTTCTTCTTCATATTATTATTAATAATAATGTTATTATTATTATTATTATTATTATTTATTATTACTGATATTCTTATTAGTATTGTTCGTCTTACTCTTATGCGTAGTAGTGTTCTTATTATTATTCTGATTCTTATCATTATTATTATTATTAGTATTCTTAGTAGTATTATTCGTCGAATTATTATTGTTAGCATTGGTATTATTATTGTTATTAATAATATTATTAATAGTATTATTGTTGTTATCAGTATAAGTATTAGTCTTATTCTTCTTATTATTATTATTCATAGTGTGTTTATCATTCGTCTTATCATTATCATGTTTATTATGTTTCTCATTATTATTGTGATTAGTATTCGTATTGTGATTAATATCATTACTATTACTATTATTGTTATGGCTCCTCCTCCTCCTCCTCCTCCTCCTACTCCTCCTCCTCTGTATCCTCCTCCTTATCATCCTCATCCTACGCCGCATCCGCCTCCTCCTCCTCATCATCATCATCAGCATCATCATCAGCATCATCAGCATCATCATCAGCATCACCATCAGCATCACCATCATCATCATCATCATCATCATCATCATCATCATCATTATCATAATCATAATCATCAGCAGCATCAGCAGCATCAGCATCATCATCATTATCATCATCATAATCAGCATCATCATCATCAGCATCATCATCAGAATCAGCATCATCATCATCAGCATCATCACCATCATCATCATCCTCATCATCATCGTTATCATCATCAGCATCAGCATCAGCATCATCGTCATCATCGTCATCATCATCCTCCTCCCCCTCATCCTCATCCTCCTCCTCCGCCTCCGCCGCCCCCTCCGCCTCCTCATCATTTTCCTCATCATCCCACTCCGCTGCAGCCTCCGCATCCTCCTCCTCCTCCTCGTTCGTTCGTTCCAAACCAGTGCAATCGCAAGCGCTTCGGTTATACACGCATGCACATTCAGCCGCGCCTGTCATTTATCACGCGAACTCCAAGCCAAGCTTCACACGCACAAGCGAATGAGCATTCGTCTTCAACACATGCATAAGATCTCAAGGACGGGGAATATGGAGAAAGCGTGTGTTGTGCGCGTGGCCCAGAAGAGCGTCAGCTCGTCGCGACTGGACACACGCGCGCAGAAATACAACACACACCAAAGTACAGCCTCCAGCTCAGCGGCGGCGACGGGAGCACGGCCACCCAAAACGAAACTCATGTCAGCCACCCCTACCCATTCAGAAGGGTCGCCGTAAACAATGTCATTTGCACCATACAAGACCCATCCTACACCCCTTCTACGTGTGGTGCGGCTGCCATCCAAATTAAGCCCAGCCCGGTAAGATTGGAATGCCTGCATATCACCCGCCACGGTGGCATCCAGTGTGCGTGTGTATAAGTATTCATATGAGCCATCGCATCAGCATCCTGGCTGAGCTCGCGAAAGACATGACGACACCAATCGGATTGCACTTGCCGGGGTTGGAACGAATGGTCTCTTGACAAACGCTCAAGCGCACGATGCAGAAGCTTCAACCTGGCGTCATATACAGGGTGCTTGCACCTGGACAAGCCATTGATCTAATTGACGCATGGGGAGCCTGGGGTGGGAGATTGTGCTGTGGGAGGGGGCCGCCCCCCTCGCGGCCACACGGACCCGCGGCTGAGGCGTTGCGGGGGGACCGGACGCGCCCATCCCACACCCCTTCGCGGACGGGGGCGCCGCGCTCCCCCGTGAAAGGTACCCCCTGGGGCAGCGGCGCCCCCGGCTCCCCAAGACGCGGAACCGAAGGCCCAGGGGGCGGATGTTTTCCCGCGCCGGGGAGTCGCCCGGCCCCTCGGGGACCCCCCGGGGGCCGTCCGGAATAACATAGTCCGAAACATAGTCCCCTCCCTGCCTCCCTCCCATCCCCTCCCCTCCCCTCCCCTCTCCTCCCTCCCCCCCTCCCCTCCATCCCTCCCTCTCCTCCTCCTCCTCCTCCTCCTCCTCACTCCTCCTCCTCCTCCTCCTCCTCCTCCTCTTCCACCTCCTCCTCCTCCTCCTCCTCCTCCTCCTTCTCCTCCTCCTCCTCCTCCTCCTCCTCGTCCTCCTCCTCCTCCTCCTTCTCCTCCTCCTCCTCCTTCTCCTCCTCCCCCTCTTCCTTGAAATTAACTCACCCCTGCCGCAACCCCAGACGTGTTCGTAGGGCATGTTGGGCGTTTCGCCTGACTTACCATGTATGACTCAAAAGTTTGGACGTTGCAACAATTTCAAAGATGAAAGTCGTGTCCTTTCTCAAAATGTGGCTCTCGCTTTAGCACCGCGCACATTTGCTCTAAAAGTGTGCAACAGGTTGTACGATGGAAGGTGTGTGGTTGTCAACTTGTCGTTTTCGCATTAGCGCAGCGCACAGTGGTCTTAAAAGTTTGCAACATTTTCAAGGATGAAGGGGGTCCTTTTCAAGTGTGCCTCTCGCACTATCGCCACGCACACTCGTCGCAGCGGTTTGCATCAGTTTCAGGAATGGAGGGCGGGTGAGTTTCAAGATGTTGTTCTCGCCTATATCCGCGCACATTCGTCTGAACAGCTTGCAACAGATCAAATGATGTATGGCCGCTCCGTTTCTTGAAATACGTTCTCGCCACAGCGCCGCGCACATTCGTCTTGAAAGGTTGCAACAGTTTCCTGGATTCGTGAGGTTTGATTTCCAGGAATGATTCCTGGCGCGATTGAAGATTACCAGGACGCAACAGTCATATTGATTCGCGGCGTTGAAGTCTCAGGAATGGTGTTCCAGTACAATTTACGGTGGTGGGAACGCAACAGTCACATTGATTCGCGGCGCTGAAGTCCTCGGGATGGTGTTTTGGCAGGACTGGATATTATCACACGATTGTCGTCCAGCGTGGCACTTCCAGCAATGAAAATACATGCTTGTACGGCCATATGAAGAGGGAACTTGGAGTGAGGGTTCATGGCAACCTCGTTGATGCGTCTTGGGCTTACACTTATCCTCCTCCGCCTCCTCCTCCTTCTCCTCCTTGTCGTGCCCCACCTACTCCTCTTCGCTGCTATTGATCCTTCCCCACTCCTCAACCTCCTCTTTCTCCCTCCTTCCTCCTCCTCCTCATCCTCTTCCTCATCCTCAGCATCAAAATCAGAATCAGCATCGTCAGCATAATCATCATCATCATCATCATCATCATCAGCATCATCATCATCATCATCACCACCACCACCATCATCATCATCATCATCATCATCATCATCATCATCATCAGCAGCATTATCAGCATCATCATAATCAGCATCATCATCATCATCATCAGCAGCAGCAGCAACTCATCATCATGATCATCATCAGCAGCATCATGACCAGCATCAACATTACCATCATCATCACCACCATCATCATCATCAGCATCATCAACATCATCAGCATCATCAACATCATCATCATCATCATCATCATCATCAACATCATGCTCATCATTTTCATCGGCATCATCATCATCGCCATCATCACCATCACCATCACAATCACATTTCTTTTACTCCCCCTGCTCCCTGCCCCATGCGCCGCCCCAGCGCGGCCTGATGTTCGCCGTGAGCGTCGGAAATCGTGGGTGCTTGTTGATGCACGCGTCTGGCACCGTCGCGGACTCGGAGGCGGGTCCGCCCGGCGGCGACGCCTTCAGGGGGAAGCTGGAAAGACATACCACGGAGGCGTGTGTGCATATGTATACATACATACATACATACATACATACATACATACGTACGTACGTACGTACGTACGTACATACATACATACATACATACATACATACATACATACATACATACATACATAAATACATACATACATACATACATACATACATACATACATACATACATACATACATACATACATACATACATACTAGAACCACGCGCGCGCTTCGCGCGCGCTTAGGTTCTGTCGAGTCACAGACCCAGGAATCGTGGAACCCCTCTCGGGCCCATCTTGGGGCTCTCTTGGGCCGCCTTTGGAGCCTCTTGGGGCGTCCTGGGTCTCTCGTGGGGGCTTCTTGGAGCTCTCTTGGCGCCTCCTGGAGCCTCTTGGGGCCGAAAGCTCGGAATTCTACAGTGGCTTTCTCCCTCTGGGACCCCTCTCGGGCACGCCTTGGGGCTCTCTTAGGCCATTTTGGAGTCCAATTTTGCCGTCCTGGGCGCCTCGTGAACCGTCTTGGAACTCTCTTGGGGGCCACCTAGGCCGTCTTGGGAGCCTCTTCGGACGTGTTGGACGCGGTGAAAACCCAACAGGCGACCATGCGAAAAGTATACGTTTTCCCATAGGAATGGGACCATTTTTGCTTCTTGGACCTCTCTTGGGGTGCCTCTCGGAACGTCTTGGGCTGATTTTGGAAGCCTTTTGGCGCCTCTGGGCGGCGTTTTGGCGCCTCCTGGGATGTGTTGGGCCGGAAGCTCGGAATTCGAGAGTGGCTTTCTCCTTCTGGGACCCCTCTCGAAGTCGTCTTGGGGTTCTCTTGGGCCGTCTTGGGGCCGTCCTGAGCCACTCGTGCGCAGCCTTGGAGCGCTCCCGGAGGCCTCCTAGGCCGTCTTGGAGGCCTCTTGGGCCGTCTTGGACGCGGTGAAAGCCCAAGATGCGAACATGCGAAAAAATACGTTTTCCCATGGGAATGGCACGATTTTTGTTTCTTGGACCTCTCTGGGGTGCCTCTCGGAACGTCTTGGGGTGCTTTGGGAGCCTTGTGGCGCCTCTTGGCGGCATTTTGGCGCCTCCTGGAGCCTCTTGGGCCGGAAGCTCGGAATTCGAGGTTGGCTTTCTCCGTCTGGGACCCCTCTCGAACTCGTCTTGGGGCTCTCTTGGGCCGTCTTGGGGCCGTCCTGAGCCACTCGTGCGCAGCCTTGGAGCGCTCCCGGAGGCCTCCTAGCCGTCTTGGGCGCCTCTTGGGCCGTCTTGGACGCGGTGAAAGCCCAAGATGCGAACATGCGAAAAATATACGTTTTCCCATAGGAATGGTACAATTTGTGCTTCTTGGGCCTCTCTTGGGCTGCCTCTCGGAGCGTCTTGGAGGCTTCTGGGACCGTCTTGGTGTCATGACAGGCGTCTTGGAAGGCATCTGGAGCCATCGGAGCGCGTTCCGAAGCCGCCTGCGAACGATCTTGGACGGCGTCCGGCGGTCCGACGAGCCTCCGGGCCCCCCGGGGCCCACATTTGCGGTCGGGGTCCCGGCCCCGGGCCCCCGGACCCGGTGCGCCGTTATATGTATACATACATACATACATACATACATACATACATACA
This sequence comes from Prorocentrum cordatum, assembly GCA_963575745.1. Taxonomy (NCBI): domain Eukaryota; class Dinophyceae; order Prorocentrales; family Prorocentraceae; genus Prorocentrum; species Prorocentrum cordatum. The sequence goes on from CAUYUJ010014207.1 coordinate 77,640, forward strand.
TACATACATACATACATACATACATACATACATACATACATACATACCGATCCTAGACCAAGGATCGGATTCGCCAGGATCGGTGAGGTGGCCAGACGACGTCGCTCAAACTTCCCTCCGAACAATAAGCGCGCGGCGAAACCCAGTGCCCCCACGCTGGCAGCGCTACTGCCTGGAACGCCGTGCTACATCCGGGCAGAACGGGAATAGGGAAAACCAGAAATCGTCGAGGGCGAAGGCAGGATGAGGTTTGCATCGGCACAGGGGCCCCGAGCACCAGCGCTGCATGATAAAACGTATGGTCGGCATGGCACGGCACGGCAAGGCACGGCACGGCACCTTGATCGCACTCTGATAACCAGCCACGACACGGCACGGCACGGCGGTGCAAACTTCCCCGCGTTTTGAAAACTTGTCGCGCTCCAATAAATCCGCCGATCCGGCGTGTGAGTTTCAAGGAGTCTCAGCTACAGCCTCGAGGCTGAGCTTCAGCCTCTGGGGGGGTCGCCGGGGTGGCTCTGCCGGGGAAGGGGGGGTGGGGGGGGGGGGGGGGGTGCGAGTTTCCGGCGAACCCCGGGGCCGCTCCGGGGGAGTGGAAGATAGGGGGGGGGGGGGCGCCATGCTCCGCTTTTTCCGGCGCTTTGGAGGAGGGGGGGGGCCCAAGAGACCCCCAAGGGGTTCCAAGAGGGCCCCGAGTCGCCGAAAAATCGCTCCAAGACGCCCGAGATGGCCTCCAGACGGCCCAAGGTGTCTCCAAGACGCCCCAAGAAGCTTCCAAGAGGCCTCCCAAGAGGGCCCCAAGAGGCCAGAATCGTTGATTTTCATTGGTTTTCTCAGGGTTTTTAGCGTTCTTGCCTTTTCGGGCGTCCGACGCTCGAAGACGGCCCAAGAGGCCCCCAAGTCCGTCCCAAGACGGCCCACGATGCTTCCAACACGGCCCAAGAGAGCCCCAAGACGGCCCAAGAGGGCCCCAAGACGGCCCAAGAGGGCCTCTGGACAGCCCAAGAAGGCCCCAAGAGAGCCCCAAGAGGGGCCCAAGAGGGGGACCACGAACCGAAAGAACCGAGCTTTCCGCCCCAAGAGGCCCCCAGGAGGCCCCAAGAGACCCCCAAGGGGCCCCAAGAAGCCCACAAGAGGCCCAAAAGAGGTTCCAAGAGGCCCCAAAACAGCTCCCCAGAGGCCTCCAGACTGCCTCCGGCAGGCCCCCGGTTTCTTCCGCGGCACCGCCCAGGGCGCCACCGGCAGGATGTCCTCCGTCTCATCGTTTTCCTTCAAGTTATCGCCTCTTCCTCATTCTCCTCCTCCTCCTCTGCGACCTCACTCCTATCCCTCAACGATCGCGTCACCGAGTGCCTCTTCTTTGAAACATCCTCGCTCTTCAAACGCACATCCATACACACATGCATACATACCTACATTTAAACACATTTGCATACATAGAAAAACAATCTTCCAGACATACATACTTACATTCACACACATACACACATATTATCATACACACATACAAACATACATACAAACTAAATACATACATACGCGCACAAGCATACATACATACATACGTACCTACACACAGGCACACATGATCAATGCATGCATACATGCATGCACGCGTACATACACACACATATATCGTGAAACTCACCGCGTGCTCGAAACTTGAGAGAGACCGCGGGAAGTCGAGAGAAGCCGCGGAACGAGGCCTCTACTACTACTACCACTACTACCACAACCACTACTACTACTACTACTACCACTACTACTACTACTACTACTACTACTACTACTGCTACTACTACTACTACTACTACTACTACTAATACTACTACTAGTACTACAGGAGCGTTTCCCAACTAGTATGTGTGTGTGGGTGATGCTGTGTGCGCATGTCTGCGGCGCAGGTTAAGTGGTGTGACTGTGTGTGTGCGTTTGAGTGTGCGCCCATAATTTCTGCGTCTGGAGAATAACCCCGAGCGACCCGGATCGGCGGCACTGGCCGAAGGCCACTACAATAGACACTAAACACGGCAAGGCACGGCAGGGAAACGAGCATACGAGCACGGCTTGGCACGGCACGCGGGCAGCAACACCGCCGCATCCCAAAAAGTCGGCCATGCATGGCACACGGCTACGGCACGGCACGACGCGACACGCGGGCGGCAATTCTTTCGCCCGCCAGAAACTGAAACAAGGCGCGGCACGGCACGTCCCGCGGGCACGGCACGGTACCCAGGTACGGCATGGCACACGAACACACGGACACACGGGCACACGGACACACGGGCACGGACGGCACGGCACGGCACGTGGGCCACACCGGACTCGCATTCCAGAAGCTACGCACGGCAAGGCACCGCACGGCACGGCACGGCACGCGGGCACGGATGGCACAGCACAGGACGTGGGCACCGCACGGCACGGCATGCTTCCAGAAACTACGCACGGCACGGCACGCGGCCGGTCGTCGCATGCCAGAAACAGCGCACGGCACGACACGCCACGCAGGCACAGCACGGCACGGCACCGCACGGCACCGCACGGCATGGCACGCGGGCGGCAACTTGTTCGCACTCTGGGTGCGAAATTCTCTCTCCTCAAGTAGGATCTGGAACCCCTTACAGCATCCACCGCTTAGGGACGAAATCTGGACGAGGGTACGTGGGGATGTCTCGGGTCTGGGTATGAGTTGGGGGCATGCATCGGGCGCCGCGGCCATTCCTGAGCGCCCGAGCAGCACGAACGCGCACTCAGAGGGATCTGAGAAGCAGCCAGTCGAGGAGCAACCCAAACATCCGGCCGCTCGCGTGGGCCCCGGAAGTCTGGACCATGTCTCCCGGGCCGGTTTTTCGTCCTGAATCGTTTTGTCGACGGCCCCAAAGCTCACCGAGGGCCCCCGGAGGCCGAAAACAGCCCTAAACCAGCCGCCCCAATGTCTTTGGAGCGTCGGATTTTTGGGACGGCGGAGGAGAGCAGCGCGACCGCGACCGGAGACCGGAAGCCCCCCCGGGGGGAGGGCACGCGGGGTTTTCCCCACGGGGGGGGGGAGCGAAAGGTGCAAGACCAAGGGGGGGCCACGGGGGAGGGGGGCAGCGAGGCCCTGGGGCCGAGAGAAGGGCATCGGGGCGCCCTCGAACGTTGCAGGATCGGTGGGCTCGTGGGCAGCGACCCGCGGGGGCCCAAGCCTCGCGGTCGCCGCGGCCCTCGCCGGCCGCGGGTCGGCCCGCCCCACGGCACGAGCCGAGGCGGAGGGGCGGCGAAGAGGAGGCGGAGGAGCAGGAGGCGGAGGAGCAGGAGGAGGAGGAGGAGGAAGAGGAGGAGGAGGAGGAGGAGAGGAGGAGCGAGCGCCCCTGGGGGCCAAAGATCTCCTTCCGCGCCTATGCGGGCAACCGCGCGCCCTCCGAGGCACTCAGGGGCACAGCGTCGCTGGCGAAGCCGGAGCTGGAGTCGGCGGTCGCGAACGAGCCAACGTCGTGGGACGCCTCATCGAACACGAAGTTCGGAGAGTCTGCGTCAATCTCCGCGCCCGAGGAAGCAGAAGAGACGATGGCAGGGGGAGCCCCCGCCGCGACGTAGTTCAAACCGTACTCGTCGAGCGCGGACGGCTGGGAGTCGAAGGAGTCGGCGAAAGCGTGGAATATCGAGCTAGTGTCGACGTCCATGGACAAGAGGTCGGCATGAACGGGGAGCGCCTTGCTGCAACGGCGAAGCCGCAGAAGATCACCACATCGAAAGAGAGGGGCCCCTGGCACCACCTGTCCCCGATTAGGTGCAGCAAGGGCTGTTTCAGCAGCGGTAGGACCCGTAGCAGCGTCACGCCACCGACATGAGGCAAAAGCCCTGCAGGAGGCTGAAGTACTGGGGGGACGTACGACAGCAGCATCGTCAGGTGGCGGCAGAAGCACAGGGAAAGCATGATCAGCAGCGGAGGGGCCCATCAGCAGCGCCACCGACATCAGAGGGGCCCAGAAGTCCCGCAGGCTCATTTCCCTCATGTAGGCGAGGCTGGGGACTATGGTGTGCATCGTCCTAGCGACCCTGAGGACCATCACACGCAGCGCCACCTTCAGCAAGGAGCGCCAGGTAGAGCGGGTCGTCGGCATCATCATCCCACCGCGCGGTATCCAAAGTGAGTTCAGCACCGAGTCGATATTGTTCGTGCTGTCGCATCGTGTGGTACCCTGCCCTCGGCCAGTGCCAGCATCTTGACGAACACCAGTGTGGGCATCATGTGCAGGACCGGCAGCTTGTCCAGCCAGGGCGTCTCCCTCCGAGGCAGCCTTGCACTCCAGAGCCAGAACACCAGCTAGAGAGGCAGTCCATTCACAGTCAGCATCGGCAACAAGCGAAAATGGCAAGAGCGAGATGACGAGCTGCGCGCAGATGCCATTGAGCTTCCGTCAGCGCGTGCGAGCCTCCAATGTCTTTTCTAACCACATTCAATGTCGTGTGTTCTGCATTGATCTCCTCGGACGTCAGCGTGGACAGATGGCTATATCGACAGCGGCAACCGCGGGCGCAAGCAGAAAAGAACCTGCACGCCGACAAGGTACGGATGCGAGGTCCGTCGCCGAGCACATCCATGCAATAGAAATCGAGACTGCCAAGAACTGGTTGCCGGGGAGCGTCGTCGCCGCGAAAGTCATCACAACTGTGAAGTCCGTGGGCAACACCACCAGAAACGTCATGAACGAGAGGACGGACAGCAGAGCCAGTCACATCACGATCGTCACAGACGGCGCCAACATGCACACAATCTTGGGGCTCATCCGCAGCGCAAGCACCAGGACAGGGCGGAGCAGCGCCACTCACAGCAGCGTCCAAGCGTGCAACAGCCTGCGATCGGCCGAGGCGGCCCGAACCCCGCCAGGGCCACACGCGCCTCCAGGAAGCAGACCAACACGATCCGCATGACCAGCAGGACGAGGAGGGCGACCACGCGTGCCAGCCGCGCCGAGGTTCACGGAGCTGATGCCGAGGAAGGTGGTCGTGCTCGCCCCTCTTGCGCATACGACGCACAGCGAAGGGTCGCAGGACGTCGAGCACGCGATGCTCGGCGCGCAGTGGGCGCTGCTCTTGAGCAAACAGCTCCTCCTGTCGAAGCTCACCACGTCCTCCGGGGGTGAGGCGGCACGTTCTCTCGCGCAGCGAGAGCGTGCCCCCGCCAACGTCGAGACTGAGCAGCAGCGACCTGCACCGCACGCCACCAGCAGAGCGGCAACGGAACCGTCATCACGACCAGCGGGAATCCCGGACGCACGATGAGGATGCAAGGGCCTTAGGGAGGCCATGTCGACACCTCGCGAGCGGGGCGCGGCCAGCGGAAGTGGCCAAGGATGGACCGAGGAGGCAAGGATGCGAGGGCATTGCCCATCCTTACGATGCGGGTTTACTGTACGACATGCGCCACGCCCAGCGGCGCAGTCAAGAGGAACGCCACGAGCTCCGGGCAGATCCTCGGCACGGCGCGCAGCACAGACGTCGGAGGCCTCGTCCAGCCGTCGCTGCACGCCGTCCAGGGAGGACAGCACCCGTCTGCTGGGTGTAGCCACCACCGCGTCAAGAGGAGCCTCGATGAGACCAGGGATTGTATCGCGGAGCGTGTCGAACTGCTCGCAGACACTGTCGGCCCCCAATCGCTTAACAGAATCGCCGACATCCTGAGGAAGGGCACGGCCAGCATGAGGACCAGCAGCAGCTGCATCGTCGACGTGAGCACCATCTGCCACGCCAGGGAGAGGCGGCCGTTGTACACACCCACAACCAGCGTGCAGAACAGTATCAGGAAGAGGAGCGCGTCGATCAGCCAAAACGCGAGGAGAAGCATGCACGACACAGGTCAGAAAGAGCGCGCCCGTACGGAACTCAATACTGGGGGACCCAGCTTCAAGCTAGCCTCCCCCCCTTCCTTCGAAAAGGGGGGGGCTTCCGAAGCTACCCCCGTCCCCCCTCCCTTTTGAAAGCATTTTGGAGCCGGGGGGGCCCTGGCTAAAGGGGGGGGCTTCGAAGCTAACCCCCCCCCGTCCTCCCTTTTCGGGACCAGAGGCAAGCCCGGGCTCCCTTTACAAAGGGGGGGGGACTTCCGAAGCTTGGGCCCAGGCTAAAGGGGGGGTGCTTCGAAGCTACCCCCCCCTTCCTCCCTTTTCGGGGCCAGAGGTAAGCTCGGGCTCCCCTTTCTAAAGGGGGGGGCTTCGGAAGCTACCCCCCCCCCCTTCCTTTGCCGCCGATGGCCTTTTCTCCGTTTCTCGGCCCCTGGATTGTGGTTTTGTTTTCTCTGACCCTGGTTCGTTTTCTCGTTTTCTTGTTTTCTCGGCCCCTGGGTCGTGGTATCGTTTTCTCGGGCCCCGGTTCGTTTTCTCGTTTTCTCGTTGTCTCGGCCCCTGAGTCGTGGTTTTGTTTTCTCGGGCCCCGGTTCGTTTTCTCGTTTTCTCGGCCCCTGGGTTCTTGTCTCGATATCTCGGCCCCTGGTTCGTTGTCTTGCTTTCTCGTTTTCTCGGCCCCTGGGTCGTGGTCTCGTTTTCTCTGACCCTGATTCGTTGTCTTGTTTTCTTGTTTTATTGTCCCCTGGGTCGTGGTCTTATTTTTTCGGACCCTGGTTCGTTTTCTTGTTTTCTTGTTTTCTCGGCCCCTGGGTCGTGGTCGAGTTTTCTCGGACCCTGGTTTGTTTTATCGTCTTAGCGTTTTCTCTGCCCCTTGGTCGTGGTCTCGTTTTCTCGGACTCCGTTTCGTTTTCTCGTTTTATCGTTTTATCGTTTTCTCGGCTCCTGGGCTGTGGTCTCGTTTTCTCGGGCCCTGGTTCGTCTTCTCGTTTTCTCTGTCCCTAGGTCGTGGTTTGGCTTTCTCGGACCCTGGCTTGTTTTATCGTTTTCAGGTTTCCTCTGCCCCTGGGTCGTGGTATCGTTTTCTCTAACCCTGGTTCGTTTTCTCGTTTTCTCTGCCCCTGGGTCGTGGTCTCGTTTTCTCTGACCGTGGTTCGTGTTCTCGTCTCTTGTTTTCTCGGCGCCTGGGTCGTGGTCCAGTTTTCTTGAATTCTGGTAGTTGTCTCGTTTTCTTGTTTTCTCGGCCCCTGGGTCGTGGTTTCGTTTTCTCAGACGCTGGTTTGTTGTCTCGTTTCCTACTTCTCCAGGCCCCTAGTTCGTAGTCCCGTTTTCTCGGGCCCTGGTTCCTTTTATCGTTTTCTCGTTTTCTCGGCCCCTGGGTCGTGGTCTTGTTTTCTAGGACCGATATTCGCGTTTTCTCGGCCTGGGTCGTGGTCTCGTTTGCTCGGAGTTTGGCTTGTTTGATCGTTTTCTCGTGTTCTCGGCTCCTGGGTCGTTATCTCGTTTTCTTGGACCCTGGTTCATTGTCTCGTTATCTCGTTTTATCGGCTTCTGGGTTTGTGTTGTTTTCTCGGGTCCTGGTTCGTTTTTTCGTTTTCTAGGGTTAGGTCCAGGGTTCGTCTCTAGGGTTTGGGTCTAGGGTGGTTAGTGTTTAGGGTTAGGGGTCAGGGTCATGGGTGGTTCAGTGTTTAGGTTTAGGGTTAGGGGTTACGGGTTAGGGATAGGGATAGGGTGAGTGTTTCGGGTTCGGGTTAGGGCTCAGGGTTCGTGTTTACGGATCGGGTTCGGGTTGGAGGGGAATGGGGGAGGGGGGGGGGCTTCCAGCTGTGGGGTCCAAAGGGGAGAGGGGGGAGCTAAGCCCCATCCCTCCTTTAGGAAAAAGGAGGGGAGGGGGGGGGGGGAGCTTCCGCAGGGGGGGTGCAAAAGGGGGGGGAGCTAAGCCCCCCCCCCTCCCCCCATTCAGGGGGGGGGGGAGCAAAAAAAGGGGGGAGGGGGGGGGGCTTCCAGCAGGGGGGGACCAGGGGAGGGGGGGTAGCTAAGGGGGGACCCCCCCCCTTTGCGGGTTCCGCACGCGCTCCCTCACAGGTAAGATCAGTAGCCGCACCAGGCAGCGAGGAAGACGAAGCTTGAGCAAGGACTCCAGATCCAGTGTCCCCTCCTAGAGGAACAGGTGCACCACAGTTGGGAACATTAGGAGGAGGAGGAGGAGGAGGAGGAGGAGGAGGAGGAGGAGGGAGGAGGAGGAGGAGGAGGAGGAGGGAGGAGGGAGGAGGGAGGAGGAGGAGGAGGGGGGTGATACGGCGGGGCGGGTACAGTCAAGCCACCACCATGAGGAGCGCTGAGTCAAGGGCGAGGCCCCTTCTGGGCCCCAGGAGCGCCTGGGTGCACACGTGGAGCGCCAGAGGGACAACCATGGCCATGGAAGGACCCGAGAAGCAGCGAGCCCCTGGCGAGCCCGAACTGTTCCTCGTCTCAGCGTCTCGCCTGTGTGGCGGGCCAGGTGCATGATTCGATCCCTGGCGCCGGGGACACGAAATCGCCGCATCCCATCAGCGGGAAGACGGTCATGGTGGGCGCGATCTCGTCCGCCTCCAGCACGGACAGCAGCCGCGAGCGCCGCAGTCGCATGTTCTGCTCCACCTGCGGCGGCTGGCTGCTTTTCGCGTCGTGCTTTCTTTACATCTCCTGCGGCTGATACATTCCTCCTTACACTGGACCGCAGGCCGGGGTCATGCCCCAGCTCCGAAAGGCACGGAAGCATTAGACATCGCCACGGGGATGGGGTGGGACACGAGCCGTCTGAAGCTTAGCCTAGAATATTGCCCAAGGTTGCGAGGGAACAAGAGGATCCTGTCGAAGCGTCGGGGCTGGGCTAATTGCTGTTCGTGCTCGTTCGGCGCAGTTCCGAGGCAGGCGATCACTGAGAACCCAGCCACAGCAACGAGGGGCATGGCGCGACCACGCATGGATGCCAAAGGAGTCACACAAGGGGAGATGCTGCACGGGCCAGGCGCTCGAGGCCCCCTGCGAGGCAATGCCCGCGCGAGCAAAGAGCTGCCACGAGCGCTGCGTTCGCAGCACGTATCACAGGTTGCTGCGGGCGTCTCATATTGTTGAAGCAACAACTCAAGCCGAGCGAGAAGGATGAGTATCGTTTAACCGATTCCCATCCCCAGCGGCGTGGCCTGGGCCCCACTGGCCGATTTACCCCCCTAGATGGGGACACAGGTCGTTCACTTCGGGTTTCGAGGGGTGTATCCCCAACTGGGGTGGTGATTTAGTGGGGGTCTCGAAGGGGATGGGGCTGGGGATGGGGATCGGTTAAACGATACCGAAAGGAGGAAAGAGCCGAACACCACAGACCACAACGGGTAAAAACAGAACACTGGGGCGGACCGCGAGGGCGAGGCAGCACGAGATCCGCATCCGCCACAGTGCCGCGAGGCACTGAGTGCAGCGCCCTCGGAGGAGGAGCCCTTCTTACTCTGTAGTAGTCAGTGCTGCCAGTGCCCTGCAGGGGGCCCAGGGTCTGGATTTCCGGGCGCTCCCGGGGCCTCGCGCGTGCCGGCCTCTGGAAGCCTCCGGGGTTGGCGTGGGCTGGGGTTCCACGCGCCCAACACGGTGCCACGCCTGCTATGTCGCGGTGGCCTAAGGAACCCTAAATAAGGAACGAGGCCCCTGCTGATCCATAAGTTGAGCTTCGGCTTCCCATCGAAGGAAAACCTGAGGCAAGCTGTGAAACAATCAAGGAACACCGAGCCCCTCCCCAGCGATCAAGGTTCCTTCTTCAGCGCCCCGACTGCATGTCGCGGTGACCAAGGGGCTCTCAAAACAGAGGAAGGAGTCTGAGGTGCAAAAACAAACGAACCGCCCGAGACATCCCCACGATTTAGGCGCGACCGGGCTGAGCCTCTTGAGCCGTCTTGGAGGCTCCACTGACCGCCCCAAGAGGCCAGAATCATTAGGATAAACATGTGTTTCATTGGTTTTTGCCTTTCCGCCTTGTCCTTCGTAAGAGCGCCCCGCACAGTCCGAGGGGGCCCAAAGATCACCACAAGACAGCTTCCAAGCCCCCAGGAGTGGTCGCAGGGGCACCAAGATGACCCCAAGACGGCCCTGAGAGGGGTCCACGAGGGGGAACACGAATTGACGTTTCAGACCGTTTCCCTCGAGATGGCTTTCCGAGACCGCCAGGATGTCCCCAAGACGCTGCTGGAGTCCCCCGAGAATCCCCCAAGAGGGCCCAAGGAGACGCCCAAGAGGGCCCAAGGAGTCCTCGAGACTTCCGAGGAGATCCCACGAGACATCCGGAAAGCCTCTAGCCCACAACCCAAGCACCGTGGTGGCAGAGGCAGAGGCAGAGGCAGAAGAGGAAGAGGCAGAGGCAGAGCGCGCCTGAGTCCGCCGAGGGCGCGGCCTGAAAGGCCAGCGCGGGCGGGGACCGGAGCCCTCAGTGGCGACTGTGGAGGTTTTGACTAGTGACGTGAGTCGTGGTGGGTTGGGCCGAGGGCCACTGGATGGGAGAACAGTCCTCGGAGGCTCGCCGGCGCGAAGAGGAACGGAAAGGGAGAGGGGGGTGCCTTTTCTGAGAAGGCAGGGGCACTTCTCAAAGCTCTCGGCTTCTAACATTCTAAGTTCGGAGGTACATCTTAGAAAGAAGGAATCCCACATCCTGGATGGAAACTCGAACGCTCTAACATTCGAACATTATACGTTCTAACTTGCTGCTTCCAACAAGTCTTAAGCCTGCCGTCCTCGCGGCGCGGCCCTGAGGCACCACCCAGCCGAGCCAGCGGACAACCGAGCGCTCGGCTTCCAGGTGGGCGCCTCAAGAGGCAGGAGGGCGGGAAGCCGCCTTCAGCGCGCTGCCAAGACGCCCCATCCCCACCTCGGGACGCCCCCCACCCACGGCAAGGCGCACCGACAGCCCTCCCCCCCCCCTCCTCCTTCCCGGGCCTGAATGGCATCAGCTCCCCCCCCCTTCCCTCCTCCCTCCCAGGCCTGAATGGCGTCAGTCCCCCCCCCCCCTCCCCGACAGAGCGAAGCCCCCCCCCCTTCCTCCCTCCCGGGCCTGAATGGCGTCAGCCAGCCCCCCCCCCCCTCCTCCTCCCAGCCTGAAGCGTCAGCCCCCCCCTTCCCCCCCTTTCCCGGGCCGAATGGCGTCAGCCCCCCCCCGACAGAAGGAAGTTCCCCCCCCCTCTCCCTCCCTGGCCTGAATGGCGTCAGCCCCCCCCCCTCCTCCTCACTCCCGGGCCTGAATGGCGTCAGCCCCCCCCTCCTCCCTCCCGGGCCTGAATGTCGTCAGCCCCCCCTCCCCCAAACAGAGCGAAGTTCCCCCCCGAGCTGACGCCATTCAGGCCCGGGAGGGGGGAGGGAAGGAGGGGAGGGGGGGAGGCCGACGCCATTCAGGTTCGGGAAGGAGGGGGGGGAGGGGAGGGGGGGGCTTCGCTCTGTCGGGGAGGGGTGGGGGGGCTGACGCCATTCAGGCCCGGAAGGAGGAGGTGGGGGGGGGCTGACGGCATTCAAGCCCAGAAGGGAGGAGGGGGGGGGAACTTCGCTCTGTCAGGGGGGAGGGGGGGCTGACACCATTCAGGCCCGGGAGGAAGGAAGGGGGAGGGGGGGGGTCTGACGCCATTCAGGCCCGAGAGGGAGGAGGGGAATGGAAGGGGGGACGCCATGGCTGACGCCACTCAGGCCCGGGAGGAGGGAGTTGGGGACGGGGGGACGGGGGAGGGGGGGGGACTGACGCCATGGCTGACGCCATTCCGGCCTAGGAGAGGGAACGTGGGGGAGGGAGGGAGGAGATGGGGGGGGGAACGCCATGGCTGACGCCATTCAAGCCCGGGAGGAGGATGTCGGGGATGGGGGGGGCTGACGCCATGGCTGACGCCATTCAGGCCCGGGAGGAGGGAAGGGGGGAGGGAGCTAGCTCAAGCTTCGCTCTGTCGGGGGGGAGGGGGCTGACGCCATAGCTAACGCCATTCAGGCCCAGGAGGGGGGCTGACGCCATGGCTGACGCCATTCAGACCCGGGAGGGGGAGGGGGGGGGGGGGGGCGGAGCTCGCTCAAGCTCACTCTGTCGGGGGGGGAGGCGGCTGACGCCATGGCTGACGCCATTCAGGCCCAGGAGGGGCGAGGGGGGAGGAGGGGGTGGGGACGCCATGGCTGACGCCATTCAGGCCCCCGAGGGAGGACTCGGGGAGGGGGGGGGAGGGCTGGCCTGGGAGGGGGTAGGGGCGGGGGAGCTCGCTCAAGCTTCACTCTGTCGGGTGGGGTGGGGGGGGGGGACTGACACCATGGCTGACGCCATTCAGCCTCGGGAGAGGAGAGGGGGGGGAGGGCCGACGCCATGGCTGACGCCATTCACGCCCAGGACGGGAGAGTCGGGGGGGGGGCGGGGGCTGACGCCATGGCTGACGCCATTCAGGCCCGGAAGGTGGGAGGGGGCATCCCATGAGTTTGGCTGTTCACGCGAGATCGTCACTTTCGAATATCCGAAGGTTGCCCAAGCGAGGTATTATGAGGATGTCTCGAGCGAGTGTTCCAATGTTAAACATAAAAGGACATCCGTAGCAAGCAGAGTCCGTAGCACCCAGGATCGGCGGCTCTGGCTTGAGGCCACTACAACATTACCTTCCTCCGCACACCCTCATCCATCGTCATTATCCGCTCCTTCTCATCCTCTTCATCCATCTCCTCTTCAATGCTCACCGTCCTCCGTTTTCTTTCCTTTCCTCCATACATCATACTTCGTCCTTCCCAGTCCCTCACTTTTCCTCTCCCTGCTCCCTCACCAAGCATCCTTCCGCCTCATCATCCTCGTCATTTGCATCATCACTGCATTATCTCGTCATGGTCAGCAGCAGTAGCAGCATGACCAGGTCGGCCTCGAGCAGGCTGCTGGTGTAGCCTCCGTAGGGGACGGACGGGGTCGCTTCGACCATCCAGCTGCCGTACTCCTGGTGTCACGGAAAGGAGGAGCGGAGTGGGGGGAGGAAAGATGGGGTCATCAACATCCCTCGTCCTGATCACCCGTCAATCCCACCTCATCCCCGCTCCTTCTTCCTCCCCCCCCTCCTCCTCCTCCTCCTCCTCCTCCTCCTCCTCCTCCTCCTCCTCCTCCTCCTCCTCCTCCTCCTCCTCCTCCTCCTCCTCTTCCTCCTCCTCCTCCTCCTCCTCCTCCTCCTTCCTCCTCCTCCTCCTCTTCCCTCATCCTCCTCCTCGTCCTCCTCCTCCTCCTCCTCTTCCTCCTCCTCATCCTCCACCTCCTCATCCTCCTCCGACCCCTCCTCCTCGCTCATCCTCGCCTAAATCAACAAACCTCTTGCATCATCACAGTTACCATCATAATCGTCATCATCATCATCATCATCATCATCATCATCATCATCATCAGCATCATCAGCATCATCAGCATCATCATCATCATCATCATCATCATCAGCATCAGCATCAGCATCATCATCATCTGCATCATCACCATAATCATCATCACCATCACCATCATCATCAGCAGCATCATCATCAGCAGCATCAGAATCATCATCGGCAGCATCATCATCGTCATCATCAGCATCATCATCGTCGTCGTCATCATCGTCATCATCAGCCATCAGCATCATCATCGTCATCGTCATCATCATCATCAGCAGCATCATCATCACCAGCATCATCATCACCAGCATCAGTATCAGCATCAGTATCAGCATCAGCATCCTCATCATCATTAGCAGCAGCATCAGCATCATCATTAGCAGCAGCAGCATCATCGTCCTACTAATCCTCCGCTTCAATGTCCTTACCCCGCATCCATCCTCTACTGCCCATCACCCATCTTTATCCGCACCATCATCATCAGCGCCATCAGCATCAGCATCAGCATCAGCATCAGCATCATCATCATCATCATCATCATCATCATCATCATCATCATCATCATCATCATCGTCATCGTCATCGTCATCATCATCATCATCATCATCATCATCATCATCATCATCATCATCATCATCATCATCATCATCATCAAGGCCCAGACCCTCCCATCCTGGTGTTCTGGGGAGGGAAGGAAGGAAGAATGGAAGCAAGCAATCAAGCAAGCAAGCAAGGAAGGAAAAAAGCAAGGAAGCAAGAAAGCAAGAAAGGGGAGGGGGCGCGGGGGAAGAAGGCCCGTTGACCGCCCTGCCCAGGAGGCGGAGGCTCCCGCGTCGACCCCATGGGCATGATGATGGCGACGGCAGGACGACGACTCCGATACTGAGCTAGACGACGGGCACCGGGGCGACTTACATTTTACAGGATGCCTGGTGCCGGGCGCAACGATGCGCAGGCCTCCCGCGCCTGGGCCCCTGCAGGGCGATGGGGCTCGATGCGTGGAAAATCCATCGAGATACCTAAACACAAAAGTTCTCGAGACAGTCCAGCAGGGATAGACGCGAAAGCGCCCAACTGTGACGACTTCTTGCTATGTCTACAGTCACCCCAGGCTTACTACTGCTACGGAGGCTACCAAAGGGGTCTGATCGCTCAGCGTCCCTGCCTTCAAGGACAGCCGCTTGGCGCATTCTTCTGGAGGAATGGTTCCGTCCTCGTGGTCGGCTTCACCCAGTTGGCCTCCGACGGCATACCCCGTTTGCCCGAAATTCTTCGCGTACACGTTAAAGTACATTAAGCCAATCTCCGTATGCCCTCGAACGATTTCGAGCTCGACTTTCCGAAAGAAATCCATTTCTGAGACTTGACATGGGGCGGAGACGCGCTGCACTGATACTCTCCAATTCGTTCTGCCTCTGCCCAAGGCCCTGTGACGTCCACTTTTTCAAAGTAAAGGTCCGCGCAATGTGAACCCAATCGGCGCGCGTCAGCTTGCACGCGAAAAGCATGGCATCAGCGCTCGTTCCAAGAGGGACGTTTATCAGAACACGCTCGCCCGTCTTCATCAAGTCGACCCGATCACAATGAATGTTTTGCAAATGGGGATCGCCAGTGGCGGAGCCGCTAAAATGGAAGCCGGCCGGGCTGGGCGCTGGGCCGGGCGCCAGGCTGGGCGCCGGGTTGGGTATCGGATTGAGCGTCAGGGTGGGCGTCGGGCTGGGCGTCGGACAAGGCGTCACGCATACATCGAGTGAGTCAGCTGTCCTCATTGGGGCGAAATCGTCCGCATAGTCAGATGTGATCGTGATCCGATTGTTGGAGAGAGCGTGATCCACCGCCGCTTAATGTGGAAAATTCGCCCCCTATTCCTCCGGAGCCCAGGGGCCCCCCCCTTCGAAAATCCCCCCCACCCCCTCCCCCCACCCCCCCATTCCCCGGGCAAAACCAACCCCCTTAAACACTCGAGAACGGGTAATTGTGGAGCCCCCCGCCTTTCGGAAGGTGTTTTCCCCTTCTCCTCCCCCTCCTCCTGTCCCCCTCTTCCTCCTCTTCCTCCTCCTCATCCTTCTCCTTTTCCTCCTCCTTTTCCTCCTGGGTTTCGTGGCTGCCTCCGGCCTGAGCGCCGCGGCGCGCAGCTTGAGGCCCGCGGGGTTGTCCCAACGGTCTGGCCCGCGGGGTTGTCCCGACGGCCTGCCCTCGCGCCCCAGCCGCCCGCGACGTTGACCCAAAGGCATGGCCCGCGGGGCTGTCCCACAGGGGCTTCGCGATCTAGCCGTCGGCGAACGCGCGCGCGTTGGCCGAGGCGGCGACGGCGCCGAGGAAAATCGACTTGCTTGCCCCGACCAGGGAGAAAGGAGGTGCACATAGAGACGCGGAAGGAGGATGAGGAGGGGGCAGCGGTAGAGGGAGGGCGATGATGAGGAGGAGGTGGAGAAGGAGGAGGAGGATAAATAAAAAGGAGGGGGAAGAGGAGAGAGCAGAGCTCAGGGCGAGGGGACATGGCGACGGGAGAAGGGCCAAGGGTAAGCTAAACAGATTCTCGTGTGGGGTCTTACCGTCGGAACAATGTTAGATCGTTCTCTGTGGAGTCCACAAGCGATTCATTTTGTCAGAGGGACTCGTGATAATATTTTGCATACAACAGTGGTGCTGTGTTGCACACGGTTGCTGCGGTGCACACAGACGCCGTCGTGTACACAGGCACTTCAATGCAGGCAGGCATTGTGGTGTACACTGGTGCTGTGTTGCACACGGTTGATGTGGTGTACGCAAGCGTTGTGCGTTGTGGTGTGCACGAGAGCTGTTGTGCCCGCAGGCACGGTGGCACAAACTGACGCTGTGTTGCACGCGGCTGCTGTGGCGTACCTAGGCGGCGTGGTGTACACAGGCGCTGTGGTGCACGCAGGCACTGTGGTGTACACAGGCGTTGTGGTGCAAATCGCCACCTACATGCTGGCGCTACCCGTCCTCCGTCATTCCTAAGCATTCCCAGACGCTGCTGGCGCGAAACGTGACGACATCGACCCCCTCTATCCCCCCTAAATGATTGCCGTCATCGGCCGGAAAAAAAAAACAGGCTTCAGCCGCGTCCGCGCGCACGACGACTATGAGCGACGAGCGACAAGCCACGAGCGACGACGACGACGACGACGACGACGACGACGACGATGACGACGACGACGACGACGACGACGACGACGACGACGACGACGACGACGACGACGACTGCAGACTAGACTCCTATGCGGATTCCTACGCGGACACCTACGCGGATCCCAAAACGCACGGCGGCGGTGCCCCGAGCGCACTGGGGGGGGAGCGTTGCGTCATAGGGGGGGGGGAAGCGGGGGCCATGACGCCCGCCATGCCCCAAGCAAGAAAGAAACGGGCTCCTATGGGATCTCTGCAACCTCCTATGGGCGTCTTATGGGATCCCGGCGGAATGGAATCAGGGCGGATGATTGGAGGAAGGGGAGAATGAGGAGTAGGAGCAGGAGGAGAAGGAGGCTGAGAGGAGGCTGAGAGGAGGCGGAGAAGGGAGGGGGGGAGGACTGACCAGCCGCCGTGCTCCTGGTGCCACGTGCAGCCGCGCTGCTGGGTGTGGCCCTGCTCCCGCTCTCGCAGCTTCGACAACACCTGGCCGCCCCCTCCTTCTGCTGCCGCCCCTTCAGGCCTGATCCGGATCGACTCGCGGCTCGTCCCGCGTCAAAATCGGATCGACGCGCCTGGCTCCGGCTAGCCCCCGGCCGATGACGGTGAATCACGCAGAGGCGAATAGGAGGAGGAGGAGGAGGAGGAGGAGGAGGAGGAGGCCCCAGACGGCGAATCGAATCGCATCGAATCAGCTCGAAGGCGGCACTGCCTTTTCCACCCCCCGATGAAAAGAACTGACGAAGCTCGAGGATCGCGGATCAATGTTCCAGAAGGTGCCTCCACATTTTCGGCCTCAGGCGGACCCACTTCGGACCTCTGGGCCGTCAGGGATCGGAAAGGGATGAAAAACTGGCCGCGATGATTCACAGGACAGGCCAATGGCACGGGCGGGGATCCAACCTTCTCTTCCGCATCCTCCCCCGCCCCTTCTCCCTCCTCCTCCTCTTCCTCCTCCCCCTCCAGCGCATGTACCACCCCTGGCGTGGTGCGGGGCAGGCGGCCCATACGCCCACTTCCCTACAAACGGGGGGGTGCGAAGTCCTTGCGTGCGGGATGGGGTGGGCACGGAAGGGCACCATACAACTTTCCAAACCTCATGCGGCCCGCACAGCAAAAACCTTCCCGAACCCAGCGAGAGCTTGCATCAAATGCAAGGATTGACACATGATTGCAATAAGTTTTTTACTCAACAGTTTCCTCAGCACTGGACTGCGAACCAGACTTGCATCCCCTTCCAGTCGTCCTGTTGCCCAGCATTGACCTCACAGAATTCATGGATTTCAATGGGGGGGATGTGTGCGCGTGTAAGCTGGTGCATATTTATGTGTCCCGTGTTTCCTTATATTTCCCCTTGTCTCCTCCCTCCTCCTACCTTCCTCCATTTCGTCTTTGGTACAGTTGCCAGTGGAGCATCACGCTCCAACCTGGTCATCGGCCACTCAGAATTCAACCGCAACGAGGCCGGAGCTGGCACCTGAGTAGGAGAGAGAGTATGCCAAGCATGCCGCGCACGGATCTGAACAACAAGTTTGGATACCCGAACCGCCATTTGAGTTGGAGTTCGCTCCGAATTCGGGCATCACAAACCAGTGAAAGGCGACATATGCTGTCAATGCAGGTCTGCTTGATCCAAACAAAGATGCCCGGAGAACTTCTCGCGAGATTGCTCTCGTCCTCCGTGGTAAATCTAAAATAACATACTCGACGCGGAGATCCCCATATGTGCATCTCATAACTCCTGCCACGTCTCGCTGAGGAACTCTGTCTGTGGGCATCTGGGCGTGAACGCGAGTCCGCGTAGACGACAGGCACGACAACAACGAGGACAACGACGAATGCAGTGATTCCTCCTTCGGGCATGCTTCAGGAGAGACGAAGGAAGCACAAGTGGAAGAGCGAGGGGAGTGTGCTTTGCCTTCGGCACTGCGGCAACTCAGACAAGCGCGCATGGCCTTGCTACGCCCGCTGTCTGGCGTGCTACTAGCGGCGCCTGCTAGCATCTGGGGTGCCCAAATGCCCCGCCGAGTACATCGCGACGACCACCGACGTATGAGCCGTAGTGCGAGTGAATATGAGCGAGAGTGGTCTGAGTGTGACCGAATCGGAGTGCGAGCGAATCTGAGTGTGATTGAATCTGAATGCGAGCGATACCGAGCACGAGTGGGCTGAAGTGTGAGTGAATATGAGCGCGAGTGAGTCTGAGTGTGAGTGAGATGATTACAAATCTGATGATGAGTGACCCTGAGTACGAGGTAATCTGAATATGCGTGAGTCTGAAGGTGGGTGAATCTGAACATGACTGAATCTGAATGTGAATTAATCTGGATGTGAATGAATATGATGTTGAGTGAATGTGGGTGTGGGTTTAGGTATAAGCGAGTCTGATGCAAGCAAAATATGGGTGAATCTGAATGTGATGAATGAGTCTGAGTGGGGAAAGAGCACTGCTGAGTAAATCTGAATGTGAATGAGTGCGACCGGAAAAAACAAGAGGAGGCGGAGGTGAGTGTGTGAGTGGGGGAAACACAAATCCAAAGAGAAGTCTGGGGGGGGAGAAACAGGTAAACCACCTGAGACGTCCCCACAATCTGGGCGTGAACCCTGGAGCGTCTCCACTCCATTGGCGGCTGCCCCCTGGGGTGCCTAAGAGCCACGCCTGCTCGTTGTGACCAGTGGCAACCAAAACAAAGAAGTCGGGGGAAGGGCAGAAACGGGGGCAAACCGCCTGAGTCATCCCCACAATCTGGGCGCGAACGGGCAAACGTCATACCGCCTAGCGGCTCCCCCTTCGGGTGCCCAACTGCCACGCCTCTTATATCGCGGTGGGCGGTGGACCACCCAAAAAGAAAAGTCAGGGGGGCATCAATCGACGCGGAGATCACCATATGTGCATCTAGTTTCCTGGCACTTTCCGCTGCGAGCGTCTGGGTACGAGAGAGCGTGGCTATGAGTGGATTGAGTATGCGACAACCCTACAATCTGAGCGCGAACTCGCCCGTGAGAACACCCTAGCGCCCCCCCCCACCCCTCTGAGAGTGCTGAAACCCGCGCATCGCTCGAGACATCCTCGGATCCTGCCCTAGACGCAAACGAAGATATCCTCGCAAGCGGAGCCCCTGGCGGTGCGAAAGTCGGCGCCTCACCCGAGACATTCTCAGAATCTGCTCTGGGCGCAGACGAGTCTGGCCACCAAAACAAGCCAAACGAAGGCATCTTCGCAATCTGGGCCCCCTGGGGTGCGAAAATCAATGCCTCGCACGAGACATTATCAAAATTTGATCCGAAAGCGAAAAATGTCGGGCACACATAAAGGCAAACCGTTCGACACATCCCCGCATCTCCCCCCCTCCCGCCTTTTCCCCCTTTTTCCTCCCCTCCCACCCTCTTCCTCTCCCCCTTTTCCCCCCCCTTCCCCCCCTCCCCCCCTCTCCCCCCTCTCTCCCCCCCCCCTCTCCTCTCCCCCCCTTTCCCCTCCTCTCCCCTCTCCCCCTCTCCCCCTCTCCCCCCTCTCCCCCCCTCCCTCCCCCACTCTCCATCCCTCTCCCCCCTCTCCCCACCTCTCCCCCTCTCCCCCCCTACCCCCCCCTCCCCCCTCTCCCCCCTCTCCCCCCCTCCCCCCTCCCCTCTCCTCCCCTCTCCCCCCTTTTCCCCCATCTCGCCCCCCTTGAACCCCGTCCCCCCCCCCTCCCCCCTTCCTCCCCCCCCCCCCCCTTCCCCTCTCTCCCGCACCCTTCCTCGCCCTCCTCCCCACCCTCTCCCCCCATCGTTACTTCTAGGTTAAACACCCCCACCCCCCCACTTAGCCGGCCGATAGCAGCCCCGCCGTCCTGTCAATTACTCAGACGGAAGGACCCCACATGATCATCGGCTTAGCGCCGCGCAGGGCGCTGGAGGCTTAAGCTTTGGCCCAAAAGGCGGGAGCCATAGGGAGGGGGCTCCCGCCTAAGATTTCCTTACAATTCACTCACAGACGAGGCTCCCGCTTGATACTTCCCCAAAATTCAAGCCTGAGGAGCCCAAAAATGACAACAGATACACGTTTCGGATGACCCGCTCGGATTACCAACATGAAGTGCGGGACCCATACGAAAGGGGCTCCCGCCTGAAACTTCCTCACAATTCACTCGCAGACGAGGCTCCCGCTTGATATTTCCCAAAAATTCAAACCTGAGTAGCCCAAAAATGACGACGGTTACACGTTTCGGATGACCCGCTCGGATTACCAACATGAAGTGCGGGACCCATAGGGAGGGTGCTCCTGCCTGAGACTTCCCCATAATTCACTCACAGACGAAGCTCCCGCTTGATACTTCCCCAAAATTCAAGCCTGAGGAACCAAAACATGACAACAGATACACGTTTCGGATAACCCGCTCGGATTACCAACATGAAATGCGGGACCCATAAGAAAGGGCTCCCGCCTGAGACTTCCTCACAATTCACCCACAGACGAGGCTCCCGCTTGATACTTCCCCAAATTCAAGCCTGAGCTGCCCAAAAATGACGACAGATACACGTTTCGGATGACCCGCTCGGAATACCAACATGAAGTGCGGGACCCATACGAAGGAGGCTCCCGCCGGAGACTTCCTCACAACTCACTCACAGAAGAAGCTCCCGCTTAATACTTCCCGAAAATTCAAGCCTGGGGAGCCCAAAAGTGACGACAATTACACGTTTCGGATGACCCGCTCGGATTACCAACATGAAGTGCGGGACCCATATGAAGGGGGCTCCCGCCTGAGACTTCCTCACACTTCACTCACAGACGAAGCTCCCGCTTGATACCTCCCCCAAATTCAGGCCTGAGGAGCCCAAAAGTGACGACAGTTATACGTTTCGGATGACCCGCTCGGATTACCAACATGAAGTGCGGGACCCAGAAGGAGGGGGCTCCTGTCTGAGACTTCCTCACAATTCACTCACAGACGAAACTCCCGCTTGAGACTTCATCCATATTCCAGCTACGGGGGTGAGTGATGACGAAGTGATGAGTGAGTGAGTGAGTGAGTGAGTGAGTGAGTGAGTGAGTGAGTGAGTGAGTGAGTGAGTGAGTGAGTGAGTGAGTGAGTGAGTGAGTGATGATGATGATGATGATGATGATGATGGTGAGTGGGCAGGTGATCGGGTGATGATGATGGTGACGATGATGAGGATGATGACGATAATGATGATGAGTGGTGATGCTGATTGGTGATGATGATGGTAACGATGATGAATGTGATAATGATGATGATTGATCGAATAATGATGATGTTGTTGTTGATGATGAGGACGATAATGGTGTGAGTGTGAATGAGTGTGATGATTATGATGATGGTGACGATGATGAGGATGAGGATGAGTAGTGACGATGAGTGGTGATGATGATGATAATGATGATGGTGAGTGAAGGGGAGAGGGGTGGGAGGCAAGTTAGGTGCGCTCGCGCCAACATCTGACATCCTACCCCTCCCTCCCATCCCTTACCATGGCACTGATTTTCTCTATCCGCGGACGCGTGTCGTAGCGGACCTGTGGTTCCGCGCGCGTGTGCGTAGTGGGTGGTGGTGCGCGTGCGTGCGTGCGTGTGTGCATGGTTGTGGTTGTTGTGGTGGTGGTGTGTATGTGTGTGTGCGTGTGTGCGCGTGTGCTGTGGTGTGACGTGGTGTGGCGTCTTGGTGGTTTGGTGGTGGGCCAGGTGCGTACGTGCGTGATGGCGGTGGTGGTGGTGGCGGTGGTGGTGTGTGTGTATGTCTGTGTGTGTGCGTGTGTGTGTGTGTGCGTGTGTATGTGTGTGTGCGTGCGTGCGTGTGTGTCTGTGTGCGCGCGCGTGTGATGTGGTGTGACGCGGTGTAGCGTGGTGGTGGTGGGTGGGGTAGTGCGGTGGTGGTGGCGGTGCGCGGTGGTGGTGCGCGTGCGTGCTTGCGTGCGTTGGTGGGTGGAAGTGGCGGTGGGTGTGCGTGCGGCGGGGCGGGGCGTGGGGCGGCGCGGTGGTGGCGGGCGGATGGGCGCGCGAGAAAGAGGCCCGCGCTGGGGCGAGAACGCCATCCTGAACGACGGAGGCCAAACACCGATCCGAAAATGAGGCCCACGCTGCAGCGGGAGCACGATTCGGAACGATTCGGGAGCAGAAATGAGGCCGGCGCCTCAGCGAGAGCAGCATTTTGAAAAGAAACGCAGGCGAAAACCCAACTCCCGGGAATCCTGAGTGTTAAAAACAATACGCGGGGGGGGGGTCGAATATTCCCAGCACGCCATCAGGGGAAGAGGGAGAGTAGTATTCATTGAGGTTCCTGCGCGAGGTGTCGAGAGAAAATTACTCCGACGGAAGGACCCCACACGATCATCTGTTTAGCTTGCCCTTATCCGTCTCCTCCTGGCCATGGCAAACACCCTCCTCTCGCCCCCCCTCTGCCCTCTTTCCTTCCTTCTTCTATTTCTCCCCCTCCCCCTCTTTCAACTCCTCCTCCTCCTCCTCCTCCTTTTCCACCTCCTCCTCACCATCGCCCTCCCCCTACCCCTTCCCCCCCTTTTCATCTTCCTCCTGCCGCTTCTCTACGTGCACCTCCCCTTCCCCCTGGTCGGGGCAAGCAAGTCGTTAGTGGCCCCTTACCCACGAGAACGCAATGCATGTTTTGTGGAGGGACTGGTTTCGGGCGTGGATGGGTTACCACCCGAACCCCGGACGCAAGGGTTTCCCCCTTGCGCCCGATTCGGCTGACGATGGGTTAGCACCGCTGGCCCAGACGCAAAGGTTTCCCCCTGCGCCCGATTCGGCTGACGATGGGTTACCACCGCCAGCCCGGAGACAAGGGGTTACCCCTGCCCCCGATTCGGCCGACGATGGGTCACCACCACCAGCCCGGAGACAAGGGGTTACCCCTGCCCCCGATTCGGCCGACGATGGGTTACCACCGCCAGCCCGGAGACAAAGGGTTACCCCTGCCCCCGATTCGGCCGACGATGGGTTACCACCGCCAGCCCAGAGACAAGGGGTTACCCCTGCCCCCGATTCGGCTGACGATGGGTTACCACCGCCAGCCCAGAGACAAGGGGATACCCCTGCCCCCGGTTCGGCCGAGGATGGGTGACCACCCCCAGCCCAGACGCAAGGGGTACCCCTGCGCCCGATTCGGCCGCAGATGGGTTACCACCGCCAGCCCGGAGACAAGGGGTTACCCCTGCCCCCGATTCGGCCGACGATGGGTTACCACCCCCGGCCCAGACGCAAAGGGTTTTTCCCGTGCGCCCGATTCAGCCGACGATGGGTTACCACCGCCAGCCCAGACGAGGGGTTACCCCTGCGCCCGATTCGGCCGCCGATGGGTTACCACCGGCGGCCCGGAGACAAGGGGTTACCCCTGCCCCCGACTCGGCTGACGATGGGTTACCACCGCCAGCCCGGACGCAAGGGGTTAGCCCAACCCCGATTCGGCCGCCGATGGGTTACCACCGGCGGCCCGGAAACAAGGGGTTACCCCTGCCCCCGACTCGGCCGCAAATGGGTTACCACCGCCAGCCCAGAGACAAGGGGATACCCCTGCCCCCGATTCGGCCGACGATGGGTTACCACCGCCAGCCCGGACGCAAGGGGTTACCCCAACCCCGATTCGGCCGACGATGGGTTACCACCGCCAGCCCAGAGACAAGGGGTTACCCCTGCCCCCGATTCGGCCGAGGATGGGTGACCACCCCCAGCCCAGACGCAAGGGGCTACCCCTGCGCCCGATTCGGCCGCCGATGGGTTACCACCGGCGGCCCGGAGACAAGGGGTTACCCCTGCCCCCGACTCGGCCGAGGATGGGTTACCACCCCCGGCCCGGACACAAGGGGCTACCCCTGCGCCCGGTTGTCGTCGTCGTCAGCACCACAGCTTAAGTTTTGGCCCAAAAGGCGGGAGCCATAGGGAAGGGGCTCCAACCTGAGATTTCCTCACAGTTCACTCACAGACGAGGCTCCCGCTTGATACTTCCCTCAAAATTCAAGCCTGACGAGTCCAAAAGTGACGACAGGTATACGTTTCGGATGACCCGCTCGGATTACCAACATGAAGCGCGGGACCCATAGGGAGGGGGCTCCCGCCTGAGACTTCCTCACAATTCACCCACAGACGAAGCTCCCGCTTGATACTTCCCCCAAATTCAAACCTGAGGAGCCCAAAAATGACGACAGGTACACGTTTCGGATGACCCGCTCGGATTACCAACATGAAGTGCGGGACCCATACGAAAGGGGCTCCCGCCTGAGTTTCCTCACAACTCACTCACAGACGAGGCTCCCGCTTAATATTTCCCCCAAATTCAAGCGCGAGGAGCCCAATAGTGACGACAGTTACACGTTTCGGATGACCCGCTCGGATTACCAACATGTAGTGCGGGACCCATAGGGAGCGGGCTCCCGCCTGCGATTTCCTCACAATTCACCCACAGACGAAGCTCCCGCTTGAAACTTCCCCCAAAGTCAAACCCGACGAGCCCAAAAGTGACGAAAGTTAAACGTTTCGCATGACCCGCTCGGATTACCAACATGAAGCGCGGGACCCATAGGGAGGGGGCTCCTGCCTGAGACTTCCTCACAATTCACTCACAGACGAAGCTCCCGCTTGAGACTTCATCCATATTCAAGCTAGGGGGTGAGTGATGACGAAGTGATGAGTGTGTGAGTGAGTGAGTGCGTGAGTGAATGAATGAGTGGTTGAGTGAGTGAGTGAGTGAGTGAGTGAGTGAGTGAGTGAGTGGGTGATGATGATGATTACGATGATAATGGTGATGACGAGTGAGTAGGTGATCGAGTAATGATGATGGTGACGATGGTGCGGATAAAACGATGCTGATGATGAGTGGTCATGCTGATTGATGATGGTGATGAAGATGACGATGATGAGTGTGATAATGATGATGGTTGATCGAATGATGATGTTGTTAATGATGAGGATGATAACGGTGTGAGTGCGAACGACTGTGATGATTATGATGATGGTGACGATGATGAGGATGATGATGAATAGCGACAATGAATGGTGATGATGATGATGATGACAATGATGATGGTGAGTGAAGGAGAGGGGTGGGAGGTGAGGTGAAGTGAAGTTCCTGCGCGAGGTGTCCAGAGAAAACAAGAACCCCTGTTAGGACGTGGGGAAAAAAAGGGCACAGAGGGGGTGTGGGAGGACTGCGCGGGGTGTCCAGAGAAAACAAGAACCCCACTTAGGATGTGGAGAACAAAAACCCCACTTTTGGATGTGGGGAAATAAGAGAGAGAGAGAGAGGGGGGGGGGGGAGGACTGCGCGGGGTGTCCAGAGAAACGAGAACCCCACTTAGGATGTGGGGAACAAGAACCCCACTGTTGGATGTGGGGAAAAAACAGAGAGAGGGAGAGAGAGAGAGGGGGTGTGGGAGGACTGCGCGGGGTGTCCAGAGAAAACAAGAACCCCACTTAGGATGTGGGGAAAAAACAAAACAAACTCAACTGTTTCTCTCCAACATGTCGTCGAGTTGCGAGAAGTGCGGGAAGAATGGGGCGGAATGAACATCGCTTGAGTAACCCTAAACGGATGGTCGCGTCCTACCCATTAACAAAAACAATACACAGTCAACGATTTCCTCGACACGTGAACTGTTTTGTCGTCGACGCTGCGAAAAGTGTAGCACGAATGGGACGCGGCGCACATCGCGCGCGGACGCCTGGCCAACCTTACGCGGGACCCCCCGTCCTACCTGTCAAAAAAACACCGCAGCATCGTCGCGGTTCTTGCCAACATGTATTTTCTTCTCGTCGGCGCTGCGAATCGCGTAGCGGGAATGGGACGCCCCGAGAATTCCCAAGACGCAGTCTCCTGTTCCCCCTCAGTTTCTCCCTCCCTCTTTCCCTCCCCTCCTCCTCCTCATCCTCCTCTTTTTCCTCCTCCTCCTCCTCCTCCTCCTCCTCCTCCTCCTCCTCCTCCTCCTCCTCCTCCTCCTCCCTCCTCCTCCTCCTCCTCCTCCCTCCTCCCTCCTCCTCCTACCTCCTCCTCGTCCTCCTCCCTCCTCCTCCTCCTCCTCCTCCTCCTCCTCCTCCTCCTCCTCCTCCTCCTCCTCCTCCTCCTCCTCCTCCTTTCCAGTGGATAGGGGCAGTGGCCAAGTATGCAGGTGTAGTGTTTAATGCTGTGGTGGCCTTCGCCAGGTATACCCGCCCGCTCGGCTTCTTGCTCCAGGCTTCGAAGTCGGGGTACCTGGCGTCGTCGACGGAGGCGGCCAAGGCCGTCAAGGCCCGAGCGTACAGGCTCAGGCTACAGCAGTTTCAGACGGCCAGGAACCTAGGTCACGACACGTTTGCTGGCGGCATCCCCCGCAGAGCCCTCGAAAGAAAAAGGTTGGGTACTGTGTTGGGGCGCCGGGGGCGGCTTCGGGCCCTCAGGAAGGCCTGGGGTCTCAAGGTGAGGACTCTGTGGCGCACCGGTGTTATGCCGTCAGGTAGTCATGGAGCGGGGGTGGTAGGCCTCACGGACTCCACCCTCATGAAGTTGAGGTCGTTTGCAGGCGAGTTGGTAGGAGCTAGGCGAGGCCTCGCGTCGCTCACTGCGTATACTTGCACGCAGAGAGACAGGTTTTATGATCCCACCTTCGACGCCACCTGCCCTCTGGTTGTCAGATATGCGTGCTGGCTGTGGGATGGTCGGACCTCCCTCTCTCGCCTCCGGACTGCGGTCGTGGCCATCCGTGATCGGTTGGGTCAGCAGGGGTCTTGGAGGCAGTGTTTCGGTCCCATCTCTGCTGCGCTTCTCACGCTTCGTCGCATCGGCTGGGAGTTAGAGGCCCCTCACCTCCTCCTCTCGGACCGTGGCGAGCACATCTCTCTGTATGACTGCGCTCCCAGCGAAGTTCGGAGCCTCGTTCGAGACGGGGTTGAGCGTTGGCTTTGGCGTAGGGTCCCCTTCCACTGGCCAGAGGCGACGGGATCCGAGTTTTGTTGGGCTCGAGCGATGCGCCTGTCCCTCCTGGCTCTCCCAGCGGGTGCCCGTCAAGGTTCGATGCGCGCCCTGTGGTCTGGAGGGTTGTGGCCGCCTGCTCGCAAATTCGACGCGGGCCTGGCTCCGTCAGCTCAGTGCACCTTCTGTGGAGCGGAGCGAGGGTCGATGGGCCACCAGTTTTTCGATTGTTCCAGTGCCTTCGCCTCGGGCGAGGATTCGGGGGATGGCATGGGCTTCCCTGAGGACGTTTGGCAGCACAGGCAGGCCTTGCGGGAGAAAGGGAGGAGTCTGGGGTCGGCCGATTGGGATGTCGTGTCGTCGCTCTACGGGGGTCCCTCCCTCCCTATCCAGTTGCCTCCTCCCCCAGCTCGGCCGCCTGTGCTCACCTGGGGACTCGCGGAAGGTCCTTGGGGCAGGTTTCGGTTCACGGACGGGTCTGGGCTCCATAGCTCGGTGCCCGAGGCCACTAGATGCGGCTGGAGCGTGGTTGAGATTTCTGACGATGGATGGCCATTGAGGGCCAGATTTGGCGGTCTCCCAGGGCGTTTTCAATCGGTCCCCAGGAGCGAGAGGTGGGCGGGGCTAGATGCCATCGCCCTCGGCCCCTCGGGAGGCCTGCCACCTGTCATAATTAGCGACCACCTTTCGTTTGTCAATGAAGGGCGAGGCTGGGACCCCAACCTTGAGTGCGGTACCTCAGCCCACGCGTCGATTTGGCGCAAAATCTTCCTTGTCTGCTCCCAGCACGCTCTGCGTCCTGAGTTCCACTGGACTCCTGCACACTTGTCGCTCCAGGGGTTAATCGATCAGGATGCGGGCGCTGGTGATATATGGCGTTTCATGGGTAATGCTTGGGCCGATTTCTTTGCCAAGCTCGGAGCCCAGGACATCGCTGTTGCGGATGTGGCGGTTGCGTCGCTCCAGGCCGCCATAAGCGATTGCAAATTGTCGTGCCAGTTTCTCTCACGAGCCGTCCAGATAATCTGTGCTCGTCCCGAGGTCTCCCAGGCGCCTGCTGCTCCAGTGCCGGCTCGGGCCCCAGGGCCCCGTGCGCCCCAGCTGGTGTTAGTGGCTCATGACACCGTGCCCCTGGCTCCTGGGTCCTCGGCGGTTCAGTGCAGGCTCTGTCTGGCCGTTGCTCGGACCCCAGCCAGTTGCAAATCGTTGCTGAAACCAGGGGCGCGGTGCGAGCCTGGCCCAATGCTGCGCCAGCTAGCGGCTGCTACCGAGCGGCTGGGCTGGCGGCAGCACGTCTCCGGGGAGGGGGAGGCTGCCCTTGCCGCTGCTGCTGCCGCTATGGAGGCGGAGGCGGGGGGATACTTGTTCGAGTGCGACGGGCACAGGATCCACCGTGCAGGGCCTTTCCTGTACTGTGGCCGCTGTGGGGCCCGAGTGGCTTTGGGGTCTCCCAAGTTGGAGGCCCTTGGAGCCCCGTGCCCGCCGGCACCCCCGAACCCAGCCCGTCGGCGAGCCAGGGGTTGGCTTGCCGAGGGCAAACATCCAGCGTCAGGCGTTCCTTTCTGACTTGTGATGCGGGGGGGAGGCCTGTCGGGTGCCGCCCAGTTCGCCTGAGCTGGGTTGGTGCCGTCAAAACATCGATGGCCTCCCTCCGCACCGTGTAGCAATTATCGGTCGAATGCTTCCGGCCTGGAGTGCTGGTGATTTATCACGCTCCCCCGTTTCATTTTATATAGTCGCCGTCGCGTTCCCGGATGCTTCGACGTTCTATGCTGCGTCCTGCGTCCTCCTCCTCTACCTCCTCCTCTACCTCCTCCTCCTCCTCCTCCTCCTCCCCCTCCTCCTCCTCCTCCTCTCACTCCTCCTCCTCCATCCTCCTCCTCCTCCTCCTCCTCCTCCTCCTCCCCTCCTCCTTCCTCCTCCTCCTCCTCCTCCTCCTCCTTCTCCTACCTCCTCCTCCACCTCCTCCTCCTCCTCCTCCTCCTCCTCCTCTCCTGGTAAGGAATGGAGGGAGGGGGTATGTCAGATATGAAGCTAACGCACCTAGCTTGTGCCCCTACCCCTCTCTCCCCCCCCCCTCACCCCCCCCCCCCCCCTCACCATCACCTCTCCCCCTCTCACCACCACCACCCCTTTTTCATCCTTACTTCCCATCATGAAACAACCCCACATCCCCACCTAGCCGGCCGATAACAACCCTGCCGTTCAAACTGCCAAAAAGAACAACACAAACTCGACTGCTTCTTCGCCAACATGACGTCGAGTTGCGGAAAATACAACAGGAATGGGACGGAATGAACATCGCTCGGGTAACCCTAAGCTGACGGTCGCGCCCTACCCATCATAAACAAAAATACACAGTAAACGTCTTTCTCGTCAACATGATTGTTCGTGTCGTCGGCGCTGCGAAAGGTGTAGCAGGAACGGGACGCGGCGCACATCGCGCGCGGACGCCTGGCCAACCCTACGCGGGACCCCCCGTCCGACCTGCCAAAAAGCACAGCAACGTCGACGTCTTTTTTGCCAAAATGTACTTTCTCCTCGTCGGCGCTGCGAATCGCGCAGCGGGAATGGGACGCGGCGCGCATCGCGCGGGGGCGCCTGCCCGTCAACATGGACTTTCTTGTCGTCGACGCTGCGGCCCGTCGGGTTGAGGAGTCGGGCGGGCGGCAAGTCAGCATGCCTCAAGCAAGCGCGGTTCAAGCAAGTGCCTCGGGAGACCCCCAAGAGGTCGAAAAAAAGGCGTCCAGGAGGTCCTGGGGGGGCAACACAAATATTGATTTTCACTTTGTTGTTCGAAGGATCTTGAGGTTAGCACCTACTTGGGTTGGCAATGTTCCAGCCTGGAAGAAATATCCAAGAGGCCCTCAGGCGCATACCAGAGAGATCCCAGGACGCCCGGCGAACGCCCAAGAGGCATGCTCCTCTTCCCCCTCAGTTTCTCCTTCCCTCCCTCTCTCCCTCCCCTCCTCCTCCTCCTCCTCCAGCCTCCTCTCTCCTCTCCTCCCCTCCTCCTCCCCTCCTCCCTCCTCCTCCTCGCTCCTCCTCCTCCTGCTCCTCCTCCTCCTGCTCCTCCTCCTCCTCCTCCTCCATTCCTCCCTCCTCCATTCCTCCCTCCTCCATTCCTCCTCCTCCATTCCTCCTGCTCCTCCTCCTCTTCCTCCTCCTCCTCCTCCTCCCCTTCCTCCTCCCCTTCCTCCTCCTCCTTCTCCTCCTTCTCCTCCTTACGGGCAAGGGTGGCACGTCTGGTGGAGTCGCCGTGTTGGCTCCATCTCGGGTCCTGGTATCCGATCCGCCCAAGCCTATCACGGGGAATGTGGTCCCAGGGCGCGTTGTGGCTGCCAAGCTGCATTGGGGCCGACCTTGAGGTATCGTGATGCTGAATGCGTATCTGGAAGTTGTTATCGGGCTGAAGGGTGCGAACGTTGAGACCCTGGAGGCCATTGTTTCGGTGCTGCAGATGATCAACGTGCTCGGCATCAGTCGGTTGGTAGGTGGTGATTGGGATACTGATGCTCCTGAGTTGGACAATTGGATTCACGCAGTACGAGGTGTTCGTGTTGCCAGCAGGCAGAGACTTCTTCTATGTCGCCGAGCACATGATCCCTCATGGTGGTGTGCTGTGTGATATCGAGGATGTACATGTTTTTCCGCATCGTCATGTGTCCTTGCCCGTCGCTGCCGTCCCACGGAGCATGTGCTGTGGTGTTCCTGGTGGGCCCGGGGTCTTTCCTGTGGAACTGAAGGTCGGCGTGGCAGAGACCCCCTTTGTGCGTGAGTGGGGGCAGGTCAGCTGAGGCATCTCTGCTTCTGCGACTGCCGATGAGCTCGATGTCTGTTGGAATGCTGTTATCTTGTGTGTGGAAGCTGAAATTTGGGACAGGAGCGACATCCTTGAGCGCCACGCCCTCATGCTGCTGCACTGTTAGCGCTGGGCCTGCTCAGTATGAGTGGAGCGATGCGAAGCAGCCCAGCCCCAGCAAGCCCACGAAGCTCGCGGCATGAAAGGTTGCCTCTCGTTCACACGTTCGACAAGCTAGAGTTCGTATGGCCCACATTGCTTCTACACTGGACTTTGATGGCAACAGCGTGAAGGTGACAACCTTTCCAAGCATCTGTACTTCTCCCTTGGGTCCGCACGTCGAATGCGAAAGTGTGAGTGGATGTTGCAGTTGGTTTCTGTGAGAGCCTGCGGCTTCTCGAATGACCTGGTGACGGGGCTTATTTTGCATGATTTCGACACGGTTATGCAGGACATGGTCGACGAGGCCCAGCAGCAAGTCAATGAGTGTGTGTGTGTGTGCGTGTCGAATGTCGAGTGGAATGTGTGGGCCGAGAAAGCGTTTGAATCGGGTGCTCGTGTTGCCCATCGGTTTCCACGGCTGAAGGAGTTGCAAGAGATACTTGCAGATACCAACAGACCCCAGCCGTTCCAGCGTGCCGGTGACTGTTTGAATGGTTGGAACACTATTTCGTCTATTCACGGTTGTTCTGCAGTCAAGCTACCAATTGGTTCAAAGGATTGGCAACTGCTACCTCCCATCATTGGCGCTGACGTTTCGATGGTGGCAAGGAGTTTCTCGGCCAAGACTGCGCTTGGACAGATGTCGCTGAAACCCGGCTCCCTCGAGGCGGTGTTCGAAATCGGCCTCGACGTGCTGGCGGAGTTGTTCATGAGGTGTGAAGCCTTGCTCAAATGGCCTCGTGACCGCATCCAGACCCGCCTGGTCCGCTTGGGGAAACTCTTAGGCGGGCACAGGCTGATCGCATTGCTCAACTCTGATCAGGTTGCGGGGCCGTCTGCGTCGGCCAGTTCCGCAGGAATGGGACCTTTCCCATCGCCATCGGGCCTTTTGGGGGAACGCCCCTGCGAGGAGCTCCTCAGACGCCGATCACAACGTGTCGGCGGGGTCGGC
The DNA here is from genome assembly GCA_963575745.1 of Prorocentrum cordatum. Lineage (NCBI taxonomy): Eukaryota > Dinophyceae > Prorocentrales > Prorocentraceae > Prorocentrum > Prorocentrum cordatum. Next base: position 109,791 of record CAUYUJ010014207.1, read on the forward strand.
AGTTGCTGTGGGTGAATATTAGTTTAGCGTGTTCCTCGAAATATGTAAATGCTATGAGTGCATCATTTCAGGCCGCCTGCTGACCGAGGCCCAGATGCTAGGGTATCCCGTGAGCATGGTGTGGATGTTGTTGTGCTCGTGACGCTTATCTCGCTTGGTCCAGGCGTTTGGTTCGGTTTCGCGTTATGCGATTTCAAACCAAGGGGCCCCAGCGGGCTGCGCCCATGCAAACACTATGATGCACTTTCTGTTGCACAGAGTGGTGCCCAAGATGTGCCGCATCTCTCGGACCGCACAGCGGGTCCTCATGGGCGACTCTTGCTTCAAGTGGGTCGGGAAGAGACTCGCCGAATGCAATGTGCTCTTGACTGCGGTGCGATAATGTTACGAGCAAGTTTGTGACCTGGACCTGATATCGCAGGCCTTGAGGAGTGGGTTTGCGGCTACTGCCGCGAAAGCGTCGTCGAGAATGTCGTTGTCTGATCGCGCCCTGAAGGTGCGTAGCCACATCCACATGCGGAGTTCAGGGCATGAGGTTTGTTGTTTCAGGTCGGCCCGACAGAATGATGGAGCGGACCAGGCTAAACAAGATGTCGTGTCGGCGAGGCAAGATCGCTGCCCTGAGGCGCGGTGCGCCGGGGAAGGTTCACGCGCTCTGGAGGGCGGGCTTTATTCCTGCTGCTGGCCACGGGGCGGGGATTAGTGCGCTGTCGGGCCCGACGGTGATGAAGTTGCAGTCTATTCCGGGGACTTTAGTGGGCGCGAAGCGGACTAGATCCCTGACATCTTGGTTCGCTACACAGACTGGCTCCCTGTATGACCCCATTTGGGATGCCACCGCCTCCCTAATTCAAAGATGTGCAAGGCTGCTGTGGGACGCCGGGTTGGCGAGGGCCTGGGCGGCCATGCAAGACAAGCTTGCTGTGCGGGCCACGTGGAACGATTCCCGAGGCCCGATCGGTGATGTGCTTTTTATCGCTTCGCCGTGTCAATTGGGATATGGTCGCAGCTCGCGTCGTTGTCACAGATGAAGGCGTGGCCCTTGACCTTCTGCAGTCGGCGCCGCATGGCATTCATATTGAGCTGCGTGCTGGTATCCAGAGGTTCAGGAGGGAACACACACAGACACAAAGTGATCTTCGAATCCTGGAACAATGTGAAGATATGGGAAGTGGGGGCGAAGGCGAAAACCGAGGAAATATGGGGAATCCTCCTCCTCCTCCTCCTCCTCCTCCTCCTCAGAGGTTGCAGGCTCGCAGAGTGATTGCCGATCTCCCCGTCGATGCCAATGCTAAGCCATGGCTTCGCTGCGCTCGCAGTGCTGTCCTTCGGGTTCGTGCGCACGCGAGGCGAGGGGCCCTCCGCTGCCTGATTTGAAGTCGGGCGTGTCCCTCTAAGGGATATTCGAACAGAGCTAAGCATTGTATGGGGACGATTGTTTGGCTGATCATTTCTGATATTTTGTTTTTTATGTTTCATTTGTTGCCCAACATTCCCCTGTAGGGGGACAGGCCCGACCCAAGCCTAGTGGGAGGAGCCATGTGGCCACCCACCCGCAAGTCTGCTGCCGGCTACGCCGACAACGATCGGTTCCAGCTTTGCTTGCAGGATGCTCCTGGGTCGCTCGGCCAACATATATACGACTGTGAGTCTGTTTTGGAGCATCTGAGGTCTCGGGACCAAGTTCCCGAGGGCACCCTGGAGCGCAGGTCGAAACTTGGGGACCAGGGGGGGTTCGAGGATGGCGTCCAGGTCGGTGATTATGATGAGGTCCTTTATGTGCTCCCGCCTGTTCCGTGCCAGGCGAACCCCGTTTTTCCGAGTCGCTCCCTGTGCACTCCTGGGGGGCGACCGAAGTGCGTTGGGAGGGGCCTGGCGGAATCTAGTCCTGGACCGGCGGTGTCTAGTCCTGAACCGTGTAGGTGTGGATGGGCCGCGGTGGGGCTGGCCCCCAGTGGGCGCCCAGTGTCTGCGGCGCCCCCCTTGGTGGGCACCAGCCGGTGCCTCGGGCCGATCGGCATGCTATCTACCAGGCGCTTCGTGTTGGCCCCTTGGATGCTCGGATTGCTTCGGATGGCCCCTATGTTGTGATTCGTGGGTTTTTCAGCTGGCCGCGAGTGAGGCCAAGCATACGTGTGTCTGGCGAATGGCGTTCGCTCTCGACAACTGTGTTAGGCTCCACCCCAGTTTCAAGTGGCCCCCCTCCCACCGCGCATGGGACGAGGTTCTTGATCTCGAAGCTTCGGAGGTAACTGAGTGTCGCTGCAATTAGTGGTCTGATTTTTTCGCCCGCCTTGGGTCAGAGTCCCATGCGGTCGCGAACGCTCCTGTTGAGCATGAGGCTGTCTGTATGAAGTCTACGCGTCTGACCTTCGATTTCCTGGCCAGGTTCTCGCAATCGATCGCCGCGTTGGCTCAAGAGTCCTCGATCTCGCCCGGCCCTGCTACGGGCGCCGTTTCCAGGAAGGTTGCCAAGGACCCCCTGGCCCTGACGTAGCACACGTTGTTCCAGTTTCCCAGTCGTGGTGAGTGGCGCTGCAGTGTATGTGACTTGTATGCCGTCACGCCCGCCTCCCACGCCCAACCCATAACGGGCAACAGGAAGGTTTGCGGGTCGTCCACATACCAGCGTTGGCAGGCCCGTGCTGTTCTCGCGGGCAGGGGTGAGGATCCCGTCCCGCTTTCGACCAGGGGGGGCGTCCCTTGCCATGAATGCTGCGGACGAGGTCCTGGGGCCAATGTCTGAGGCCAGAGTCGCCCCCCGCCTCCATGTTGCAAGACAGGTGCAGGACCCTGGGGCACCAAATGGAGCAGCCTGGGCTTGTCCTGTTTTGCCCCCCCCCCCCCCTGCGCTTCGCACACGTCTCTCCCTGGAGGTCATCTGCGGGGCTTCAGTGCGAAGTGTAGCGGTCGGTCCGAGCACCCCTCTACCACCTACCAAGAGTAGTCTACCCAGAGTAGTCAGTCACCCCTCTACCAAGAGCACCCCACTACCAAGAGTAGCAAGGCCCTGGATTCTTTTTAAGTTGTGGAGGGGGGCCCTGTCGGTCTGAGGCCAGGCTCAGCGACACTTGCGCTGTTGGGCCTAAAACTGATGGGCCCCCTCCTTACTGCCGTACCCATTGTTTGATGCAATATACTTGACGGCTGATTCGGTCCCTCGTAGCCGGGCGGTTGCGATTCGTTCCCGCTTTGATTGTTTGCTCGCTCGTCCTTCTCCTCCTCCTCCTCCTCGTCCTCGTCCTCGTCCTCATCCTTCTCCTCCTCCTTCTCATCCGCCTCCTCTTCCTCTCCCATCCCCCTCCTCATCCTCCTCCTTCTTCTCCTCCTCCTCCTCCTCCTCTCCAGGGGCTGCAGCTGTAATGGCGACGACTGGGCCAACGGTGCCGACGACGCTGACAACGCCGACGACAACGTGCCAAGGACGCGACAATAGCGCCGTCGACGTCTGCGTTGCGGAGGTTCTTGGGCATTTCTGGAGGCCCTCGTCGCCGCGGCTGGACGCGGGTCGAACACCTGTCCCAGAACGTCCAGGGACCAATTCTGACAGCATTCTTGGTCCGACGCAGGGCGCGGTGGCGGGGGCATCGAAGGGAGGACGACGACGAGGATGAAAAAAGAAGGAGGATGGAGGAAAAGGAACGCGGAGGAGGATGATGAGGAGGAGTGGAGCGGAGGAGGAAACAGGAGGAGGAGGAGGAGGAGGAGGAGGAGAAGGAGGAGGGAGGAGGAGGAGAAGGAGGGAGGAGGAGGAGGAGGGAGGAGGAGGAGGAGGAATGGAGCGGAGGAGGGAGGACGGGGAGGGAAGGAGAGAAGAGGGGGAAGCGCCCGGAAGGAGGAGCGATGAGGAAGGATCACATGCCTCGCACGCATGGGAAAAACAATCTAGAGTCAGCATCGCCGTGTTCGATCTTTCGGGGAATTTCTGGGCCGCTGGGCCATCAAGCACTGTCCACTGACAAACGTATGGCCCCAGAGAAGGAGCCAGATGTCTGAGGTCCTTAGCTGCCTCGATACGCCCGTTACGATGCGCAACACTCACCGTGCTCAAAACGTCCGTGTCGATACGTTGCGTGCAGGCTCGTGCGTGTTGGCTCGTTGTCTCGCCACGGACTACGTTTTCAGGTTACGAATTGAGCTCCGTGTCAACACGCTACGTGTTGCGTGTTGCGTATCGGTGCAGCTCAGACTGTTCGCTGACAAACGCACGGCCCCAGAGAAGGCGGCCAGAGGTCGGAGGTCGGACGGTCCGGACGTGTCTGGGCACCCCGGATCCAGAGCAGAGTACTTCGGCGTGGTGTACCCTCCCGGGGCATCCTGGAGGCCTCTCGCCCCCACGGAACTCGGCTCGCCTCGGAACATCTCGATTCCAACCGCATTTGCTGGCGAGAGCGAGGGTTAAGTCGGGCATGTCCCTCTCCAGGGCGAATATTTGGAAATAGTCGGCAACAGTACGGGGACGATGTTTGCAGTATTTGTTTGAATCTGTTGGGGTCATTGATTTTTGTACGTTTAGCATTTCGCCTAAAATCCGCTGTGGGGGGACAGGCTTGACCCAAGACTAGGGGCCAGATTCCCGACGCCGTGTCTTGTTCGATCCCAGCGTTTTATCCTCGACCTCAGCTTCGGGAGGCATGTTTCGGGCTCGGGAGTTGCGATGCTTTACTTGAGACTCGAGCCAAGTCTCCAGGTAAGGGGCCTTAATGTCTAGGGATCCCACATTAAGAAAAACAAGACGTCGGAGGTCGAAGTTGGGGGCTTGGGGGCGAGCGGAAGGACGATGGCCCCGCTTCCTTCCTCCTCCACCACGCCTCCCTCTCAATCCCTCCTCCATCTTCCAGCCCTTCCTTGTTTCCTTCCTCCTCCTCCCTGTCCTCCTTTTCCCCTTCCTCGTCGCCGACTTCCTCCTGCTCGTTGCCCTGCTTGTCGTCGTCGTCGCCCTCTCCTTCTCCTTCTCCTCCTTCTCCTTCTCCCTGGCCCGTCCCCCCCTCCTCCCACTCCTTCCTCTCCTCCGTAGCACTGACTCAAGCACAAGCGATCCGAGGCATGCCCATAGCCCCGTTGCCATCCCTTTCTGGCGCTTGGGGCGGTTCTTCGTCGTCACACCCCAGCGCCGCAGCGAGGCGTGCTTGTGTACACCTCAACTTCAAGCCGTGTGTTGCGTCAATGGGGGTTTGCGAAGAGCTTGGCGAACGTGAAAGGTAAGGCAGCTATTTTATTGCCGCGAGCCTTTCATTGTACGCATCGCGTTCCTGGTTTCGTTCGCGACTCGCATGCGGGGTCTCATCACGTTCCTCGCCATCTTGTGTATGTAATGGTTCGTCTCGGTTTGCGGGGTCCATGGGGGGAGAAGCTGTCACGCAGCCCGAGCGTATTGTTTCAGCATGCTGCTAGGATGTCGTGGGTCAAACATCGTTTGTTCGGCGGGTGTGCTGCGTTTTCTGTAGGTCTATACGGGCTCCGCGTGCGACATGGTGGAGTTGCGGTCGGTGTGCTCAGTCGCGGCAGCTTTGGTCCAGCAGTCCCTTCACGGGTTTTCATTTGGTGATGGCATGCGTCGTGCATGGGTTCCCTTATTGATACCAAGGCGCCCTTATCGCGAGCGTATGTTTGTGTCTCTCCGCCTCGCCGGATTACCGAGCATGCAGTAGTGGTGAAGATTTGTTGTGCAATTCGTACCTACCGAGGAACCTGCGTCATTTGCAAGCTTGGTGAAGGATACATGTGAACTTCTACTACAGTGGTGTTTGTTCACGTGGTGGTCAGTGGTTGTTGTTTCGAACGGCTGATCTGTCGTATGATCATGCTCACGTATGCCCCTCCACCTCCTCCTCCTCCTCCTCCTCCTCCTCCTGATTCCTCCCTCCATCCCTCCCTGGGTCTTCCTCCCCTGGCCCGAAGTTGCGAACACGAACCATCTCGAACCTCGTCGTCGGCGTCGTCTTCGTCCGGCCTCCTCATCGTCGCCCTCCGCCCTCATCATCCTCAGCCTCCCCGCCGTTGTCCTCCCCATCCCCCTCATCGTCGTCCTCCACCCCCCAGCGTCGTCGTCCTCCTCGTCCTCGAACCTCGCCATCCTCGTCCTCGAATCGTCGGCGGGCCTCGTGCCGGTGAGCACGGGCCTGCCGCAGGCCCCGTGCCCCCCTGGCCCCGCCGCGGACCCCTTGCCCGAGGCACGCAGGTGCCTCTCCCTTCCGCCTGGCAGCGGTGAGGTGGTCCTGGCCTTCGGGCTCCACTGTCATTGGTGCTGGGGGGTGGGCGTTGGTGCTCGGGTGCCTCACGCCCGTCTGACTCTGGATCCTGCTGCCCCTCGGCTTCCGCTCGCTCGCCTCGTCCTCGGACCTCGGACCTCGGACATCGTCGGCGTCCTCCTCCGCCCTCCTCGGCTCCCCTGCCCGAGCCGGCCCCCAGGCGAGCCCCAGGCCGCTGGCCCGCACGGCGACCAGTGCCTCTCGGCCCGCTCCCCGGGCCGCCGGCGATCGGAGGAGAGGGGGGAGGGGGCAGCAGGAGGGAGGAGGGGGAGGAGGAGATTGAGGATCGGGGGCGAGGAAGGAGCAGGAAGGAGAAGCGAGATGAAGGGAGGAGGAGGAAGATCACGGAGGAGTGAGAGGAAGACGAGGGGAAGAGGAGGTGACGAGGAGGAAGAGGAGGAGGGGGAGGGGTAGGAGAGGAGGGAGAGGAGGAGGTGGAGGAGGAGGAGGAGGACGACGAGGAGGAGGAGGAGGACGAGGACGAGAGGAGGAGGAGGGGGAGGAAGCCCCCCCCTAAGATGCACTTCGCTGCCGTGCGCAGGCAGCACGCCCATCACCCCGATCTCGTCGTCGTCGCCGCCGCCATCGTCTACGTCGATTCATGGTGATTCGAGCTTCTATATAGGCTCGAGGTTCAAGGTTCGAGGACAGGTTTGGCCCAGTGTGGGTCTCCTGGGGCGCCGTCGTGGCCGCGGCTGGATCCGCTTCAAGATTCGGGCTAGAACGCGCCCCAGGAGGGGTTGGAGAAATTTTGTCGCCGTCGCCCGTCGTCATCCGTCGTCCTCGCCCTCGTCGGTGCCCCGGCAGTTCAGGTCACCGATGCCATGCCCATCGCTCCGGCCTCGCCGCCGAGGCTGGCGTCGCCGCCGTCGCTGCCGTCGTCCACGCTGTCCTCGCGGTCGCAGTCGCCGTTGCCGCCGTCGTCGTCGCTGTCGCCGTTGGCGTCCTTGTCCTGGCCGCCACCCAGGTCGCCGACGGCATGCCCATCACTCCGATCTGCGGCATGACCAGCCCGTCCGGCGGCGCCTCCACAGAGGAGGGGGCCACCCTGCTGGAGGTAGGGAGGGGTGGCTTTACTGGAGGGCGGTATTTTGAGTCGGGCAGGTCCCCCTACAGGCGGAATATTCAAAGTAGTCCGAAAATAGTTTGGGGACGACGTGTTGACAATGTTCGGCCACCTGTGAATATGTTTTGATTACGTTTCGTGTTTCCCAAATCCGCCTGCACGAAGACGTGCCCGACCTAATGTTAGGGAGGGGTGGTTTCACTGGAAGGCGGAAGGCTTCTGTGGAGCTTCCTTGGAGGTTTCCGCGTCCAGCCCCATCCCCGTCTCGAAGAAGCCCCGTGCTTGTTCTCAGAAGGCCTTCCCCTCGCCGCGACCCCTACTGGAGCGCCGCCACTGGGGAGGAGCACGAGGAGGAGGAGGAGGAGGAGGAGGAGGAGGAGGATATCTTGCCTGTTGTTGTCCCTCCTCAACATCGGTGGCAGGCATTGTTATTTCGTATCTATTGGGCACTCTGCTTTTCCTTTTTCTGTGTAAAAAAACTGATCCGCACGAGCCTGCCGCCTACCTTGCGCACACCACCGAGTGAAGCTGGCATTTGTATGGCATCAATTGCCACCCGAACGCTCCGTGCTCTAGCATGAAGTCCGATCATAATCAAGAAGGAGGAGCTTATCGTGTTTGGTGTCAACGACTACTGGCTCGTCGGGAGCCTTCTGGCGGGACCGTTGTCCCGAAGGGCCGCTGGGAGTACGGATGCTGGCCCAAAGCCCAATTGGATGGAGGCAGAAGTTTGCTTGTCGCATGTCGGCTCGTGTGGTGCTCCGGCGCGTGGACTGCAATCGTCCACACGTGTCTCGCCAACGCGTTGGTTTATCAAAGTGCGTCGGACCAAAATCTATATATATCCCCCCTTTCCCCCAAGTTCGAAGTAGACGGGTTTGGGCGGTAGGCCAAAGGCCAGGGACAAGATGTGGACACGTCAACATAGGGTTGGGGGGCGAGGGGTGCGAAGCAAGGGCATTTCGCAGTTGTGTTTTGGTTATCATGTTGCATCGCTCACCGCCTTGGGTGTGGACACTTTTTGTCTGGGCACCGTCCCGATTTGCCTGGCGACCTTATCATTCGCACAGCGGTCGAGGCCGAGCGGGATGAAGTTTTGTGGTCGTGCTCCCTCCTGCGCGAAGATGATTGACAGAGGAAGGAGGGAGGAGGAACGCGGGGGATCTTGCTCCCTGCTTGGGAAAAAAGGGAGGAAGGAGGGAGGAGGAGCGCGGAGGATGGTCCGATGCTCACTTGGCGGGAGGAAGGAGGGAGGAGGAGCGCGGGGAATGTTGCGTTTTTGTCTGGGAAGGTGTGTGTGTGTGTGTGTGCGTGTGCTGTGTGTGCGTGTGCGTGTGCGTGTGCGTGTGTGTGTGTGTGTGTGTGTGTGTTGTGTGTGTGTGTGTGTGTGTGTGTGTGTGTGTGTGTGTGTGTGTGTGTGTGTGGTGTGTGTGTGTGTGTGTGTGTGTGTGTGTGTGTGTGTGTGTGTGTGTGTGTGTGTGTGTGTGTGTGTGTGGGGGGGGGGGGGGGGGCATCTCAGGGGCGGCCGTCGCCACGTCCAGATGCGCCTCGACATCTTGGGCAGGAGGTGCGCCGCGGGAGGTCCCAGGGCTGCGTACGGTCGGGCCGAGGCGTGGGATCGAGGCCGGTTCGGGGAGGGCTCCCCAGTGTTAGCTCGGGCCTGTCCCCCTGCAGGGGGATCTTTGGACGACAAGTTCACAACACCCCAAACATATGCAGAAGATGCCCACGAATAGTCAGAACATAGTCCCCAGACTAGTTTGTTGACTGTTTTTGGCTATCCCCCCTGTAGGGGGGACGGGCCCGACACTTCGCCCTGGTGCTCTTCGTGCTGGTCCGGGCAGGCCTTGCCTTGCAGGTCGGAGGTCGTCGCCCGCAGGTGCGTGGGGCACCGGGGGGGGGGGGGCGGGGGGCGGTCGGGCCGAGGTGGAAGGTCGAGGCCGGTGCGGCGGAGGGTTGCCGAATGTGCATTGTTGGATGCTCCTGGTGCATCCCGGGAGGGGGTGCCCTCGAGCGATCTCGTGGTTCGAGGCGTTGTGGTCGGCGGAGGGTCTCATGGTCGTGGAGGCTGTTGTTCTTTCAGTGGTGGGCGATCAATGGAGGTGGGGGGGAGAGAGGTGCACTTCTCGGGCCTTCAGGGGCCCTGAAGGGCCCCTTTTCTACAGTCCTCGCTGCCCCCTCACTTAACGCTCTCCCACTACGCGCCCCCCAAGGGATGAGGCGGAGGACGGCGGGGGGTTGGGGGAGGCCCCGGGGAATATCAGGTGCAGTACAGGCGCCATCAGACAGGAGACCGGGCTGCCAGCGGAGAGTCACCCCAGGGGGGCTCCTCATCATGGCTCCGGTGTCGGCGAGGCTCCCTCGGGACGCCCGCCTGGTGGCAGGATGCGCTTCCCGTGCGTGTTCCACGGCGCCGGGAGGTCAGAGCCCCGCGCGCGTGCAGGAGCGCGCGGGCGTTGGGTCGGGAGCCGGAAGGTGGGAGGGGGTCGGGCTCGGCGCTGCCGCAGTCTGCGCCCCGTTCGGGAAGGCGAGGGAGGAGGGAGGGAGCATGCAGCATGCAGGGGGATGGAGGGTGGAGGACGACGGCAGGCAGGAGTGACGAAGGACGACGACGACGGGCAGGGGGTGCGCAGGAGGATCGAGGTGCAGAAAGGGAAAAGGTAGCAGGAGGGTGGATGAGGACGACGACAGCGACTGCGTTCTCGTCGACGACGAGCACGACGAGCTCTCGGCATCGGGGCCAGGAGGAGCTCGCCAAGCTGCGTTACCGCATAGAGTGCCTGGAGAGGAGGCTGCACCAGCCCGACGCGGAGTCATTCGGGAGGGGGGTCGTTGTCGTCCTCCTCACGCTGTTTATCTGAATTACCCTTCCTCCCCCACCTCCTCCTTTCTGCACCTTTTTCCTCCTGCTTTACCCCCCTCTTCTTCCTCCTATCCCACTTCCGACCTTTCCCTCGCCCTCACACCTTCCCACCTCGCTCTCTGCACTCCCTTTTCCCCTCATCCGTCTCCGCCTCCTCTCTCCCTCCACCTTCGCCTCCCCGCTCCCCTCCACCTGCTCCGCCTCCCGGTGCCAATCCCAGACAGTGCCCAAGGCTGAGATCACCGCCTTTGACCTGGCAGTGAGAGGTTCAACAGGAGCGCTGGTTTTCGCGACAGCTCGTGACGAGGCCAGCAGGGTTTCGTGGTCGCAGCTTTACCAACATTCCGGAGGTAAGCAGTCGGCGCTGCGAAGTCTCATTGGCTAGCACGTGCATGAGCAGCGACGACTGCCGGTTGAAGACAGATTGATGAAAGTACTGCCACACGTAGAGGCGGAGGAGGCATGTGCTAGAGACTTGCACAGATGCATGGTCCACGGCTCTACAATTGTTGACCATATGGCAGGTGAAGTGGCGAATGCCGCACGAGTCAGCGAGGTCGAACGACATCGAGCGGCGATAGTGGATCGTGAGGCTTCGCTGGTGCGGCGGCTGCTACTATTCAGTCGGGCATGCCCCTTTACAGGAGGAGTACAGAAGGAGTGCCCAACCATAGTGAAAGCATAGACTGGTGACACAGTTTCGACTATGCTTGATTTTCTGTTTTTGCAGAGTTTTGTTATTTTATGTTTCTTCCAAAGTCTGCCCGTAGAAGGACATGCCCGGCGTAAGTGAAGCGGAGAGCGCCGCACGAGTTAGCGAGGTCGAACGACATGGAGCGGCGATAGTGGAGCGTGAGGCTTCGCTGAAGCGGCAGCTGCTATTATTAAGTCGGGCATGCCCTTCTACAGGAGGAATGTTCACAAATAGTCAAACAATTGTCTTGGGGCGACGTTTCGACTATTTTTGGTTATGTTCGAGCACCTGTTGATTTTATGCTTCTTCCAAAATCCGCCTGCCGAAGGACATGCCCGACCTAAGTGAAGCGGCGAGCGCCGCACGAGTCGGCGAGGTCGAACGACATGGAGCGGCGATGGTGGAACGTGAGACTTCGCTGGTGAGGCGGCTGCTGCTCTTGAGTCGGGCATGCCCCTTTACTCGAGGAGCACAGGAGGAACATACAAGCGTAGCCAACACATAGTCTGGGGACGATGTTTCGATTCTTTCTGGCTATGTTTGAGCACCTGATGATTTGTGTGTATGCTTCTTCCAGCATTCGCCCGTAGAAGGAGATGCCCGAACTTAGTGAAGCGGCGAGCACCGCAGGAGCCAGCGAGGTCGAACGACATGGGGCGGCGATGGTGGAGCGTGAGGCTTCGCCGGTGCGGCGGCTGCTACTATGAAGTCGGGCATGCCCCCCGACAGGCAGAATGCAGGGGGAATGTCCAAACGTACAGGCGGCCCGGACGAGTAGGTCGACCCTGCCAGATCAAGGGCACCCTCGTGTCCTGTCTCTGGCGACCCATGCCTCCTGCATTTCTGTGGCAGCGTGGCCCTCGGAAGGGTCTTGTGTCCTCTCGAGTGTCCTCTCCAATCAAGTCCGACTGTAGTCAGAACATCAGAGGGGGAGGAGGAGGACGAGGCGGAGGAGGAGGAAGAAGGAGGAGGACAGCAGGAGGAATGCAGCGCGCGATGCTTCGCTGGTGCGGCGGCTGCTGCCGCGAGTGGCGCGCCTGCTTTGCGCAGCCCCTGGGTCTCCTTTCAGCGCCCTTCTCTGTCGCCTTGGGAAGGGCTTGCGGGCCGGAGGTCGTCGCCCGACGACGGCGTCGCCTCTCTCAAGCAGCAGGTTCGCGTGGCACAGGAGGGGCTGGGGTACGGTCGGACCGAGGTAGTAGGTCGAGGTCGGTTCCGGAAGGGTACCCTCCTATTCTTCGTGTTTGTTGGATGTTCATGTGCATCCTGGAGGAGGGTACCCTCAGTGCTCTTATGGTCGGCGAATGGTCTCATGCTCTTGGAGGATGTGTTGTCTGTTCTTGGTCCAGCCGTGGAGGAAGGCGCATGGTGGAGATGGGCTCAGTGCTCGAGATCGGTTCTGCGCCCTTCGTTTGCATTGAAGGGGTCTCGCGGATGCTGTAAGTCTTCTGCGGAACTTGACATCCGACCTCGGTGTATGGCCGGGACCTGGTTCTGTGTTATGCGTTCTTGATGTCGGTGGGACTTGTCGGGTAACGCCCGCCAAGTTCGGAAAGCGGCCAGGTGCCCAGTTTCCTGGGATCCTGGTGTCTATATCTCGGTGGCAGTTTCCGGCTGGATCCGGCGGGCGATGGGGCTCCCAGAGCAGAGGGTAGAGGATTCCGCGCGAATCTGACAGCAGTAGTGAGAGAGAGAGTGGAAATTGGCAGTATGTGTAGTAGGTATCAGGTCGGGTCGAAAGGGAATAGATGTTATAGGTGCAGAGCAGGAGTATTGCGGAGAGCGTGGCAAGCAGACCGTAGATGATTGAATGTTGCGTGGCTTGTTCCTCTAATTCTTCCTGTCAGTCTAGTTATCTCTCTTTCTCTCTCTCTCTCTCTCTCTCTCTCTCTCTCTTCGTCTCTTTCTTCTCTCTCACTCTCTCTCTCTCTGTCTCACTGTATCTCTCTCTCTCTTCTCCTTCTCTGTCTCACTCTCTGAGGTGAGTATGGATATGAACGTAGAGGTAGAAGGTGGATCGTAGAGGTTGCAGAGTAGAGATCAAATTGCACGTCGACTGATGTTGTTTCATGCCGTCCCGTGTGTCAGCGGGAGGCCCAGCTTAAGGAGGCCCTTGACGAGCTGCGGGATGCCAAGAGCCAATTGGGAGCGTTGTCCCAGCTAGTGAGGCTCCTCGGCGCCTTACAATATGCAGCATCGTGTTACGTGGTGAAAACAATTATTGTATCGTGTTTCTGCGTCGTGTCCTGCATGAGCCCTTGGCTGTGTCAGTAATGTTGGAGTTGTGGGCTTTCGTCGCTATCGCTTTTGACGCAGTCGTACGTTACTCCGTACGCTGTTTTCGGCCTCCCTCATGTAACGTGTGTTACTTGACTATCTTTTTGAAGGTGCCCGATCGAGATGACAGGATAGTAACCATATTCGGAGCACAGTCTGCTCAGTCTCTCGCTCCTCACCATCCTCCCCATCATCTTCCCACCAGTGAGTATCCTCTTCCGCCACCTCCTCCTTCCCCGCCACATCATCTCCTCCTGCTCCTGCTAACGCACCCCCATGTTTCCTTTCTTCATTGTCATCATCATCCTCCTTCTTGTCCTTCCCCCTTACCCCCACCGCCTCCTCCTGCTCCTCCTCCTTGATCTCCTCTTCCTGCCCAGTCCCCTCTCCCCGTCCTCTCCCTCACTCCTGCCCCCATCCTCAGGATATTCCTCATCCACCTGCCTTCCCCACCATGCTCCTCGTCTTTCTCCCCATCGTGCTCCTCTTCCCCCCCCTCCTCGTCCTCCTTCTTCTCCTTCTCCTTATCCCTCTCTTCATCATCACCGTCCGTGTCCAGAAATGTTATTCTCATTCTCAGCATCATTATCCTCTCTCTGTCTCTCCCTCGCCCCGCTCTTGCTGACAGACTTGTGGGATGGCCACGCATGCACAAACGATTGTGCGGCGGGTATTCACAATGGGCTTCCTATGGGGCTTTCCGTGGAGCTCCCTATGCGGCCACGATCCTCGTGAAGGGTGTGCCGAATTCTTGAGGTGCCGCCATGCGAACGCAGCCGTTGGGGCTCCCGATGGGGCCACGATCCTCCTGAGGAGTGTGTCGACATGGGTGCGGGCTCGCCATGCGAACTCAGCCGCTGGGGTCTTCGGTGGAGCTCCCTATGGGGCCATGAAGCGCGTGAGGGGTGCGCCGACATGGGGGCGGGTGAGCGGGGGGGGGCAGAGGCAAGGAGTGGAGCAAGTGAGGGGAAGGGGCGGGGGGGGCAGCGGGAGGGAACCAGACGCGGGGCGTTGTCCCTTCAAAGTGAGAACTCAACACCACATGATGCTTGAGTGAACACCTGATGCTTCTTTAAAGTGTTGTTTTGTCGCGTTTCGACAGCCACTAGTTCGGTTTCAGGTCTGAATCGTGCTCCAGGCGCATGTTAGATTAAAGCGGCGAGTGCCACCGCGTGTTGAGATGATAATGAGGATGCTAGACGAAATGAGTAATATTGTTTTCCTATGGTTCCAAGAAGTGCCCTCGGGCCAAAACCTGCAAGAGTGTTGCCGTCAACTTATGGTTCGTTGTATGGTTGTATGTTGGAACGACTGCAGAACGACGGTGTTCGATCTGATTTCGTAAGGTTCTCGCGCGTGTCGATTGTTTGATGTGTTGCACAAGGTTGTTTGGAAGTGCACCTGGTGTATATATATACAGTGCCCTGATGATGTTATGTGGCAGAGATCAGGGGATGGAGACCGGCTTGCTGGGATGGTGTGGTTTCATACGGACATCGAGCAGTGGGACGAATTCGCATGTACATATATACACACATCCAATACGCATGCACATGTGCAAATTGCAGTACTGCAGTACTGAAGTGTGGGTGGGTAAGTTTGGGTTCGGAATGGAGTGGACCCAGCCATCTTTCCAAAGGAGAATGTGCCCGCTTGCCTCTCGCGTGACCACCTCGGCAGCTCAAATGTTCGAGCAAGTCTCCCACCCACCCACCCGCAACTTGATGGCAGAATTCCGCGGGCGCAACGACGCGAGCGCCCCTTTCATGCAGATCCTTGACTCGGGCGGGCGAGTCATGATGATGATGAAGATGGTGGTGGTGATGGGGATGATGCTGATTTTTGATGGTGGCGGCGGTGGTGGTGGCGATGATGACGGGAGCGGCGACGACGACGATTACAATGACGATGGTAAGTTTGGTGACGGCATCGGGGGGTACTGACGGCGATGATGATGAGGATGATGATGACGACAGGGGTGGCAATGGTGACGATGATGATTGTGATGATGATGACGGTGCTGGTGTTGTTGGTGATGACGATGATGGTGTGATGCTGGTGGTCGTGATGATGATGCTGATGATGCTGATGATATTGATGAGGAGGAGGAGGAAGAGGATATAGATGATGAGGAAGAGGAGGAGGAGGAGCAGAAAAAAAGGACCCTGAGGATGGTTTTGGTGCTGGCGACGCTGGCGATGATGGCCCTTCCCCTCTACCCCGCCATTTCCATTGTCCCCCCCGTTCCCCTTCCTTTACCTGACCGCTCTTCCCCCTCTCACCTCGCTTCACCCTCCTCCTTATGACCCCCACCCGCCCTCACCGTCCTCTCTGCCCCCCTCTCCCCTCGTTCCCCCTCGCCCTTCTCTGCACTTGTTGATTCTGAGTAGTACTAGTATCCTTGTCGCCCACGCCCTGTGCGATCGAGACCCTGCCTCTCCCGTACGGCTCTTTTGCACACGGGATCCCCACCATTGTGTTGCAGATGTGGTGTTGCTCCATTGATTTCGGGGGAGCGTAAGACCCGGGTTTGCCAGGACTCGGGTTCGCCATCGTTTTTTGACGACCGCGACTCGGATTTTGACGAGGAGGAGTTTCGTGGGATGTCTGCAGCGGGAGGCCTCGTCAAAATGCAGGCTCGGCCTCGTCTTTTTATTGACGGCCTCGTCGGGGATTGCCGAGTCCCCTGTACCCGGGTCTTACGCCCCCCTGACAATTACGTTTCTGGCATTTCGACAGGGTGCTCCCGCTGCAGCGTTGGCCTCGTTCCAGGATCGGCGCCCTGCCGTGTTGTTCAAACAGGGCGCCCTCGGCCCGGCGCGCACCACTCTCCTGGCTCTGGTCTCTTCTGGTCGTTGTCGCCCCTCCTTTCCCCCCCATCCACCTTCCCTTGGTCCTCCAGCTGCGATCCTCCTGCTCCTGCTCGTCGTCCACTCCTCGTCCTTACAAATACCTCCTCCCCGACGCACCCTGAGGCCAGTCGGCAGGGCGTCTCGCCTGAATCTCCCTTATCATTTAAAAGCTTACATCACACCTTCACAAAAGGAGGGCGACCCGCGTCCGAAATATGGCTCTCGTCCTAGCGCCGGGCACATTCATTAAACACACAATAGCTACGCGGATTGAGGGCGGCCCGTTTTTTAAATGTGATTCTCGCCTTAGCGCCGCGCACATTTGTTTACAACACTGCCAGAATTTCACGGATTGAGTGCGGACCGTCTTCAAATGTGGTTCTCGTTTTAGCGCCGCGCTTTGTCGTTTAAAAGAGTTGCAGGACTTTCAAAGACTCGCATGGCTTACGTCCCAGAAGTGGTATTTGGGAGAATTGTCGGATTGTCAGGGCGCAACAGATACGCTGGGTCTTCGTTTTGAAGTCCCAGGTCTGGTGTTCTGGCACGATGCAGGGTCGTCAAGACGCAACAGTAAGTTTGATTCGTGGCGGTGGAGTCCCAAGCACGGCCAGGATTCTCACACGGTTTCCTCCCAACGGGGCACTTCCTTCAGTGGAAATGAATCCTTGTGGGGGTTTATGAAGGGGGAGCTTGGAGGGACGTTGTATTGCAACATCGTCGGTGGGCCTTTGGTTTACATTGGTCCTTCTCCTCCTCGTCCTCCTCCCTGATCTTCCTCTTCCTCCCGCTCATCCCCCTGCTGTGGGTCATCCGCCACCTCCTCCCCCTCCACTGCACGCAGGTCCCTCTTCTCACCACCTACCAAACCACCCCAACCCAACCCGAAGGCCTCCATTTGCCCTCCATTTCCAGTGGGGGGGGGGTCGGGGAACATCGAAAAAACGCATGTGGAACCCATACCCCCCCCAACCCGAAATTCGGGTCTTCGGGTTGGGTTGGGGTGGCCTGGTAGGTAGTCATCTTCTGCCTGTGTATCATCACAGGGCAGGGGGCCCCTTTGCGGGATCGAGGTCCGCTGGGTCCCCCGTCGGCGGCTGGAGAGCTACACATTGTTCATTCATAGAAGTCTTCGAAGGTTCTTTGATTTTTTTTGGGGGGGGGGCAAGCTCCTTTCATTTCGGATTGTTCTATCCTGGGCCTCCTCCCGGCCACCGAGGGGGCCAGGAACAATCAGAAACGAGCACAGTTAGAAATGAGCACGACTAGCACTGAACGACGCGCATCCGCGCCATGGGACAGATGGCGCGCGCGCGCTAAGCTTTGCCCGCCCCCCCCCCCGTCCCTGCCCCCCCCCAGCCGAGCCTTAGTCGGGCCTGTCCCTCTACAGCAGGAATCATCCCAAATAGCAAAAAAAAAATAGCACGGGGGACGATACTTCCAGTATGTTTGATTATTTGTTGAAGCATTTGTTTGAAACTTGTAGATTTGTCGTCGAAGATCCCCCTGCAGGGCTTTTTTAAGTTTGTGGATGTATGTTTTGAAGATGGTAGATTTTCCGTCCAAGCTCTCCCTATAGGTTTTTTGTGCTTTACATGTTTGGTGTATTGTAGATGTTTCGTCCAAGATCCCCTTGCAGGGCTTTCGATTTTGTTGATGTAATCTTCGAATATTGTAGATTTGTCGTCCAAAATCCCCCTGTCGGGCTTTTTGATTTTTGTTTGATGTATCTTTTGGGTCTTGTAGATTTGCCGTCCCCCTGCAGGGCTTTTGCTTTTGTGTGGTGTCTCCTTTTGAATCTTGTAGGTTTTTCCTCCAGCATCCCCCTGTACAGTCGGGGCCCTGAAGAAGGACCCCTTTTCGTTGGGAAGGGGCTCCGCGTGCCTTAAGTGTTCCGCAGCTTGCCTCGGGCCTTCCTTCTGTTTCCGATCGGACATCGAAGCTTCACTGATGGAACGAAAGGGGCCTCGTTCCTTAGTTAGGGTTCCGTAGGTCAACGCCCCGACTGTAAGGGGCACAGGCCCCACCTACTCCAAATCCCTTATTCATCGACCCCCCCCTGAAAAACCGGACCCCCCTCCAAATGCGACCTAATATTCCGGACCCCCTCTTCGATGGGGCGCCTTAGTAAACCAGACCCCCTCAGCTCCAATCCAAAGAAAGCGACCTAATAAACCGGACCCCCTTAATGACCAAAAAGGCGCCTTAAAAAACCGGACCCGGGGGACGATTAATAGGGATTTGGAATACGCCGAGCCCGCGCCGCCCGAGGCTCGGGCACGGCGGCGGCGCCGCCGGCGCGGCCCCGGCGGCGGCCGCAGGCGCACCCCGCCCGCGCGGCCGCCCCTGCCGCCGCCGCCGCCGCGGCCGCCGCCGGCGCGCCCGGTGGGCGGCTCCAGTCGCACTGCCCCCTCCGAGCCGAGCCCCCCCCCCCCTCCCTCGCCTCGCCCTCCTCCTGCTCCTCCTCCTCCTCCGGCCTCCTCCTCTGGCCTCCTCCCCTGGCCTCCTCCTCCTCCTCCTCCTCCGCCTCCTCCTCCTCCTCCTCCTCCTCCTCCTCCCCCCCTCCTCCTCTCCTCTGGCTTCTCCTCCTCCTCTCCTCCTCCTCCTCCTCCTCCTCCTCCTCCTCACCCCTCCCCTCAATCCCTCCCCGCCTTGCCTCCTCGCCGCGTCCCAGGGCTGGACCAAAACGGTATTTTTTGCCATTTCGTGGGCCGTTTTCGTCTCGACTTCGTTTTGCGGTATAGAGGTGAACCCGAGACAACAAAAAGCGAGAAAAAAGGAAAACGAGACGAAAACGAAAAACACCGTTCAGGGTCAGCCCTGCCTGCTCCCTCCCTCGCCTCGCCTCGCCCCCCCCCTCCCCTCGCTTCGGATGCAACTCCTGGTAGGTCAAGTTCTGGTTTCGCCCTGGTCCGAAATCCCGCTTCATCCGGCTGAATCCCGCTTAGTCCCGCTTGATCTGGCTGAATCCCGTCTAATCCCGCTGAATCCGGCTTAATCCCGCTTGATCCGAGGCCCACTCTGGCGCAACAGCCCCCCAAACGGGGTTAATCCTTTTTAATCCGTCCGACGAAAACCTCCTAACCCCATCCCTCCCTTCCCTACCTCCCTCCCTCGCCTCGCCCCTCCCTCCCCAGAAAATAGAAGAAAAGATTGGAAGACTTTTTTGGGGTGTATTTATTTGTGTGTCCCAGGGCTCCTTTACATATGTTCGCTTCGAGTCGGCGGTTCCAGGATTCAGGCGATCGCAAGCACGGATTAGAAGGGGCGTGGATTAGCGACGGGTCCCGCTTCCGTGGGGAAGCGCGGAGTTCCGCCCGCCGAGCGAGGCGGCGCCGGCCGCATTTTGGGGAGGGCACCTCCCCCGATCCATGTTTGCGCGCCCCCGAAGGATGGGGCCCCGGGGAATTGGGTCAAGTCTGGCATGTCCCTCTGCAGGAGGAAGATTCCAAAAATAGTCAAAAGTATCGTCTGGGGACGCTGTGTTGACTAGTTTGATTCAGTTGACAAGTAGTTGCTGGCTATTGTGTCTACCAGAGAATCTGCCTGTAGGGGACATGCCCGACCTGAGGATGGGGCCGTGTGGGCAGGCGACGGGTCCCAAGCTGAGCCCTCCATGTCTGAGGCCGCTCGGCCTTTGGGTTCCCCCCCGTGCGGGGCCCCATCTCTGAGCCGGCGGTCGAGCCTGGAGGATCGAGGTCCGAGGCGCGCGAAGGGCCTGTGGAGCCTTCGGCGCTGGCGGGCTTGCAGGCCAGGGCCCGTGGCGCCGCTCCGCTTTAACGGCGCTGTCGGAGAAGGCCTACGGATCTCAATCGTCTTCCTCCCCATGAGTTTCGTACCTTCTGCTGTTGCTGCTGCGAACCCTAATGAATACAGAAGGACAGTATGGCGATGCCGGTCAAAGCACACAAGTCCGACAGAGGAGGTGGAGGAGTATGAGGAGGAGGAGTAGGAGGAGGAGGAGGAGGAGGAAGAGTGAGGAGGAGGAGAAGGAGGAGGAGGAGGAGGAGGAGGAGGAGGAGGGGAAAGCTCACGACATTTCCGGCCGGTCTTGAATCAACGCGTCTGCCCCTGTTCTTGCCTCTGGTGGGCCTCTGGAGGCGCCCAGGACCCACCAGAGGCCCACCAGAGGCCAAGAACAGGGCAAACGCGTTGATTCAAGACCGGCCGGAAATGTCGTGAGCCTTCCCCTCCCTTCTCCTCCTCCCTCCTCCCTCCTCCTCCTCCTCCTCCTCCTCCTCCTCCTCCTCCTCCTCCTCCTCCTCCCCCCTCCTCGATCATTAAGGGTCGAGCGCGGAACCTCACAGGAGGAGCAGCAGCAGCAGCAGCGGTTGGGGCCCCTCGCGCAGGAGGCCCGCCCCCGAGCTCCCGCACCTCGTCTTCGGCCTCGGGAGCCGTGGCCCCCCCCCCCCCCCCGACGACTCCCTCGCGGCTGCTTGCCGCCGCAGGGCATTTCGCGGCGCGGCCCGGCAGCGACGGCACGGCGGCACGGCGGCACGAGCGGAGGCGGCCAGTGCGCCGCCCCTTCGCCGGGCCGAGGGCCTGACCCGCGCGGGCCGGCCCGGCGCCGGCGGCAGACTGCCTGCGCAGGCTGCGCAGGGGCCGCCGCCGGAGCGGACCGAACGGCACGGCGCCGCTCGGGGGCGGCGGCACGGCCGCGGCCTGCGGGGCCGGGGGCGCAGAGGGCTATAGTGAGCCCTGGAAGCGACGGGGCCGTTTTTTTATCGGTGCCGTTTTGCCGTTTGTGTTGCCGGTTCCGACGCCGTTTTTTTACCGGTTCCGTTCTGCTGTTCTTTCACGGGCTCCCGCTCCGGTCCCAATCTTGGGGGCCGTTTTTGTTGCCGTTTCCGGTCGCCGTTTTTTAACCGCTTCCATTTTCAAGGGACATTTTTTTGTCGCGAACCGGTGAAAAAACGGCCCTGCTGTTTCTGGGGCTCACTGGGCTCCAACCTACATTAGCCTTGATCACCTGAAAGAATTTCGACCGCCAGAGAAGGTACCGAAACTCGCGGGTTTTCACGTGTCGGGCCCTGGGAGACACTCGCCCGACACTGTCTCGACACTGTTTCGACACTTTTTTTGCCGTTTCCTTGTCAGGCCTTTTTTTGAAGTCCCCCTTGAAAATGGAAACGGTTAAGAAACAGCCCTGCCGTTTCTGGGGCCGGCCTGCTGCCGGCCCGGTTCCCGAAAGGCCCTGCTCCCGCTGGCGGCCCCGGCGCGAGCGCCGCGGGGGCCAGGGCGGGACCCTCGGCTGCGCGGCGCCGGCGGGCGTTTGCGGCCAGCTCTTGGCGGACCGCCGCGCGGGCAGGCTGAGCTCCCCGGGGGCCAGGGGCGCCGACGCGGTCCTGCTTGGGTGGAGTCGGGCCTGTCCCTCTACAGAAGCAGTAATAAAAAAAGAAATGTCAAAACATATGGGGACGATATCCATGTGTTTGCGCATTTGTGGCGCGTTTCTGTTTAGTGCTGGTAATTTTCCGCCCAAGTCCCCCTCTACGGGGACGGGCCCGACCTGAGCGCTGCGGCCGAGGAGGCGGTCGGCAGCGTCTTCCCTGGCCCTCGCCGGGAGGGTCACGCAACCTCCCCTTTCCCCCAGTTCCCAGGGCCCCCCCCCCTCCGCAGGCCGTGCAGCACTTGTCCCAGGTCATATGTCACACTACTTTGTGTGTGGGCGGGCTGGGGGTACAGACAAGGTGCTGATGTCGGTGCAACGCTGCGCCAGATGAGAAAGTGTACGCGTGTGGGTATGCCATGCCATGAAGAAGCTGGAGCGGGACGTAATGGAGGATGACGATTAATAAATGACCGGGGGTCGTGTTCACGCGGCGGCGCCCGGGATGACGATTAGAAAAACCGGCCGCGGGCTGGAAAACTATGTATTTTTTTTTGTTTGTTTCAATCGTTCTCCTCCAGTCAGAAACTTTTCCAGAAATATCAAAACTTTTTTAAAATCGTTCTCCCCCATTTCTTTACTAATCGTCATCCCGCGTGACTCAGCTTCAGTGCAGGAGTCCCTGCGCAAGGAGGAGCAGGGGCGCCCGGATGCGGTGGCGTCGTCCATACAGGTGCTGCAGGCGCTCCCCGGAAGAGCTGGCGCGCGGGCCGCGCGGGAGGAGATCCCGCTGAGCTGGGCCCGCGCCCCTCCCTCCCTCCACCCTGCCTCCGTGCTGTGCCTCCGTCCCTCCGCCCTCGCCTCCCTCTCTCGCTCCTCGCTGCCTGCCCCCCCCTGCCCCCGTATTGCTGGCCCCTTGTCGCCCTCATTCTGGCCAGCTTTGGCTGCTGCTGCGTCGCGCGAGTTCTGCTTCGATCTTGCTCAGCCGGCGCGCGCGCGCGCGCCCGCGCGACTCGGCCATTGGCGTGGCTGGGCCCGCGAACGCTCAAAACTGTTTGAATGCGGTTTGCGCGTGTATGTTTAAGTCGGGCATGCCCTTTTACAGGAATATTCAATGCTATTCAACATACATAAAATGGGGACGACTTTTTGACCATTTTTGGGCATGTGGTGATTCTTGCTAGTCTTTCAAAATGCGCCTGTAGGAGGACATGCCCGACCTAAGTGTTTGTGTGGCTGTCCCGGAGGCAGAAGACGGTCTGCAGACGCCGACACAAGTGAAATCCGTCAGGCTCGATAGAGACGAGTCGTTGGAGCTCTGGATCCTTGCTCTCCACGCCTCCTCTTCTCCTTCTCCCACCAATTACCTCCCCGTCGTCCTCCTTTCATCCCTCCCACCTTCCTCCTTCCATCCTCCCTCCCTCCATCCCGTCTTGTCTCCTCGGCAGTTCTCCTTTACCCCCTCCTCCTCTCCCCCCGTGCGCACTTCCTCGCACAGGGGCAGGGGGGGAGGAAACAAAAGGATCAGGATGAGGAGATGTCCTATGGTTTCCGGAAAGTTTCTGCCACCCCCTCCTCCTCCGCCTCCTCCCCCTCCTCCCTTTTTCTCCTCCCCATGCTCCCCCATCCTCCTCCTCCTCCTCCTCCTCCTCCTCCTTCTCCTCCTCCTCCTCCTCCTAACCTCCTCCTCCTCACCCTCTTCACCCTCCTCCTCCTCCTCCTCCTCCTCCTAACCTCCTCCTCCTCCTACCCTCCTCCTCCTCCTTACCCTCCTCCTCCTCCTCCTCCGCCTCCTCCTCCTCCGCCTCCTCCTCCTCCTCACCCTCACCCTCACCCTCCTCCTCTTTCTCCTCCTCCTCCTCCTCCTTCTCCTCCTCCTCCTCCTCCTCCTCCTCCTTCTCTTCCTCCTCCTCCTCCTCCCTCCGGTTTCCCGGCGCGCCCAGCCCGAAGGCGCCAGCGGCGCCGCCGTGGCGGCGGCGCTGGCCCCACCTCCGAGCGCGGCAGGCCGCCGAGGGGGGAGGAGGAGCGGACACCGATGGCGAGGTTGGAGATCAAAGACGGGGATCAGGGCACGTCTGAGGGGGGGTCCTCTCCTTGCTGCCCGATTGCCACAGTCATTCCGCTGAGGGAGGAAGAGGAGCGGACACCCATGGCGAGGTCGGAGATCAGAGACGGGGACCAGGGCACGTCCAAGGGGGGTCCTCTCCTTGCTGCTCGGTTGCCACAGTCCTTCGGCTGCTCGTCGCTCGTATCCTTGCAGCTCGGCGCTGTGGGGCAGCCCGCGGGCGCGCGGGCCGGCGGGCCTCGGCCGGCGGACTTGACGCCGCGAGCACCCGCTCACGCGGCTTGCCCGAGCAGAGATCGGGCCGGACGAAAGGGGGGGATTGGGAAAGGGGGGGTTACGAAATTTGCTGCATGCAGCTGGCTTCGGCCCCACCGAGGGGTCCATTCCTCGATACATGGCCGCCTCCGGCGCCGGGAGGCGCCGGGAAAATCAGCTACGTGAGCTGATTCTCACCCCCCCCTTTTGCTATCCCCCCCTTTCGCCCGACCCGAAGAGAGCGGGGTGCTCTCATAGGAGACTTCCGTGGTCCATGGGGCCCAGGCCTCCAGGTGCAGTCAGCCTTGGTAGCAAGGATGAGCGCCTTTCCAAGTTTACCCTTGCATCCTCCCTCTTCGGCCCACCCCCGGCCACCTTTGCTGGCCGCGCACCGCTCGAAGGGTGTCGACGTCGCCTCCCAAGGCCCTTGCATCCTTACCGCGCATCCTTCTCATGCGGCTTCTGCTGTAGACGGCGGGGGGGCCCAAACGGTGTTAGGGGAACAAACCAGCACACAAATATTAAAACTTTGAGGTCCGCGCGGGTTCCTCGCGTCGTCGCTGGGGCCCCTGGCGGCGCCTCCGGTGCCACCTCTGCTGGGCACCTCCCAGCTGGCACTTCACTGCGAGTCTGCGACTTGGACGGGCGCGGTATCATGGCAACGTCGACGACGTTAGACACGATGATGAAAGTAGCGATGCTGATGACGATGTTGACAACGACGAAGGCGCGGCCAGTGCGGGCGCCGATGCTTATCACGCGGACGGCGATGACGACGTCCTCGCGTCGGTGATGAAGGTTTTAAAAAGAGTTCGACATGCGCGCGCGGCCGACGCGCGAGAGTGGCCCGCGTGGTAGACTTTGACACGGATCCTGCCCCCCCCAGCACGCGTGCAAGGGCGTACTCATGATGTCGGCATGCTGCGCGAGAGGCCCGTTTGGCAACATTCCATGAACATGTTGAGAAATCGAGCAAGAGGCGGCACCATTTGTTTTTGGTATGGCTTCGGGACACTCGATTTTGAAACCGCTGCGAAACCGAAGGTTGTTGACGGATTCCAGCATGCGCGCGCGACGACGCGCGCGTGTGCACGTTGCTTTCATTTTTTGCAAAGGGTTCTCGCGACGGCACGCGCGCAATGGCGTTCGAACGATTTCGACACGCCCGCGCGCGAAGCCCGTCTGGTAGCTCTCTATAGAAATTTAACCAATGTTTTGCTTAAGAACTTGAATGGGTGCGCGCGCAAGTTTTGTTTGAAGATCCTTGTTGCGAAATCATGTGGTCTAATCTGTGTTTGTTTGGGTACTCGATCATGAATTCCCTGCGGAACCAAATGTTTCTTGAAATATTTCGGCATGCGGGCGCGACGACGCTCGCGTGTATTTTTGATTCACGAATACACTCGCGTAGTCGGTTTGTTTGCACAGGATTACGGGGGGGCGGTACTGGTCGGGCTGGGATGTTACGAGTTCGTTCTTAGGATGGACGATGAGGCAGGAGCACATGCAAATTGCAATACGAAAAGGGGAACCGACAAGCCAGGGGGGTCAGAGCATATTTTTCGCCTCTGTTACAAACGGGGAATCTACGCGGTGCGTCCTATGTAATGCAGTCCACTGCTGAACTTGAAGTCGTCATCTCCACTGCTCGCGCAAACATCCCACCCACCCACCCGCAACTTGGTTTGCAAAACCTGTTAAGACCGACTACGACGACAACGACTAGGACGACTAGGACGACACCGACGACGTCTCCGACGACTTCGACGACGACAACGACGCCGACGCCGACGACGACGAAGACGACGACGACGACGCCAACGAAGGCGACGACGAGGGAGGAGGAAGGACGACGACGGCGACAACGACGACAACGACGACAACGACGAGGGAGGAGGGAGGACGGCGACGACGCGAACGACGACGAAGGAGGAAAGACGGCGACGCCGACAACGACAACGACGAGGGAGGAGGGAAGACGACGACGACGACAACGACGACGACGACGGCGACGAAATAGGAGGGACGACGAGACGCCGACGACCGACGACGACGACGATGTGGGAGGTGGAGGAGGAAGGACGAGCACGACGACAACGACGACGGAAACGACCACAACGCCAAAGAGGACGACGACGACGAACACGAGAAAAGACAGAGGACGACGTAGGCGACGACGACGACGACGCGGGAGGAGGGAGGACGGCGACGACGACGACGACGACGACGACGACGCAAGAGCGCGCGCGCGCACGCTTCTGTTGAAAATCTGTGTTGCGAAACTTTTGGTTTTTGTAGGTTTTTTGGACGGACGCACGATTTTGAAATCCTTCCGAAACCGATGGGTTTTGAAGGTTTTCGGCATACGCCCGCGACGACGCGCGCGTCTGCACTTCGTCGTGTCTTTTGCCGAGGATTCTCGCGACGGCACACGCGCAAGGGCGTTCGACAGATTTTGACATGCGCGCGCGCGAAGCCCGTTTGGTAGCATTTTGTGGAATTCTTGAAAAACCTATGTTTGTGTCTTGTTGTTTTATTGAAATAATCGCAAGAGCTCGCGCTGAAACTGTTTTAGCAAAGCAATGTTGCGAAACCATGTGTTTTTGTATGTTTTTGTTTTTGAAACTCGATTGCGAAATCCTTCCGGCACCGAAGGTTGTTGAAGGATTTCGGCATGCGCGCGCGACGACGCGCGCGTGTGCACTTCGTCACGTTTTTTTGCCAGGGGTTCGCGAACATGTGCTTTGTTAGAACAAAAAATGTCACCGCATAGTGTTTTTTTCGAGGGAACCTCAGGGGGGGGAACCCGGCCTGGCTGGGATAGTACGATTTCATGTTTAGGATGGACGGGTGTGCAGAATATATATGAAATTCGATTATCCCAGGGAGGGCCGATAAGTCCGGGGGGGGGGGGTAGAGTCTATTCTTTGTCTAGAAAGGAGAATTGACTACCTTGCGCCGCGCTTGATCACCTCCACTGCTCGCGCAATCGTCCCACCCACCCTCCCGCAACTTGGTTTGCAAAACCCATGCGGAGGCGAATGCGATGAGTGCTTGACGTTTGCTGGTCCTTTTGTGCGGCAGCACCGTCCCAAACACGCGCGCGCCAAGGCCAAGTAGTTTGGCGCGACCGAGGCGGCCGCGGTGGTTCTGACCGCGGGGCACATCCCAGCGGGCGAGTCGGCGACTTGGGCGCGCGCGGTATCATGGCAACGTCGACTACGGTAGACAGGCGAGAAGTTTTTGGAACGAGTTTCGGCATGCGCGCGCGGCCCAGGCGCGAGAGTGGCCCGCGCGGTATTCCTTACACGGGCCGTGCCCTCCCAGCGCGCGCGCAAGGGCGCGCGAATGATGTCGGCATGCGGTGCCGCAGGCCCGCTTGGCAGAATGCCATGATCATGTTGAGAAACCGATGGCTTATCGTAAACACTCGCACGAGCGCGAGCGCATGCTGCTTGAAAGCTGATGTTGCGGAACCGTGTGTTAACAACAAAGAAGCTATGTTTGGGGGCGTTTGGTTTTGAAACCGCCGCGAAACCGAACGTTGTTGACGGATTTCGGCCTGCGTGCGCGACGACGCGCGCGCGTGTTCTTCGTTTTGTTTGTTGCAGCGAATTCGCGACAGCACGCGCGCAAAGGGCGTTCGGACGATTTCGACATGCGCGCGCGAAGCCCGTCCGGTTGAACAGCACATGGTTTTTTTAACAAGAAGTCACAAGGGCGCGCGCGCACGTTTTTTTGAAGATCTGCGTTGCGAGACCTTTCGCTTTTATATGTGTTTGGACACTCGATTTCGAAATCTCTATGACACCGAAGGTTTTGGACGGATTGTGGCACGCGCGGGCGACCACGCGTGCGCGTGCCAAAAGCGAACGACTTGCGCGCGAGGCCGACGCGCGATATTGGCGCGCATGGTATTATTTGAAACGGACCACGCCCCACCACCACCCCCTTAGCACGCGCGCAAGGGCGTGATAATGATCATAATAGAATTCGATGATGATGTTGGAACGACATACGATGTTTTCAATATTTCGTCAGAGTGCGAATGCACGCCTTTTTTCCAAGCTGATGTTACGAAACCGATGCTTACATTTATACACATATATGTATATACATATCTATAGATGTTGTTGAATACTGGGTTTGCTGTCGTTTCGAATCCGAAGGTTGTGGGCGGATTTCGGAATGTGGGCGCGACAACACGCGCGCTTTTTTTTGCAGCGAATTCTCGCCGCAGCACGCGCGCAAGGGCGTTCGAACGATTTTGACATGCGCGCGCGGAGTTTTTTTTGTTTCTCTTGTTTTTTCCTGGTAGCGTGTTATGAACATATTGGGAAAACAAAGCGACGGCTTTCCTAACAATCCCCAAAAGCGCGCAAGGAATCAACACATTTGTTGCGAAACCCAATGTTGCTATATGTTGTTTGGGAACTCGACCCTTCATTTGTTTTTACGAAGCTGGAAGTTCCTGAAGGATCTCAGCATGTGCGCGCGACGACGCGCGCGTGCGGACTTCATTGTTTGTTGCAAAGGGTTTTTGGCAACTGATGCGTTTTGATGAACGAGTGCGCTTCGAGTGGCGCGGGGGGGCGAATACCGGCTCGCCCGTGATGGTATGAGCCCATACAGAAAATGAGCAAGGACGCGGAATCATACGTAAATCACAGCATTCGGGACCGATTTGATAACCCCGGGGGGGGAGAGAGACTGCGATTTTGTTTTCTCAGAAGAGAACCTACGCGACGGCGACGGCGGCGACGGGCGGCACCGCCCGCAAAAACTGCCCTTCGCCCCGACTGGCGGCAACGGCGACGGCGGCACCGCTAGCAAAAGCCGCCGCTCGCCCCGAACGGCGGCGACGGCGACGGCGGCGACAGGCGGCACCGCTCGCAAAAACCGCCACCTCACCCCGAGATGGTTAAGCCAAATATGAAACCCGAAGTGCAAACACTGTTTGGGGAATGTGTTTCAAAATGCCCCCACCGCAACCTCGGGGGAGGCAAAGAGGGGGGTGATGACTAGGGGGGGGGATATCATGGCGGCGGCCATGATATTTCCCCAGATTTCATGTCGTCCCTTCTTCTTTCATTACGTCCCTCGCCCCCCCGCTGGGCCGCGCACGTGCCGCCGATCATGATTTCCGCGCCCCCCTCTTGGACACCCCCCTCGTGTCCGCTCCCGATGACTATCTGGAGCCCTCTGGGCACACGCCCCGCGGCGCGCGCGCGCCCGCGCGCCCCGCGACACACGCGCCGCGGCGTCGGGCATGGCGCGCGCCCGCGGCGCCCCGCTGCCCGGGCTGCCGCGGCCGCGCGGCCGGCGCGTGGCGCCGCTTCGCGCGGCGGCCGAGGGCCTGGCTGCCGTGGAGCACTTCCGGGCGCGCGGGCACCTGGAGGCGTCGGGGCTCCAGAAACGGGGGTCAATGCAAACGGGGGTCAGCCAGAGCGCCGGATCTTGCAGGATCATGCGGGGCCTGAGTCGCACTTTCCCGGGTCTGGGTGCAGGATCCCGCAGGATCTTGCAGGATCCTTCGCATTGGCCCGGGCAGGATTTTGCAGGATTCTGGAAGGCCTGACTGACCTGGGTCTGGATTGACCCGGGTCAGGAGATCCCCGAAGGTGGGGCCCTTTTCGAGTCGTCCGAGATTCGACTTCAGTCGGGCGTGCCCCTCTGCAGGAGGAGTATTCAGAGATAGTCAAACGTGGTTTGGGGACGACCTCTTGACCATCTTGAGGTATTGTTGCATATGTTTTGCCTGTGTTTGAGCTTCCTCTCACAGTCCGCCCGTGGGACGACATGCTCGACCCAAGACTCGATTCGCCATGGGAGAAGCGGGTCCTGAGGGAAATGGGTCCCGAGCTGTTTTTGCTGTTTTGCGGCTTCCAGGGGCCCTCCACGGGCCTTGGGGCCGTCAGAGAACGGCTCAAGAAGCAGATCTCGTCCTGGGTGGGAAGGCCCCAGGGTCCAGGACCTGTTTCCATGCCAATCGATTCCTTTCGTTTTCGATCGATGTTCCGATATCGATCCGGTTTGGTCTCGGATTCCGATGTGGATTTTTCCATTTTGCGGCCGAGACATTACCAGCCTGCCGATTTCAGCCGATTGATGTTTCCCGACTTGTTTGCCGGTGTCCGCCGATCCGATTCTCGGGGGTGGACAGGCCTCCTACCCTGACACGTCGATTAGCGAATTGGCAGTTTTCTGTTCGCGAGAGGGCGTCGTTGCCGTCATTTTTGCGGGTCCAGGTCCGTCGGTTTCGGTCCTGGGCCGTTTTCATTGAAGGGAGGTTTACTACAGGGAGGTTTGTCCACCGCCAATGTTCATTCCGATCACCGATCCGATTGTCAAATTCGCTTGCGGGTTTTCCTGTGAAGGCGGGGCTCGACCCCCTGCTGCGCACGCGCGGGACCCTGGTGCCGAAGGTTCGGTGGGATCGAAGAACACGGAATGGCCTTTACATTAAGTCGGGCCTGTCCCTTTACAGGGGAAATAATCAAAAATACTTTTAAAAAAGTTGCGTGTTTTTTTGTATTTTTGATCATTTTTGATTATTTTTCGAGTAAATTTTATTTTTCGTCGAAAATCCCCCTGTAGGGGGACAGACCCGAATTAACCTTAACATAACTTCTCGGAGCTCCACGCGGATTTCTCGGATTGGCGTTGGGCCCCCCCTGGCGGTGCCTCCGGCGCCGGTCCTTGCGCGCTCCGCGCGCCAGGGAGCGTTCTTGTTCAGCGCGGATCCGAGAAATCCGCGCGGATCTGCGCAAAGTATGTTCAGGTTGTTTCTCGCTCCTGTAGAGAAACCGATGCCGCTGCTCGTCCTGGAGAGGGCCCCCGCTGCCACGGCTTCATTGTTTTCAATGCTCTGGCCACGGAGGTGTCTGTGGGGTAGCGGTATCGGAAACTTGTTTCGATTGGCAAGCGTAAACAGTACCTTTCGCCAGAGTGACCTTTGATGCGGGCCCAATGAAGTCCCCCAGTCGCCGAACGCGAAGCGGTAGCAGCGACTTGCGCGCCCAGGTTTGTCCACCCCGCGCTCCCTATAAGGGTCACTCTTGCGTGTAGCCGTTTCGAAGAAGAGAGTGCATCCATTGTTCGGTTGAAGCTCCGCGCGGTTTTCCTGCGTCGGCGCGGGACACCACGCGCGGAGCGCGCCAAGGGTGGCGCCGGAGGCGCCGCCAGGAGGGGGCCCAGCGCGGATCTAGGAGATCCACGCGGAGCTAAGGTTTATGTTTAGGCATTTCTGCGTGTTCCTTTGAGAGCAGTGCCAGTACTTTCCCAGGCATGCGACGTTCCGATGTTTTTCTCTACGGGGCTCCGGGACGTCCCGACCCTTTCCCCAGGACCGGTTCCTCGTCCCGAGCATTCGACGATTCCGCCCATTAGAAAAACATGGTCCGCCGTGATTGTGCCACGATGCCACCCTTGCGGCGTCTGAGCCCTTGCGGCTGCCGAGCTCACGATCGAGCCCATTCGACTGCCGAACAGGCTGAATGTCTTCGACCCAGTCGGAATTGAGCCCGTTCCGCTGCCCATTCGTTCGGTGGCAAATCATGGGAGCCTGGTGTACCCTCTCAATTCCGTCCTTAACGTCGATTCGCGTCTGGAAGTCGATGAGGTAGCGCCGATTTAGCGTACATTTAGCGTCGATTAGTGTCGAGCTAGCGTCGATTAGCGTCGGTTCTCAAGAGCCGACAAGATGGTATGGGATGCTCCCATCAGCTGCCACCAAACACTCGGCGGCCGAATGGGGTCAAACGCGGAACGGGCTCAGAAGGGAGCCCTGGGGCAGCACGTCTCAGGAGGGACAAGAACACAGACACACCTCTTTCGAGTCGTAGGAACATATCGAATATCTTGGAAGTGGGTGGGAAGGCGGACATCCACTAAATATGGAAAAAGCATGTTGCATCCTGGGATTTGTGTGTTCTTCCTGGGCCCCTTCAGTGGAAGAACAGCCAACGGCATCGACATAAACTTTTGGCAGTCCACACGGATTTCTTGTATTTGCGCTGGGCCCCCCTGGCTGCGCTTCCAACGCCGCCCCCGGCACACTCCGCGCGCCAGGCAGGGGGGTCCGGCGCAGATCCGAGAAACCAGCGCGGACCGTCGATGCTCACGGTCGGACCCAGGTATACGGTCGAGGTCGGCTCGGGGAGGTTACCCTGATGTTATTAGTGTTTGGTTGATGTCGCGTTGCATCCAACAAACACAGCCCGCGCAGGGCGCGCTCCGGCGCATGCTGCTTCTGACCCCTCTGGATGTTATGTTGCATCCTGTGGGAAGGTACCCTCGAATGTTCTTCAGTTTGGCCGGCGGAGGGTGTCATACAGTCGACCTTGCATCCTCATCGCGCATCCTTATTCTACGGGTTGGTTGTAGTCCTGAAGAATGTTGTTGTGTCTTATGCCCGACTGTCAGCCGTTTTTCTTCCCATGTTCCATGTCTGAGCTCTCGCCTCCCCGATGGAGGCCTGGTGGGACGCCACGCCACAGAGGTAAGGAGGAGGAGGAGGAGGAGGGAAACACGCACACAGACACAAACACTCGCCGACCCCCATGAGAAATAAGGGACATCTGGGAAGTGAGGGGGGAAATGTAATCTACATCCAGATGTGAAACATGTGTGGGCCATCATTGGACTTGTGCCCATCCGTTTGTGCCTCCCTGGGCCCCGTCCCTGCCGTGGTTTCCCTGCTCCTCCTCCGCCTCCTCGTCCTCCTCCTCGTCCTCCGCCTCCTCCTCCGCCTCGCCTCCGTAGCTATGTTGGCTCACGCCAGTTTGGCTCAAGTGCAAGGCCCGCTTTCGTTTCAGACAACCGCGGTCGAGTTACGCGCCGCTGGGGCCAAGAGTGTTCCTGGGGGAGGGCCCTCTCACGCGCTGCAGTGGTCTATGAGTGGCCATGGCCGCGATGGCAAGGCGAGAGGGGGGAGCAGGCCCAGGGCCCTTGGCCCGAGCAGGCGGGCGGACTACCACACGTGTGCGGGGTGTGGATATGGACGGACCTTCGCTTCGAAGGAAGAGTGCTACAAGTGTGGGCGCGTGCTGGGCCCGGGGGTCACAGGCCCTTGGCGTGACGTCGGCGGCCAAGCAGGGGCGGCGTGGCGGGCCCAGCCGGCCGACGTCCGCAAGCCCCCAGGGGCCCGCACCCGCAGTGTCAGCCTGGCCCTCTCGGGCGGCTCCGTGGCGTGGCCAGGGAAGCCAGGGGCCCAGGAGCTACTGGCGCAGCTGGCCAATGCCGTGGACCCCGAGCGTCGATCGAGCAGCTCGAGGCGAAGCTCGTGCCAGCAGCCCCGCCCCCTCTGCCCAGGGCCAGGCTGCTCGAGGAGGAGGCAGCAGAGGCCAGCATCCGCTTGCGTCGCGCGGGGTCGAGGCCACGAGGGCGAAGGCTGGCTTCAGCGCGGCGAAGGCGCAGACCCAGCCAGCCTCACCCAAGGCAGGTATCGACCTTCTCGGCTTTTGGCAAGGGGGAAGTGCCCGAACTCTACGACGGCGACGCATCCAACATGCGGGAACCCGACATCGAGACCAGCGAGAGGGAGCCCCACGAGCGGCTCAAGGTGCAGCTTCAGGAGCAGCTGCGCTCGGCCGCCCAGTCGCCATCCGGGCCTGGGGCGCTGGAGCTCGAGCGCAAGTGGCAGGAGGTCTAGGCCACGCGCGGCCGCCTCGCCACGAAGCGCAGGAGCCAGTCACCAGCAGCGCGTGATGGACGAGCACCTTCCGCTGGCGAGCCGTCGGGAGGCGCTGCCTGCGGCCCGGCCAGTGCCCGTCGTCGAGCCTGGCACGGCACCACCCGCGATGCGGGATGGGCAAGCGGCTGATGCTGGGCCTGGCGCTGCTACCTCCAGTGCCCCTGAGTGCGTCCGCAGGCCAGGAGGCGCAGCCGAGCGGGTCTCACCAGCCAAGGGCGGAGACGACGACGCCCCCGACGCAACGGCCGCCGAGCGCACCCGTCGGGAGGCCGTCGGCAGAGCCTTGGCAGACACGGCCGTCCGTGCAGGAGCGGGGGCCTGACGGCCCATCGGGACCATCCGGCGCGACGGCGACTGACACCAACCATGCCGAGCAGAGCAGCCGTCGCGAGCGCGGCGGGCGCGCCGTGCGCAGAGGCTGGCGCAAGGCCATGCGCTCGCGCCTAGCGCCTGCACCAAGCTCCGCAGCGGCTACCGCAGCGCCGCGGGCGGCAGCTGAGCGGTCGGTAGCCTTCGGCGAGCTCTGCATCGACGAAGAGTCTGCCTGCGCGGATGGCCCTGACGCGGCGACTGGCCACGGCGAGACTAAAACTGCCGCCGCCCCTGGCCCCTCGCCCAAGGCCCCCCGCCCACGCGATGCCCGCGCGTCGGAGGGGGGGCGCGCGGGTTGCAGCATGGGATGGGAGGGCGGCGGCGCGCGTGCGATCCAGATGGCGACCGCGTCCACTGCGAGGTCAGGGCGGCCCGAAGGTGACCCGCGCGCCCGATGCGCGCGGGGGCGGCTCATCCAGGTTGGGCGAAGACCATGGCGCACTGGAGAGTCGCGCGACATACCGTCACAGCGCTCGTGGATCGGACCTGAAGCTGGATCGAGTCGATTGGGGCGGCGAAGAACACGGCGCATTGAAGGGCCGCGGGTCTACCACCGCAGCGCCCGTTTCGGAGTTGCTGCTGGTTCGGGAGGGCGGCGAGCACCTCGCGGCCCCCATGCCGGGCGCCGACGCGGACGGGGACTGCGACCCGATCGAGGTGAAGGCTGCTGGGCCGCAAAGACCCGAGGATGCCCCGAGAGCAGAACACTTCACGCTCAGCGTCGATACGCGGCACTGGATAAAGTCCCGAGGAAGCCCCCGCGGAAGGAGACGGGCTCAGGCGCGCGGACACCCCGCGAGAGGCGCGGCATGGAGGCGGCACCTTCGTCGGGAGTGGTGCGCGCGGATTCGAGAGCTGGGCCCCCCCGCTCGGCGTCGACCGCGGCCTTTTCGAGCCTGGGGCTGCCCGGAGTCTTTTGCGGAGGCACCGGCTCCCCGTCAGCGCCAACGCGGAGTCGCTGAAGCGCACGCGGGCGAACCTCGACACGAGCGGGGCGGGCGCGGTCAATGGCCCGCGTGGGGGCGCGACAGCGACGGCGGCTATCTTGCCAGACTCGGCTGCTACCTCACCGCACGCGCTACGGGCGGTGGTCCAGGAGGCGCCCGATGAGTGTCCGCAGTCGAAGCAGGACCTCGCAGCTGCCGCCCTTCCTTGCCCCTCACCCCAGGCCCCCCGCCCGCGCGCCACCAGCTTCGACAAGCGGGCGCGCGGGGCGCATCGCGGGGCCGCCGAGGGGGGGCCGGGGGCCCGCGACGGCAGGGAAGGCGGCGCAGGCGCGACCCAGAAGGCCACGACGACAACCGCTGCGGCCAAGAGAAGGCGACGCGTAGAGCGAGGTTGTCAGGTCCTGGCGGTCAACGCGACGAGCTGGCCCAGCATGCTCACGCAGCTCGAGGAACAAAGGATCCCCCAGGGCCCTGCCGCTGCTCTGAGCCAAGAACACCACTTGGACGAGATCCGCGTGGATAGTGCGATGAAGACGGCCCACCGTCTGGCGCGCGGAGGCGCCGCGGGCGGCGTTGGCTCACTTGCCAGGCACTGGGTAGTTGTGCGGCGCCGTGGGTTTCAGCGCGATTAGGTCCACGCCCCACTCTCGTCGCGCCGCGGTTTTTGGCTGACCGACCTCGGGCCCAAGGAGGGGCTGCTGCCGGCGTCGGCCTACCTCCGCACTTTTGAGGAGCTGGGCGACGTCAACTTGGACCAGCTGTTCGGCGTCGGCGCTGTCCTGCGCGCGGCGGGTCGACCCTGCGCCGCTGGCGGCGGCTGGCAGATGCCCCCGTCGACGCTTGGACACTTGCACTGGCCGCAGGCAGCGAGGGGGGGGGCCAGGCACCGTCGGGGACGGAGGCCGCCTGCGTCGCCAGCACGAGCGCTAGGGCCATCGATTCCTTCGTCGCCAGCCGCCGCACGGCAGGCAGGGAGGTCCAGATCATCGGCGACCTCTCTGTCGCCGCGCACAAGAGAGTGGTCCATGACCTTGGCGTCGGCTCCATGCCGTGCGAGGCGATGGCAATGCGCGTGGCCGAGCCGTTCCCTATCGACATTGCGATTGGCCCCCAACGCCTGCCACCTGACTTCGACCTGCTGCTTGAGGGGGGCCAGGGTGCCCAGGCTCGTCGAATAGCGAGCACACGGCGTAGCGACGGCGACGACAGGAGGGTGCTGGACGGCAACTGCCAGTCCTTGTTCCGAATGTACGAGGACGAGTTGGTGGGCCACATCGGACTGCGCGGAGAAGGAGAAAAGCACCGTGGCCGCGAGCGCGGGGCCAAGCATGTTATCGCCACGCTGGACATGCACAAGCGGCGCCAGGGCCATGCAGTTCAGTGGCGCGCCCAGCCGCCTTCGACAGCCACTGGCGATGGCTGGCCGATCGGGTCCGCGAGTGGCGCCATTGCCGAGCGTGCCCCGCAGGCGTCGCCGCCCTCGCGCGGCCGCGCGCGCCCCGGGCCAGGCTCGCAAGGCTCAGTCAAGCGACCAACGCCGCATCGAGGCCCGAGACGTGGGCCCTGCGCCAGGCTGCTGCTCGACGCCTCAACGCGGGCAGCGATGGCGAGCTGGATGGGCCGGGGGGGGCCTCACCAAGTGTGCCCGATATGGTTGAGACAAGGCAGCTTTCAGACGGTGCCGAAACTGGATTGTTTGGTCGAGACTCGGCGAGCCATGATGCTATGGGCAGGCTTTCCAGTGACTGACGCAGGACGCCGCGTCGTCGGCCACCTCGCCCGCGGTGACTCCAGGCAAGGTGCAGCAGCGACGAGGCCAAGGCAGCCGCCGAGCCTTGGCGCCAGCTGTAGTCCAAGGGCCCAGGTCGGGACATCGATTGGCAGGACGACGCTTTCGACGGCGTCACAGTTGAGCTGCCCACGGTCGAGGAGGTTCGGAGAGCGTCGCGCGCCTTCTCGGGGAATCACGGGCCTCGGCTGCGACGCGGTGCATCCGAGGCACTTCGCGCGGCTCAGCGACCAAGCCGTCATGGCGCTCACCTGCATATGAGACGGCATGCCGGCGATGGGGCGCTTGCCAGTGGCGATCGCCCTCATTCGTGAGGCCCTGCCGCCGAAGCCTGATGGGGGCCGCCGCACGATTGGGGCATCTCCTGTGACGATGCAGCCGCCGACCCGTTTTTTTTTTCAGACATGGCGAGGGCGGCAGATGGGCCGACGCCCATCGACGCGACCATGTGCATGGAGTGGACTGCCAGGGCAGGAACTGCGAGGCCCGCGTATGGAAACAGGCTGGGCAAGCGGAGTACGCCTCAGCATGCCGCTTGAGAGCGGGGCTCCGATCTTGCTCTGCCTCACCAAGGCCTACGGGTAAGTTCGCTGGCGCTTGCTCGTGGTCAAGGCTCGGGCCCTGGATCCGGGCCCATGATTGCAACATGCTGCTGCGGATGATGGTCGGCTTCTGCAGCTTGCCAAGGGTCATGGCGCTCGAAGGCCTGATCGTGAGGGCGTTTAGCGTGTGGAACGGTGTCGTAGCTGGCTGCTCGTTCACTGACTTGATACTGGGGTTTTTCCGGATGCCGATCCTGGGCCGCATGGCGGACATGCCGAACCTCGACCTCGGCAGTGTCGTGGACGACACCCAGCTGTAGTTCATGGGGCGCGATGGGCGAGTGGTCGGCACGCTCGCCAAGGCCTACGCGACGGTGCGCGCAGGGCCCTTCGCGGACCACCTGGTGCTGAACGATGCCAACCGTCACTCGGCGGCGGTGGCGCTGAGTCGGCGCTGCCCGTCGCTGCAGGGGCGGGAGGCCCGCTCGACTCGCAACCTCGGATGCGTTTTGCTGTGCGTCAAGCGGCTCGGCAGGGCCGCCCGGCGGAAGAGGCTCGGACGCGCGTAGAAGCGACGCGCGAGGTGCCGGGATCTCCGCCGCGCCCGAGGAAAATGTAAGCAGTTAGTTTCTATGGGAAATGGTGCCTGTGGGGACATGGGGGGCTTCGGTGACGGGCGGGCTTGGGGACAGGCGACCCATCTGCGTCGAGCTGTCCGAGCGGCCTCATTCGCGCCCGCAGCTCGCCGGCCTTTCGCGCTCGGCCTAGCGCTCTTGAAAGGAGACCGTGCCGCAGTAGACCCAGCGTAGACCGTCGGGCCCATTTTCATGTTGGGTCCCGTTGGTGCCCAGTCCTTTGGGTAGGCTTTCCCCTCAGCGAGGCTGATGAGTGCTTCGCCCGAGCTGGTCGTTGGCCAAGGGCCCCGTCGCCGCTGCCCTTGAATTCTGCCCTCAGTTCGGTTGGTCGCTGGGGCCTGGCATCTCTAGCTTGAAGACGGCTCGAGGTGAGGTCCTCTATTTAAGTGTAGTGCGCCCCCGTACGGTCCAGAAAATCGCCATGCAGAGAGTTTGTGATTGGCTCCTGCGTCCGGCGCGCGCTGTAAGTCACCACCGTTCCCCGCTTTCCCACCCACCGATCATCGCCCCCATCCAGCACTTGTGCTCAATCAAGCCTTCGGCAGCGACAACTGGACCGCTCTCCACCAGGCCACGGCGGCCACGGCGCGTTGTCTAGCGGCTAACGGGTATTGGGACACTGTTCGAAGTTCCGTGCTGGCCTCGTCGGAAGCCCCTGGTGTTGGGGGGCGTTGTCCTGGGACGTGGGTTTTCCCCCGGGACTACTTGCTGCCTGCCTCCTGGAAGGCAGGTGTCCGCGATAGGAGCGAGTGGGCGCTGTGGGGTCACGGACTACTGCCAGACCCTGTCGCTCGGTGCTTGTCCCCATTTCCGGAGCTCCAGGCCAGTTGGGAGGTCAGACCTCTGGAGGCCACCTGGAGGGAGAGGCTTTTGGCGACGGGTCTTGCGGGTCCATCCTGGCTTGTGAGCCTCGCCTGACGCGGGCAGGTTGGTCCGTGGTCCAAATTTCTGGTGGCGGCCTCGATGTCGCGGCCGCCCTGCGTGGGCCCCTCCCTGGGCTCCTCCAGGATTCCGGGGTGGCCGAACTGTTCGATTTGCTGATGTACGTCTCCCACGTTCCCTTTGTACCTTTGTCCTGCGACTGCGACTGGGTCGCCGCCAGTCTCAGCAAAGGCCGCGGGGTCACTGTAGACAGTATGTGCACGTGCGCTCAGTGATGGAAGCGGGCGCGGGAGCGGGAGGGCGACTTTGGGAGGGGGAAGAGACTAAGGTACAAGGTCACGCGCATGTGCGTGATGACGACCGCTCGCGGATGACGCCAGATACCACACGTTCGGCAATAATTAGGCTGACAGGTTTGCGAAGGTCGGCGCAGCGAGGCACCCCCAGGATCAGGTCGCAAGCGACCGTGTCCGTCGCACCGCCGGCCTCTCAACTGCAGGCCCGTCCACCAGCGCTGCTTCGCCCCGTGCGCCTGCGGCCCAAGGCCGACGACGGCCGCCGCCGAGGCTCAATGCCGACGAGGAGGCCCCTGCTGGTGCGCAGCGCTGCTGTACAGTTCGCGGGCACCTGCTGCGCTGCGGCAGGTGCCCGCGCGCGGCCACGGCGGCGCCGAGACGCTGCGGCAGGCCGCGTGCCGTCCTGCAGCAGGCCGCCGCCTCGGGAGCGCTGGGCCTCTCGCCTTCTGCGGTTCGTGCGGAGCCCGCTCGTGTGATCATACCCAGCTTTTCGCGGCCGACTGCCGAGGACACTGCCCCCGCGGGTCGACGGCGCGCGGGCGCCTTGACCGCCTGTGGGAAGCACACCGCCCACGCACTGGGGCGGCGCTGCCGCTGGGTTCGAGGCCCGTCGCCCCGACTGCGTTCGGTGCCTTCGCCCTGGACGCCAAACTCGGGGACCTCGAGGTTCTCCCCGACTGGTGAGGTGGTCGCAGGCCGAGTCGCCCACTTGGGCGGAGAGGCTCCCGCCCGCTAGGTGAACGCCGCTCGGCGGCGGTGCCCGCGGG
Organism: Prorocentrum cordatum; assembly: GCA_963575745.1. Classification (NCBI taxonomy): domain Eukaryota; class Dinophyceae; order Prorocentrales; family Prorocentraceae; genus Prorocentrum; species Prorocentrum cordatum. The sequence continues at coordinate 149,361 of CAUYUJ010014207.1, forward strand.
TATTGATGCTTCGCGAGGCCCACCGCCACTGTCGTGTACCGTCGGGCCACACCCTGGTAAAAACTCGTCCGCCTCGCCCTCCTCCCCCTTCTCTTCTCCTCTTCTTGTGGGTCCTCCTTTTCCTCGTCCTCCTCCTCCTCCTTCTCCTCCTCCTTCTCCTCCTCCTCCTCTTCCTCCTCCTCCTCCTCCGCCTCCTCCTCCGCCCCCTCCTCCTCCATATCCTCCTTTTCCTCCTCCTCCTCCTCCGCCTCCTCCTCCTCCGCCGCCTCCTCCTCCGCCTCCTCCTCCGCCTCCTCCTCCTCCTCCTCCTCCTCCTCCTCCTCCTCCTCCTTGGGGCCCTCGCCTCCCCGAAGGTGGCCTGGTGGGACGCCGCACCGAGCGAGCCGGGGGGCGCGAGCTCGAGTACGGGGCGGCCGGCGCTGGGCGCGGAGGGAGGCGGCCGCGCCGGCGCGGCCAGGTGCCTCGAGGGGTGTTCGGTGATTCCAGGATTCGAGCCTCCTTCCGACCTCCCGATCCTCCTCCACCTTCTCCTCTTCCTCCTCCTTCTCCTCGTTCTCATCCTGGTCCTTCTCCTTTTCCTCCATTTCCTCCTGACCTCCTGCTCCTGCTCCTCCTCCTCCTCCTCCTCCTCATCCTCTTCCTCCTCCTCCCCTTCCGCCTCCTCTCCTCCTCCTTCTCCTCCCCGTCCGCCTCCGCCTCCTCCTCCTCCTCCTCCACCTCCTCCTGCTCCTCCTTCTCCACCTCCTCCTTCTCCTCCTCCTCCTCCTCGCCCGCCCGCTGGCTCATCCGAGGGGGTGCAGGGCCTGAGGTAGGCAAGGACGGAGGTCTTCCCCTACGTTCGTCTCTTTCTTCTCCCTCCCCTCCTCCTCCTCCTCCCTCCTCCTTCTCCTCCTTTTCCTCCTCCTCCTCCGTTTTGACATTGGCCATGCTGCAATCGAGGCTTGCATTGTTCTAGCCCCCTCCTCCTCTCCTCCTTCCTCCTCCTCCTTCTCCTCCTCCTTTTCCTCCTCCTCCTCCTCCTCCTCCTCCTGCTCCTGCTCCTGCTCTTCCTCTTCCCTCCTCCTCCTCCTCCTCCCTTCTCCTCCTCCCCTCCTCCTCCTCCTCCTCCTCCTCCTCCTCGCACGGCCCTCCTCCACCCTTCTCGTCCTCGTCCTGCTCCTCCTCCTCCTCCTCCTCCTCCTCCTCCTCCTCTTCCTCCTCGTTATTGTCCTCCTCCTCCTCTTCTCTTCCTCCTCTTCTCCCCTCCTCCTCCTCTCCTCCTCCTCCTCCTCCCTCTCCTCGTCCTCTCGCCTGCTCCTTCTCCTCCTCCTTCTCCTCCTCGTTCTCCTCCTCTCCTCCTCCTCGTTCTCCTCTCCTCTTCTCCTCCACCTCCTCCTCCTCCTCCTCCTCTCTTCCTTCTCCTCTCCTCCTCCTTCTCCTCCTCCTCCTCCTGCTCTGTTCTGCCTCCTCCTTCTTCTTCTCCTCCTCCTCCTCTTCTCGTCCTTCTCATCATCATCATCATCATCATCATCATCATCATCATCATCATCATCATCATCAGCATCAGCATCAGCATCATCATCATCATCATCAGCATCATCATCAGCATCAGCATCAGCATCATCATCATCATCATCATCAGCATCATCATCATCAGCATCAGCATCAGCATCATCATCATCATCATCATCATCATCATCATCATCATCAGCATCATCATCATCAGCATCATCATCATCATCATCATCATCCCCCTCCACCTCCTACTTCTCCTCCGCCTCTTTCTCCTCTTGGTCCTCATGTGCCACTGGGGTTTGCTTGACTGTAAGAAGCGCCAATCCACCCTCAGCCTACACGCCAATCCCACCTCCCCCCCTAACGCTGTCTCCTCCCAGTTGGGGTCGGAGTAGACGGGGTCGAAGGATCGCGCCGTATCGACCATGCATCGTCGATGCGGCTCGATGTGGAGACCGTTTCTTTCCACGCCGACGTCGCCGATACATCACCGACGCCGCTGATGCTTCGCCGATGCATCGCCGATGCGGCACGATCCTTCGACCTCATCTGCTCGGACCCCATCTAGGAGGCCTCTAAAGATAGGGTCCTGAGGGATGGGGGAGCGTAAGACTCGAGTATGCACTGAGGGGCACGGTAACGTCACAGGACCCGACGGGATTCAACCTTGTTGAACGATCGACGCGGTGTAGAACCTTTGCGCGTGCCGACGCCGCACAAACCTACCGTGAGGCTCGAGTAGGCTGGAACTCGGGTTTGCCGGCGTTTTCTGACGGGTCCGTGCTGAACTTTGGCGGTCCAGTTTTCTTGGCATGTGTTCAAATCGGGAGCCTTGGGACGGGGGTCATGCAAACGGGGGTCAGTCAGAGCGCCGGATTTTGCAGGATCCTGCGGAGGCAGGTCTGCACTTACCCGGGCTAGCGCGCAGGATCTTGCAGGCCTGACTGACCCCTGTCTGCATTGATCCGGGTCAGAGCGTCCCCGACCAAAGTTGGGGCCCTGAGGGATGGGGTCCTCAGGACGAGGTCCCCAGGAGGTCCCCGAGGAGGCCCAAGGAGGGGGAGCTCGTACACACACTCAGAGCCATCCGCCCCAAGAGGACCCCCGGGAGCGCCAACGGGTCCCCAAGAGGCCAACCAGCAGTCCCAGGAGAGGAGGAGGACGCAGCAGGAGGGGGACGAGGAGGAGGAGGAGGAGGAGGAGGAGGAGGAGGAGGAGGACGAGGATGAGGAGGAGGGAGAGGGAGGAGGAGGAGGAGAGGGAGGGAGGAGGAGGAGAAGGAGGAGGAGGAGGAGGAGGAGGAGGAGGACGCAGCAGGAGGTGGAGAGGGGGAGGAAGAGGAGGGGAGGAAGGAGGGGTCGAGGGAGTCGGGCGGGGGAGGACGAAGCGAGCGACAGCCGGAAGGACAAGGGAGGAGGCGGAGGGCCGTGCGAGGAGGAGGAGGAGGAGGAGGAGGAGAGGAGGAGGAGGGCCAGGGCGAGGACGAGGAGGAGGTTGTTGGTGGAGGAGGAAGGGAGAAGGAGGAGGAGGAGGAGGGGACGCAGCAGGAGGCGGGAGGAGGGGAGAAGAGGGCGAGGAAGGAGGGGGTCGAGAGTTTGGTCGCTCGAGCGAGCGACGAGGCCGGAAGGGCAAGGGAGGAGGCGGGAGGGCCGTGGAGGAGGAGGGGAGGAGGAGGAGGAGGGAGGAGGGCCAGGCGAGGACGAGGAGGAGGAGGTGGTGGTGGAGGAGGAGGAGGAGGAGAAGGAGGAGGAGGAGGAGGAAGGACGCAGCAGGAGGGGGAGAGGGGGAGGAAGAGGGCGAGGAAGGAGGGTCGAGGGAGTCGGGAGGGCGAGCGAGCGACGAGCCGGAAGGACAAGGGAAGGAGGCGGGAGGGGCCGTTGGGAGGAGGAGGAGGAGGAGGAGTGAGGAGGAGGGCAGGCGAGGACGAGGAGGAGGTTGTGGTGGAAGGAGGAGGAGAAGGAGGCGGAGAGAGGAGACGAGCAGGAGGGGGAGAGGGGGATGAAGAGGGGCGAGGAAGGAGGGTCGGGGAGTTGGGAGCGCGAGCGAGCGACGCCGGGCCGAAGGGCAAGGGAGGAGGCGGGAGGGCCGTGCGAGGAGGAGGAGGAGGAGGAGGAGGAGGAGGAGGAGGAGGGCCAGGCGAGGACGAGGAGGAGGAGGTGGTGGTGGAGGAGGAGGAGGAGGAGAAGGAGGAGGAGGAGGAGGAGGACGCAGCAGGAGGGGGAGAGGGGGAGGAAGAGGGCGAGGAAGGAGGGTCGAGGGAGTCGGGAGGGCGAGCGAGCGACGAGGCCGGAAGGACAAGGGAGGAGGCGGGAGGGCCGTGCGAGGAGGAGGAGGAGGAGGAGGAGGAGGAGGAGGGACGACGGGAGGTGCAGCGGGCTCCAGCAACGACGGCGCGGGCCCCAGTTCCTGCGACTGCGCGGGCCGCACAGCCCTGAGGGCAACCCCTGTCGGTGATTCAAAGATGGCGTCCTGATGGGTGGGATCCTAACGACGAGGTGCCTCAAGCAATGTAAATCCACCCTTGCATCCCTTCCAATTCTCGGGTCCCGATCTCTCAGGGCCCCATCTTGGAACCGCCCAGGTGCGGCTGGCTGTTCGTGGGCTCGGAGCTGGAGCACGTTGGCCGCGACCAGCGAACAACACAGAGGAGGAAGAAGTACCCATGCCGCTCCCATTCTTCCGTTCTCACCTGTTTCGGCCTCGCGGGAGGCCCTCGTCGCCACGGCTGGGATCCCCTCCAAATCTTTGTCAGAGCGCTTCTTGGGGAAGCTCTGGGGGGTTGCGGTATTAGTACCTTCTCATACACCCATGGGGTGGACGGAAGGGACTATGGTATGGGCGCGGGTTGTCGGATGGGGACCCCCGCTCGAACGGGAGCCTCCAACGACAACCCACACGCATGCCCAGAGCCAGTCCGCCTCCCTCCAGCCCCCCTAGGGGTACGTCTGCGTTGATCGTTCGTCAGGCCGCGGCGCGTGGTGGCGGCGCGGGGAGCTGCTTGGCATGCAGGGGCGACGGCAGAAGTCGTGGAGCAAAACGTTGCACAGACAGGGACTGTCGGAGCACCGCGCGGACGTCTTGGATCGGCGCTGGGCCATCCCTGGCAGCGCCGCTGGCGCGCTCCGCGCGACAGGGAGGGCGGTCCAGCGCAGATCCACAAAATCCGACCGGGCGGGCCTCTGAAAGTTTACCTTTAAGCCGTGCCTCTCCCTCTACAGGAGGAAAATTCAAAACTAGTCCAAAAATAGTCTGGGGACTATTTCTTGAGTACTTTCGACCATTTGGGATGTTTTTTGCTTAAAATATGTTTTGTTTTTCGTCGACAATTTCCCTGTAGGGGGACACGCCAAACTTAAGTTTACCTCTGTGTATTGTTTCGCTCCTCTGAGAGGGGTACCTGAGGGGGGGAGAGGGCATGGTAATTAGGGCGCACTGGCCCGCATCCATCGCCGCACGGGGTGGCTCATTCACCCTCCTCCTCCTCCTCCTCCTCCTCCTCCTCCTCCTCCTCCTCCTCCTCCTCCTCCTCCTCCTCATCCTCCTCATCCTCAACATGAACGTTATGGCGCTCCGCGCCGGTTCCTTGGTTCCGCGTTGGGCCCCCCCGGCGGTGCCTCCAGCGCCGCCCCTGGCGCGCTCCAGCGCAGATCCAAGAAATCCACACGGGGCGCCAACACATTATGTGCATGCCATTTTTCTTTTCTTCAATGTATCATGCTGCACCCGCTTTGCTCATGTTCCGGGTCGACGATGCGTCAGCGACACCATGTATCCCCGTGCTCCGTGCTGACCCCATGAACCCTGCCCCTCAGGCTTCCTGCGCGACACCTACTGCGGCAGCATCGGCTTCGAGGCCGGGCACCTGGTCTCCCACTCCGAGCGGCGGTGGTGGCAGCGCGCCGCCGAGCGGCGGCCGGCGCCTTGGCTGGACCCTCCCACGAGCCGGCGCCGGCAGATCATCCGGCTCCTGCTGCGCGCCTCGCTCTTCACGGAGTTCCTGAACATGAAGTTCCCCACGAGCAAGTTCTTCGGGCTCCACGGCATCGAGGCCCTGATCCCCGGCCTCTACCGGCTCTGCCGCCGCTCCGCAGGCCACGGCGTCGAGAGCGTGGAGCTGGGCCTCGCGCACCGGGGGCGCCTCAGCATCCAGTCGAACCTGCTTGGCAAGCCGATGGGCCTCATCTGCGCGGAGATGCAGGAGAACCCCAGCGACTTCCACGTGGGCGATGTGAAGTACCACACGGGCTTCGCTGGCATCCTCCATGGTGCTGGCGTCGAGGAGGACCCCGATCAGCTCACGGTGCGGGTTCGCATCACGCCCAACCCGAGCCACCTGGAGGCGGTGGGGCCCGTGGTGGTCGGACGGGTCCGCTCCATGCAGGATGCCCTCGGCGGCGGCGAGCAGGCGCGGAAGAGGGTCGTGGGGGCCGTCGTCCACGGGGACGCGGCCCTCTCCGGGCTCGGCGTGCCCTTCGAGTGCATGAACCTGGCGGGGCTGGACGGCTACGAGACCGGTGGCACGATCCACGTCGTCCTGAACAACCAGGTCGGCTTCACCACCCCCCCGCACCAGGGGCGCTCCACGCGGCACCCGAGCGACATCGCCAAGGCCATGGACGTGCCGGTGCTGCACGTCAACGCGGATGATGTCGAGGCGGTGGATTACGTCTTCAGCCTCGCCGCGGACTGGAGGGCGGAGTTCGGCCGAGACGTGGTTGTGGACTTGGTCGGATACCGACGCTATGGCCACAACGAGCAGGACCAGCCCGACGTCTACGCGCCGATGTCGTACGCTCGGGTTCGGGGGCATCCGATGGTGGACGAGCTGTACGGTGCGAAGCTCGTGCAGGCTGGTGCGGTGGGAGAGGAGGACATCGCTGAGATGAAGAGGGAGGTGCTGGGCGAGTTCGAGGCCCAGTATGCAGAGATGACTTGCCACCGTCAGAGCGGAGTCGAGTGGCTCCGCGACAACTACAGTGGCACCGTCACCCTTTGGGGCCGGAAAGACCCCTTCGAGGCACCTCGGCAGCCGACGGGCGTCCCTTTGGAGACCCTGCGCCGCATCACGACGGCGTGCACGACGCCCCCGCAAGGATTCTCTCTGCACCCGACTGTGGCGCAGATGCTCGAGAAGCGGCGGCGAATAGTCACCGAGGGGCCTGGCGTCAGGGTCGATTGGGCGACGGCGGAGATGCTGGCCTTTGCGACCATCCTGCTCTTCCGGGACGTGTGGGCAGGGAACAGCGGGACCGGACCCTGGCAAGTGGATCGGGACCGCTTCCTGGCGCACCTCAACATCCGGCTCTCGGGCCAGGACAGCGCGCGCGGCACGTTCAACCACCGCCACGCCCTGATCCACGACATGCAGACGGGGGCCGAGTGGCGGCCCCTCGAAGCCATGGCGCCGGGGCAGCAGGCGCGCTTCTCGGTGTTCAACAGCCCGCTGAGCGAGATGGCCGTCGTGGCCTTCGAGTACGGCTACTCGGTGGAGGACGCCCGGACGCTGGTGTGCTGGGAGGCACAGTTCGGAGACTTCGCGAACAACGCGCAGGTGGCCATCGACCAGTTCATCGCCTCGGGCGAGGAGAAGTGGGGGCAGGGCTCCTCCCTTGTGCTGCTCCTACCGCACGGATACGACGGGCAGGGGCCCGATCACAGCTCGGCGCGCCTGGAGCGGTTCCTGCAACTGGTCAACGACGACCCGGACCACCTCCCCGGCACCTCGCCCAAGGATGTCCGAGACATCGAGCGGGCCTTCGACGTCCTGGACAAGACGTCGGCGGGCGTCATCTCGAAGGAGGAGGTGATGGACTACCTCTCCGAGCTCCAGAAGGCAGGGCCGCCAACGATCCGATTCGATGCGATCCGATTCTCCGGCCGGGGCCGCGGCTACACCCCGGCTCGATGCAGGCTCGATCCGCAGGCATCGGCTGGGGCCAGCCGGAGCCGGGCGCGGCGTTCCGCTTCCGACCCGCTTCGGGGCGATTCGTGGGCGGTCCGATCCGCCTCCGGTCCGATCCGATGTCGCGACTCGATCCAGCTCGGGCCTGGAATCGCCGAGCGCGCCCCACATGCTGGCAGTGTGCCGGGCCTACTCGCAAACGTCAGGAAAGAAGCCGGGCCTTCCTCTAGATGTGCAAGAGGTCGGGAGTCACCCGCGGCGCATCCGGGCCATCTGCGAGTAGTTGACCCGCGAGTCGTGGGGCGCCCTTGTCCACGGGAGGCGAACCTGACGGAGGAGCGGACGGCCGAGGAGGTCTGGGCGGAGGTCGCCTCCGAGCTGCACGGTGCGGACCACGAGCGCCGCGGGATCGACCGCGCGCAGTGGCGCCAGATCATGACGACGTGGATGCGGCGGCACGCCGAGGATTATAGTGCTCCAACCTACCTGAAACAAAACACAAACCAAGAACAGGAAAAAAATGCTCCAACCTAGCTTAGCCTTGACCACCAAAAGGAAGTTCGAGCGCCAAAACAGTGCTGAAACTCGAGGGCTTTCACGCGTCGGGCCCCGGGAGACGCTCGCCCGACACTGTCTCGACACTCTTTCGACACTCTCTCGACGCTTTGCCGGATGCTCGAGCAGATTATTTCGGGGATGGGGTCCCGAAGCACGACGGGGGCAGCATAAGCCGAGGAGCAGACCAACCTCTTCGTGGTCAACGTCAGCACCCCGGCGCAGTACTTCCACTGCCTGCGCAGGCAGGCCCACATGCCCTACAGGACTCCGCGGGCGAAGCAGGGCGTACGACGCGGGCGGGCGGCGGGCACGTCCCTCTGCCGGGGGAGTGTTCAAGCAACAGGTGGGTTGCATGCTTCTGGAATGGAACAAGAGTTTTGGGGCGATGCTTCGACTGTGTTTGACTCTGTTCGACTACCTTTCAGTCGGGCCTGTCCCTCTACAGGGGGGATATTCCCAAATAGTCAAAATATAGTCTGGGGCTTTGTTTGACATGTTTGGGCATCTTTTGAATATTTTGCGTGTTCTTTTTTCCCAACCCTCTTGCGTTGGGTTCACGTTTTGAATAGAGCACTGCTCGCGCCTTCCCACCCCCTCCCGTCCCTCTCTTCCCCCCTGCCTTTTACCTGGCTCGTCGCTGCGTTTCGAGGGCTGCTGGGGGCTGCGATCTGTGAAACTGTCGCCACTTTCGAGGGCTGCTGGGGGGCCCAGCACAGTGGCACCCGCGGCGGATTCAAATGGGACCTCGCCATCCCTGGGGGGCTGCGATCTGTGAAACTGTCGCCACTTTCGAGGGCTGCTGGGGGGCCCAGCACAGTGGGTACCCACGGCGGATTCAAATGGGACCTCGCCATCCCTGGGGGGCTGCGATCTGTGAAACTGTCGCCACTTTCGAGGCCTGCTGGGGGGCCCAGCACAGTGGGCACCCGCGGCGGATTCAAATGGGACCTCGCCATCCCTGGGGGGCTGCGATCTGTGAAACTGTCGCCACTTTCGAGGGCTGCTGGGGGGCCCAGCACCACGCCGGATTCAAATGGGACCTCGCCATCCCTGGGGGGCTGCGATCTGTGAAACTGTCGCCACTTTCGAGGCCTGCTGGGGGGCCCAGCACAGTGGGTACGGCGGATTGAAATGGGACCTCGCCATCCCTGGGGGGCTGCGATCTGTGAAACTGTCGCCCCTTTCGAGGCCTGCTGGGGGGCCCAGCACAGTGGGCACCCACGGCGGATTCAAATGGGACCTCGCCATCCCTGGGGGGCTGCGATCTGTGAAACTGTCGCCCTTTCGAGGCCTGCTGGGGGGCCCAGCACAGTGGGCACCCACGGCGGATTCAAATGGGACCTCGCCATCCCTGGGGGGCTGCGATCTGTGAAACTGTCGCCACTTTCGAGGCCTGCTGGGGGGCCCAGCACAGTGGGCTTCCCGCACGTCTTTCTCCTGCTCTTCGTTCCCGACTCCCCATGTCCTCTTCGAGCCTGTAGTTGTCGCCCCTCGTTCTTGTATGGTTCTCCTGCGCATCCTTCCATTGGCGCGTGTCCCAAGTAGCTTACATATCAAACAACGGATCCTGCAATTTGATTGTCCGTGCTATTTTCGGCCAACTCTTCGTTTCCCATGATACAAATGGGTTGGGTACGTCACAGGGTAATTCATTTGTCGTCCAAGATCCCCCTGTAGGGGGACAGGCCCGACCTAAGACTACCTATGTATTGGGCGTGTTCGATTTGTCGTCCACGACCTGCCTGTAGGAGGACACGCCCGACCTGAGCATCCGACTAACTTTCCCGCCGTCCAGGGACGCCTCCCCCCAAGGCGGCTGGAAAGGCTTGCACCCTGATGTTAAGTCGGGCCTGTCCCTCTACAGGAGGAATATTCAAGAATAGTCAAAAACTAGTATGAGGACTATTTTTGAGTATTTTTGACCATTGTGGAATATTTGTTTCGTATTTGCAATTTTTCGTCTAAATCCCCCTGTAGGGGGCCACGCCCGACTTACCCCTGATGTGCCACAGCAGGTGTATAATCGTTTCCAGCCGCCCTGGGGCAGGCGTCCCCGGCGGCAGGGAAGCACGTTCTGCGCAGTGCCCCGCCCGCCACAGGAAGCCCCTCGTGGTCATGGCGCCGAAGTACCTCCTCCACCACTCCAAGGCGACCTCGGCGCTCGAGGACTTTGGCCCGGGGCAGTTCTTCCGCCAGGTCATCGTGGACTACAACCCGCAGGCCTCCGAGTACGCGGGCCTCGGCGACAACACGCGGCACCTGGCCCTGCTCAGGAGCGGCGCCCCCGCCATGGAGAGGCCGGCGAACGTGCGCCGGCTGATCATCTGCAGCGGGCAGATGTATTACACCCTCTCGAACGCGCGGAGGGCGCGCAAGGTCAAGGACGTTGCCTTGATGCGGCTGGAGCAGATCGCGCCTTTTCCCCACGACAGGATCACGGAGGCCATATCGTTCTACCCCAGCGCCGAGGTAATGTGGTGCCAGGAGGAGCCGAAGAACATGGGTGCCTGGTTCTACGTGCGGCCGAGGCTCCAGACCGCTCTGCGCTTGTGCTCGGCCAGCTTCCGCAGGCACGTCGAGGTGCGCGGTTGAACGGCTCAGCATCTGGACATCACAGAGCCTGGCCAGGGCCATCTTGCCCACTCCCGGCCTCGGCCAGAAGGGCGTATACACCAGGCCTGGGCCCAGGAGTGCCCTGGCAAGGCATGTGGTGGTGAGTATGTGTGCGTGTGTGAGTGAGGTTTACGTCTGGACTTGCTGGGTGGGGTCAGTGGGTGGGCCAGGATGAGCTTAGACTCTGATCCCTCGAGACGAGGCCCTGGCGCGAGAGTCCTGCGGCCACGCAGAGTGCCCGAGCCATCCGCGAGTCCTTCGGCACCCGTTGCGTCGTCAATTTCGCAATGCTCCAGGTCTCCCTACGGTAGAGGGAAACGATGAACTTCGTGGACACTCCCCCTTCCCCCAAATTCAAAGCTGGCAAGCGCAGGGACGACTGCGGTCGAAGTGCAAACCACTCCGCCCACCGCCAGCATGGATTTCGGGGAGCGGGGTGCTGACAGATGAATGCGGCAGGAGTGCTCACAGATTCCTTCCGAGGCCTGCACCTCATCCTTCGCACTCTGGTTTCGATGCGGCGCCGCCGCGCCGCGTGTCGCCTTCGGCACGCGGTGCTTGTCCGCGACAGGGGGTCGGATTGGGGGGCTGCCCGCGGGGTCGGCGCCCCCCGCCCCTCGCCGCTTCTCCTTGTTCACGTTAAGTCGGGCCTGTCCCTTTACAGGAGGAGTATTCGGGAATAGTGCACAACATAGTATGGGGAGGATTTGTGAGTATTTTTTTCTAGCATCTTGGGACTAAACACGCAACTCGCCCAACATCCCCCTGTAGGGGGGCACGCCCGACTCAGTTTTCATGAGAGTCGAAGTCACGGGACGATGTTAGGGAGAGTTGCGTCGGTGTTTGGTGCAAGGGGCGTTTCGCGCTCCTGCCGGAGCGCGCCTCAGCCAAATGTCTGCGACGGCACGCATGCATCGGGACGGCGGCAGTAAGCTCACTGAGCTTATGACGAAACGCGGAGTGTGGATGTCTTGCCGTGCATCTTTCTTCGTGGGCACCGTGGCGCCCGAGCGGGCCTCTGGAGGCCCAAGCCCGGAAATGACGGGCCGCCCTTGGCCTCTTCGGGGCCCTGAAGGTGCGCGTCTTGCTCCCGCAAGTCGGGCCAGAGCCGGCAGTTTAGGGCGATTCCGGCGTCCCAGAAAGAGCTCTCGACGATATGCGGTTGTTGGGCCACCACCCAGGAGCCCAGAACCTCTCACAACCACCCGCAAGCACCCGACAGCGTCCCAACGTATTTTTACGGACCCCGAAGCCTAGGCCGTAGCAGAGGTCTCAAAAGGTTCTTGCGATTGCGTTGGATTGGAGTTCCGCAGAGACCCTTGGGTTCGGCAGCACACCCTGAAGACCCTCCGACACCTTCCTTCTCATCCTTCTTCCCTCCGCATCCTCATACATTGACCTCCTCCTCACCGTTCATTCTCATCCCTCCTCCTTCCCCTCCTGTAGCCCCACCTCACGTCCTCATCACCATCATCTTCCATATCCTCCTCCTCCTCCTCCTCTCATCCTCCTCCTCCTCCTCCTCCTCCTCCTCCTCCTCCTCCTCCTCCTCCTCCTCCTCCTCCTCCTCCTCCTCCTCCCCCTCCATTCCTTTCCCTCATAAGTAACGCCCTAACGCACCGCTGGACGCGTCGGCGGAGCGGGCCGGGAGTTTCGCCAGAGACTTCCGTGCACGATCTTGCAGCTTAGAAATTTCGCATCGGCTTCCGGGACGGAGGGCGGGTGGTGTTTCAACGTGTGGGGATGCGAAGGGGGAGGAGGAGGAGGGGCAAGGTGGATGAGAGAGGAGGAGGAGGAGGTGCACGAGGAGGATCGGTGGGAGGGGGGAGGGGGAGAAGGAGGAAGGGTAGGAGGAAGAGCATGAGGAGGGGAGGCGGAGGAGGAGGCGGAGGAGGAGCGGGGGAAGGAGGAATGATGGAGGGCGGTTGATTTTCAGCATGTGGCTCTCGCCCTGGCGCCGCGCACATTCGCCTGGGAACCTTTGCAGCAGCTTCAGGGATGGAGGATGGGTGGTGCTGCAGAATTGGCTGTCGTCTTAACTCAGGAGGGGGAAAAAAAAGCACACAGACACAATGAATCGTCGATTCCCAGGAAAATGTGGAACATATGGGAAGTGGGGGGGAAGACAAAAACCCAGACAATATGGGAAAATAGTGCGACTCTCGTTATTTGTGTGTATTTATGTGTGTCCTTGGGCCCCTTGATTAACGCCGGCACATTTTTTCAACAACTTGCAGCGACTTTACGGATGGAGGGGGGGAGCGGGGTGTTCAAGCTGTGGCTCTCGCAGCAGCGCCGCGCACAGTCGCTGTGACAGCGTGCAGCTGTTCCACGGGTGGAGGCTGGGTAGTTTTCAAAATGTGGCTCTCGCTTTCGCCTCGCGTGAAGTCGCTCCTGTCCCTCTGCAGGGGGAATAGCCAAAAAAGAATCAACAAATAGTCTTGGGATCATTGTTTCAGTACTTTTTTGTCATTTTGGGGGTACTTGTTGAGTTTTTTTTATTTTTCGTCGAAAATCACCCTGTAGGGGGACACGCCCGACTTAAGCCTCGCGCTCATTTGTCTTACTAGTTCGCAGTATGTCCCAGGATTCGTAGTGTTGAAGTCCCAGGGATGGTGTTCTGGCACGATGTCGGATCGTCAAGTCTCATCAGTCACGCTGAAGCCCAAAGGACTGTTCTGGCACGGACGAAGATACGCAGACGAGTGTCTTTCACTGGGGCACATCCCGCACTGAGCCTCGAATCTTGCAGGGACCTGTGAAACTTTGAGGCAGGGTTTACAGCAACATCGTTGGCGCGTCTTGGGTTCACACTCGTCCTCCCCTTCCTCATCAGCCTCCTCCCCTCCTGCCCTACCTTCTCTCCTTATCCCTCTCATCCTTCTTGTTTCCCCCCTCGAGCGCCCCGCTCCTTCCTTCATCTCCCTCTTCCCCCCTTCATCCTTCCTTTTCTACCCATTCCTCCCCCTGCTCCTCCCCTGGGGTCGCTCCCCCGTGGGCTGATCCGCGGTGTGAGGAGTTCTGTCTTCCGCCTTCGGACAGGAGCAGGAGGAGCAGGGGACACATTGTGGGGATGCGAAGGGGGAGGCGGAGAAGGGGCAAGGCTGATGAGATGCGGAGGAGGATATGCACGAGGAGGATAAGAGGGAGGGGGGAGGGGGAGAATGAGGAAGGGTAAGAGGTCGCGGCGGTGGCGGCGTCGGTCCCGTCCTCCTGGCTCGCCACGGTTCACAGGCACCTCAGCGACCTCGCGCTCCCCACGTATCCGATGTGGGCCGAGCGCGACCATGGCCTCATCCCAGCCTCCCAGCGGGGGAGCTCACCGCCGCACAGAGGAAGCGAAGCGTCGCGCGCTACCTGGACGTGGTCGTCCGGCCGACGCTGTTCGACAGGGAGATGGCAAGGCGGGAGCGGGAGGCGGTCCGCTACCCACAACGCGGCCCCCAGGCGGCAGCAGCCATCGCGGCGGGAACCACGGCCCCGCCATCCGCCATCCAGCCGCGGGCGCAGTTCCGGATCCAGGGGAGGCTCACCTCCAGGAGGGGCGCGGGGACCGCCAGAGGCGCCCGCTGCGGGATGGGCATGCTCCGCGACACGGGGTCCACCCCCCTGGAAAGCTGCCCGCAGGCGGAGGCTGCCGCGCGCGGCGCGGCCGCCGGCACCCCCCTAGGGGCGGGGCGCGCCCCCCGCGCGGTGCCGGCTGCCCTCGGGGCGGGCGACGGCGCAGAGGCAGGCCTGGCGGCTGCCGCGGCGCCGGGCGCGCGAGGCGCAGGCGGCGCCGGACCTGCGCGCAGCGGCGGCGGCGAAAGGCGGGGAGGAGCTGAGGTGCCCGCGGGCGGCCACCGGGTGCTCCGGCAGGCCCCGCCTGCGGCGCACTGCGGGGCCCCGCGGAGTCGGCCGGCAGGGAGTCGCGGGAGGGTGGCGCACGACATGTTTTGGGCAAGTCGCTGGGCCCGTCTGCCGGCCAGCGCCCGCCGGGGAGCGGCAACGCTCGATGAAGAAGAAGCAGGAGGAGGAGGAGGAGGAGGAGGAGGAGGAGGAGGAGGAGAGGCAAGGTGGAGGAGGAGAGAGGAGGAGGAAGGGCACGAGGAGGATGAGTGGGAGGGAGGGGGAGAGGGAGGAAGGGGAGGAGGAAAAGAGGAGGGGGAGGAGTGGGGGAAGGAGAAATGATGGAGTGATGCGGGGGGGGAGAGAGAGAGAAGGACGGGTAGAAACAAAAGGTTCGCCACGCATCCGCTGGACCAGCTTCCGGATGGGCACGGCGACGACGCGCCCGTCGTGCAGTGGAACGTAGTGGCCAGAAGCATGTTGTTCACTACGGATTGCAAGCCTCTGGCCGGCGTGGTCAATGGAACCACCGCGCTGGCAGCGCCCTCCCTCGGATCCGTCTTCGCTCGAACGACCCAGAGCTTCTTCAACGTCATGGGGTATGGATGCAGGCCGGCACAAGATGCGGATGGCATGGTTTTGTGGCACAAAAGTGATTGGAATATCAGAGCAGATTATTTGATTAACCACACAATGCACGAAACAAGATTTTGGTATCAAGCATTTCTGGCAGAGTCTCTAGATCTGAACCAAGCCACTCTGATTCACAGCGACGGCGGCACTCGAGCAGGGTCTTGTTCGGCAGCCGCCTGGTGCGTGGAGGCTGTGACTCGCCGCGGTCCGATGGAATGCACCCGCCTGCTTACGATAGCCGGCGCGCTCATCAGCGATCCAGTTTCTGCTTTTACAGCGGAGGCTCTCGGCTTAGAGGAAGCGGCACGGGCGACGAGGGAACTCGCCAATCAGATAAGCAACTGGCCATCAGTACACTGATCTAGGCCCGGCGAAAGAAAGAAGAAAGCGAGAAGGACGAACGGAGGAGGTGGATGGGTAGACTTAAGTCGGGCCTGTCCCTGTACAGGGGGGATAGTCAAACATAGCTTGCGGACTCTGTTTTGAGTCTTTGTTGGCCATCTTGGAGCATGTTCTGCTCATGTTTTTAATTTTTCGTCGGAAATCCCTTTCTAGGGGGGCAGGCCCGACTTCAGGGTCGACGGAGCAGCAAAAAGGGAAAAGGGGGGGTGGGGGGAGGCGGGAGCAGGGGGGGAGACAGGCCGGGGGAGGAGGGCGAGGAGTGCCCCCCCGCTCCTGCGCCCGCTCCTGCCTCCGCGCCTCCCTCCTCTCGGGAGGGGGACAAACACACAGACACAGTGAGTCGTCGATTTCCCCGAGGGTGTGGGAGAAGATGGGAAGTGGGGGGGAAGACAAAGAGCCAGAAACGATGGGAAGATATGGGGAATCCTTTTGTTTGTGTGTCCTGCTCCTGCTCCTGCTTCTGCACCTCCCTCCTCGTATTAAGTCGGGCCTGTCCCTCTACAGGGGGGAGTCTGCGGACGATGTTTTGACTATTTTTGTCTATTTTGGGGGTATGTTTCGAATATGTTCAATGTGTTGCCCAAAATCCCCTGTGGGGGGACACGCCCGACTTAATCCTCGTCCCCCCGTCAGTCCCTTGTGATATCCTCCTGCAACTCCTGCTCCTGCTCCTCCTTTCCTTGGGCAAGCCGCCAGAGCGCCCGTGGCGTCTTACCGCTCGTCCTCGCGCACTCTTTCCCTTGCGTCCTCGTCCTCCGCCTCCTCCGCCTCCTCCGCCTCCATTTCTCCTCATCCTCATCATCCTCCGCGTCCTCCTCCTCCTTTTCCTCCTCCTACTCCTCCTCCTCCTCCTCCTCCTCCTCCTCCTCCTCCTCCTCCTCTTCCTCCTCCTCCTCCTCCTCCTCTTTCTCATCGTCACCATCATCACCATCATCCTCCTCATCATCACCATCATCACCACCATCACCACCACCACCACCATCATCATCATCATCATCATCATCACCACCACCATCATCATCATCATCATCATCCTCATCAACACCACCATCAGCATCACCACCACCAGCAGCAGCAGCATCCTCATCCTCTTGTTCCTCCTCCTCTCCCTCCAGGGAGGAGGGGGGAGGAGGAGGGGGAGGAGGAGGGGAGGAGGAGGGGAGGAGGAGGGGGAGGAGGAGGGAGGAGGGAGGAGGAGGGGGGGAGGAGGGGGAGGAGGAGGAGGAGGAGGAGGAGGAGGAGGAGGAGGAGGAGGAGGAGCACATCCTCATCCTCTTGTTCCTCCCTCCAGGGAGGAGGGGAGGAGGAGGAGGAGGCCTTCCCCCGCGCGGGCTGCCCCCCGCGTTCGAAGCGCCGCCTTCCCCCCCAAGGTGCGGTACGCGGGCCGTCCCGTCTCGGCCGTCACGGCCACGGGCTCGCCCCACATCCACCAGCAGGAGCAGAGGCGCATCGTGGACGCGGCCTTCGCCGCCTGAGCCCCCGCTCCTTCCTCCTCCTCCTCCTCCTCCTCCTCCTCCTCCTCCTCCTCCTCCTCCTCCTCCTCCTCCTCCTCCTCCTCCTCCTCCTCCCGCCCCTGCGAGGCCCGGCCTCCACGGAAGCAGAAGGCGAGCGCTGCTGCTGGCGCGCAGTTGCTGCTACTTCGGCCTCTTCTTCTCCAGGGTCCGTTGGTAGAGGCCTCTTCGAGGCCCATCGGGGCGGCCTCTTAGGGCCTTTTCAGCAGAATTTCTTGGGGCTTTGGGGGGGGCCGCAAGAGCTTTCTTGCGGGCCTCTTCGGGGCATGTTTGGGGTTTGGGGGGCTCTTTTGTGGGCGAGCAGGGGTCCCTGCGAGCTCCCCCTCTTGGGCCTCTCCTGGGAACCTCTTGAGGGCATTGTTGGCCGTCTTGGGGGCCTCTGAAGGGCCATCTCCAGGCCTGTCGGCGCCGTCTCCGGGCCCTCTTTGGGTTTTTTGGGGGGCCGTCGTGGGCCAGTCTTGGGAGCCTCCCGGGCCGATTGGGATGTTGCTTTGCTTCTTGAGGCCCTCTTCGCGTGTTGTCTTAGGGCCTCAGGGCCCTCTGGCGGCGTCACCAGACCCCCTCGCGCTGTTGAACAAATCACGACCAGAGGTTTTGCGCCGTGTTCGACCTGCCGGGGCCCTTCCCAGGCCTCGGGGCCCGTCAGACATGATTCAGGCTGGAAAAGCCGGTCCCCGGGAAGGGGTCCAGACTTCTGCCCCCCCCCCGGGAGCGGGTCCAGACTCCTGAGGGGCGTGTCATATAGAAAGACACGACGTCGGGGGTCTGGGTCGTGGGTCGCCTTGAGGCCGTCTTGATGTTCTCGAGGCCTCGCCGGCGTGTTGGAGCCCATCTGGAGCCATCCGAGACCGAACTTTGGCTGGAAGCGGCGGAGGCTGGAGTTGCAGGCCTTGGGGTCCCAGGAGATGCGTTGAGGCTGCTCGTGCCTCCACCCACAATCCCCCCCCCAACCCCCTCAAATGTGATTCTGGGCCCCAGGGCAGGAACGGGGGAGGGAGATAGCCAACCACCTCACACGCCTTTGCACCCCCTGCGAGTGGCTAGGGAAGAGGCGTGGCCGATGGGGGGGAGAGGAGGGGGAGGAGGAGGAGGGGGAGAAGGATGCGGGGGAGAAGAGGGTGCAGGGCGAGGAAGCGGAAAAGAGTCGTTACTTCCGCTCCCTCCGGCTTTCCTTAGAGCTTGTGTGCGCGTGCCGCTGCACGCGGCTGGCTCAAGACAAGTGGGAGGGTGGGCCGCAGCTGGCGCCTTAGCGGAACAAGGTGCGCGCACCTTTTTTTAGCGCGCGCGCATCACCGCCCAATCTCACATCTACGTCACGGAGCCTTGAAGCTATGTCGGACGACATCGCTAAGGGCCCATCCGTACACATTATCTTTGCTGGAAGATAGGAGATCGGAACAAGGAACAGGAGCAAAGAAGACGTTCGAGGAGGGGAGGGAAGAGGTGGAGGAGGAGAAGGAGGACCAGCGTAAACTCCACGAGTCATCAACGATGTTGGAGTAAACCCTCCCTCCAAGCTCCCTCGTCAGAGGCCCCTACAACGGTTCATCCCCACTGAGGAAATTGTCTCGTTGGAACACAACCGTTTGAAGAGCCTGAAGCATTCCAGAACATTTTTTCGTGATTCCAATGCCACGGATCAACCTGACAGTTGCGTCTTGACGATCAGTGATCGTGCTAGAACGCCATTCTTGGGACTTCAACACTGCGAATCAACGTAACTGTTGTGCCATCATAATTCTGAACACTTCGAAAACACAGTTTCTGATACGTTGACCGTAGGAATCCGTGACACTCTGACCGGCGAGAAGGCGAGATCCACTTTTTGAAAACGGGCCGCCTTCAATCGGTACAACTTCTTCTTTTATAAGAAAAAAAGCTTTAAGACAAATGTGCGCTCCGTTCAGGCGAGAGCCACATTGTGAAACCGGGCCGCCGTCAGCCCGTGAAAGTGTTGCAAAGTTTGACAACGAATGCACGCGGCGCTGAGGCGATAGCTACATTTTGAAAACGATACGCCCTCCAGCCGCGAAGCTGCTGCCAACGTTTAAGCTTCAGGGTCTAAAGTGGTGGCGAAGTGTCGGGCGAAGCGCCTGGCCTGCCCTGAACACTTGGCTCGGGGAGCGACAGGGAGAAGTGACTTATGAGGAAAGGGAATGGACCCGGAATGGAGGAGGA
The DNA here is from genome assembly GCA_963575745.1 of Prorocentrum cordatum. Lineage (NCBI taxonomy): Eukaryota > Dinophyceae > Prorocentrales > Prorocentraceae > Prorocentrum > Prorocentrum cordatum. The sequence continues at coordinate 168,480 of CAUYUJ010014207.1, forward strand.
GGGGGAGGAGGAGGAGGGGGAGGAGGGGGAGGAGGAGGAGGAGGAGGAGAAGGAGGAGGAGGAGGAAGACGAGGAGGAGGAGGAGGAGGAGGAGGAGGAGGAGGAGAGGGGGCCTAGGAGGAAGGGGGAGGCGGAGGAGGGCGCCTCGGTCGCACCGATTGCCCTCCTCGGAGGTGACCGTGCGAGCGTCCAGCTTTCCGCGGAGGAGGGCGCCTCGGTCGCCTCACTGGCCCTCCTCGGTCGGTCGCACCGCTTGCCCTCCTCGGAAGTGGCCGCGCGACCTTCCAGCTTCCGCGGAGGAGGGCGCCTCGGTCTCGCCGCGGGCCCTGATCGGAGGAAGTGGCCGCGCGACCGTCCAGCTTTCCGCGGAAGAGGGCGACTCGGTCGCTCCGCTGGCCATCCTCCGAGGAAGTGGCCGCGCGACCTTCCAGCTTTTCGCAGAGGAAGGCGCCTCGGTCTTACCGAATACCCTCCTCGGAGGTGGCCGCGCGACCGTCCAGCGTTCCACCGAGGAGGGCGCCTCGGTCTCGCCGCTGGCCCTCTTTGAAGGTGGCCGCGCGCCCGCCCGCCCGAGCGGAGCGCAGAGGCCCCATGGGGCTCCGCCCGCCAGCGAGCAGCGGCCCGCGCGAGGCGAGGAGAAACGGGCGTGTCCTGCTTCGCTCTACTTTCTTCGTTCTGTCTGCCCACGTCCCACACCTCCTCCTCCTCCTCCTCCTCCTCCTCCTCCTCCTCCTCCTCCTCCTCCTCCTCCTCCTTCTCCTCCCCCTCCTCCTCCTCCCCCCTCCTCCTCTTCCTCCTCCTCCCTCTCCTCCTCCTCTCCTCTCTCTCTTCTTCCTCCTCCCCCTCCTCCTCCTCCCTCCTCCCGCCTCCCCCCTCCCTCCTCCCCCCTCCCCTTCTCCTCTTCCTCCTCCTCCTCCTCCTCCTCCTCCGCCTCCTCCTCCTCCCTTTTCCTTTTAAAGAGCTCCTCCATGTCGCACGCCGAGGCCGGTCGAAAGGGCGGGCCAGGCATTTCGCTTGAGACTTCTTTCCGACTTACGACTCTGACGCGGCGAAACCCGCACAAGTTTCACAGATTATCGCCTCAGCGCCGCGCACACTCGTCTCAAATAATTGCAAGGGTTTCATGGCATGACGGCGGGTGATTTTCAAAATGTGGTTCTCGCCTTAGTACCGCGCGCATTTTTTCAACATCTGCAAATGTTTAACAGACAGAGGGCAGACTGTTCTCAAAATGTGGCTCTCGCTTCAACGCCGCGCGCTTTATGTTTTGTTACAGGGCTTCACTGCTTGAGAGCGGGTGGCTTTCAGACTATGCTTCTCACCTAAGCGCTGCGATCACTCGTTTCGAACATTCGCAAGAGCTTCACATAGTGAGGGCAGGTGGTTTTCAAAATGTGGCGCTCGCCCCGGCGCCGCGCACATTCGTTTTGAACATTTGCAGGGGTTTCACGGGTTCCCATGGTCAGCGTAAAAGGACAGGTGATTCCCAAGGACTCAGGATTGTGAGGACGCAACAGTTGGGGTTATTCGTCGTGTTGAAGTCCCAGGAACGGTGTTCTGACGCGTTTCAGGATCGTCAAGACGCAACAGTCAAGTTGATTCGTAGCGTTGGAGTCCCGATAATGGTATTTTGGCGCGCTTCAGGATCTTCAAAAGGTTGTCCCCCAACGAGGCAGTTTCCTCAGTGGAATTGAACCCCTGTGGGGGTTTGTGAAGAGGGAGCGTGGAGGGATGGCTGTTCCAACATTGTTCTGAGTCTTGGGTTCGCACGGGTTCTCCTCTTCCTTCTCCCCCCCCGCTCATCCTCCTGCCCCTCTTCTCGTCCTCCCCTTCTCGTCGTCCGCCTCATCATCATCATCATCATCATCATCATCATCATCATCATCATCATCATCATCATCATCATCATCATCATCATCATCATCATCATCGTCATCATTGTCAGAATCGTCATCATCGTCATCAGCAGCAGCACCATCACCATCACCACCACCATCATCACCATCATCATCATCACCACCATCATCATCACGAGACCGCGAACACCGATGTCGACGGCGAGTACGTTGATGACGCCGTCTTTGCCTTCCTCGAGACAGAGCACGGCTGGCCCCAGCAGGTGCTGGACCAGCTCAGAATGGCCACGGACATCCTGGTCCACGAGTTCGCGCGCTTCGGTCTCACAATGCATTTTGGTCCAGGGACGTCCGCCGCCATGGCCAAGCTCTTCGGCGACGGCTCCAGGAAGCTCCACCCGAGCGCACTCCTGTATAACGTGCGCGAACAGTTCACCCTCCCCGGGCGGCTTCACCCCGGAGATCGTTCACCTGTTTGCCCAGTTGGGCACGATCCGCCAGGACGCTGGAGGTCACCAGGCCGACCGTCGCAGGGCGGCCGAGGCGCAGCTGGCCTTCGCGCCGCTGGCCGTCCCCGTCTGCGGGCCCAAGGCCATGGCGGAGTCCACGGGGATCGAGCTCGCCAACTCCCTCGTGCTCTCGGGCGGCTCGTTTGCAGCGGCGGCATGGCGAGGCCAGCTCGACAGAGGGTGTTTCCCGCTGGAGGCCCAGCACCACCGAGTGCTGCGCCGCACTCACGGCTCCATGCGCTTCGGGGCCCCACGGCACGCCGACGGACTCAGAGGTGCGGACCCCGCTGAAGGCCCCCGCGCTCGCCTCATTGGTCATTGGTGCGCGCGCAACGACTTGCAGGCCTTGGCTCGCAGCTGCGAGCGCCGCCGCTGGTGATACACCGCATTACCGCCGTGCCCAAGCCTGCGTCGGCCACTCATCTCCTGACGGACCTCATGCAGCTGGCATCCGCATTTCCGGCGGAAGCCCAGGCACTCCGAGACCCGCTTCATTTTCCAAGCGCTTGGCGCGAGTTCATCGTGTGCGAGCCCGCGAGACGGAGGCGGCTTTGTCACGCATTCCGCGCTTGCCCATGCGGGGCCCCGCAGTCCCAGTCGGCCATGCGCCAGCAGCCAGGGAAAGCAACTTGTCCCGCTTGGGCGGGTGACCGGGCCAGTCCCGACTCTGGCGTGCCCGGGCTGCCAGAAGGAATTCCGCGGCCCCACAGGCTTGGCCGCTCACAGGAGACACGCGCACGGAGTAAGCATGCAGGCGCGGTTTCACGACCTCGGGGCGATGTGCCCAGCGTGCTCAGAGGAGTTTTACGCCGAGGGCGCCAGCTAAGGGCGGCAGACATGAGAACACCTGCGCAGGTCGCAGGGGGGAGCGTCCGCATAGCGTTAGGTCGGGCATGTGCCCCTACAGGCGGATTTTTTAATGAAAAATAGAAAGTGCCTAACAATTATCCCAATAGTTTTATCCTAAAAATAGAAAATAGAAAGTGCCCAGGAAGTTCATTTTCAAAAGAAGTCCCCTACTTATTTCTTAATAATTGTCTGCGCACTCCCCCTGTAGAGGGGCAGGCCCGACTTAAGCATCGCGTCGCTCAGCGCGGCCAGGGAAGCCAGGAGATGTTTCGAAAATGCCTTGGCTTGCCTTTGGACCTTAGTGGGCCCCGGAAACGGCAGGGCCGTTTTTTCACCGTTTCCGAAAAAGTGTCTCTTGAAAATGGAAACGGCAACAAAAACGGCGACCGGAAACGGCAACAAAAACGGCTCCAGGATTGGAACCGGAGCGGGGAACCCGTAAAAGAACGGCGACGGAACCGGTAAAGAAAACGGCGCCGGAACCGGCAACAAAAACGGCAAAACGGAACTGGCAAAACAACGGCCCTGCCGTTTCCAGGGCCCACGAAGTGCTGCACTAGGGGGCCACTTCATGTTCACCGCAGCGCCCTGCGCAGGCGCTCTCACGTCTACCGCCCCTTAGCTGGCGCCCTCAGCTCTTGTCATTATCCTTGAGTCGGGCGTGCCCCTCTACAGGGGGGATATCCAAAAATAGTCAAAGCATAGTCCGGGGACGATGCGTGGGCTCTTTCTGAATATTTGTGGGCATGTTTGGAGTCTGTTTCTATGATTCGCTCAAAAGTCCGCCTGTAATTGGGGGGACATGCCCGACCTCACCTTATCTTAGACTGGGAACCGAAGGGGTTCCCCCCCCGTGGTGGTTCTCCTCATCCGCACGCGTTTGCTCACCGAGCCAGCGCACCTGCAGGCTCCGCACGGCGTTGCCTGCTTCCTTGCCTATGTGCTCCAGGTGCGTCCTCAGCCGACTCGAATCGAATCATCAGCATCATCAGCATCATCATCATCATCATCATCATCATCATCATCACCATCATCATCATCGTCATTAGCATCATCATTACCATCATCAGCATCAACATCATCAACATCGGCATCGGCATCATCATCATAATCGGCATCTTCATGATCAGCATCATCAGCAGCATTATCGTGACCATCATCGTCATTATCATCATTGCCGTCATCGTTATCATTATCACCATGAGCATCAGCAGCACCATCGTCATCATAATTACCATTACCATCACCATGACCATGATCAGCACCTTCAGTATCGCCATCATCATCAGTATCATCATCATCATTATCAGCATCATCAGCATCACTATCATCACCATCATCATCAGTATCGTCATCGCCATAAGCAACATTTGCGTCATCATCATCACCAGCATCATCGCCGTCAGCGTCATCATCGTCATCATCACTATCACTATCACTAACATCTCCATCGCCATCAGCATCAGCATCACCATCATCATCATCATCGTCATCATCACCAGTAGCAGCATCATCATCCTCGTCATCATATCACCACCCTCATCATCGTCATCACCATCGCCATCGCCATCATCATTTTCATCATCATCATCATCATCATCATCATCATCATCATCATCATCATCGTCATCATCGTCATCATCATCATCAGCATCAGCATCGCCATCATGCTGGCCACAGGCTGCGCGCAGTCCAAATAGGGGCTAACTGCGTCAGTACTTTACGATTCCATGGGGAAGCTGATGGACATTAGTGTCGTCGACAGAGGCGCATTTCGGAGCAGACACGGGTTACAAATGATTTAGTTGATTTGGATGTGGTGGCCGCTTTGCATACTTGCCGGTACTTCGGGCTTGTGGGCCGGCTTATGGACAGTTGCCCAGAGTTGCTGTTATGCCATGTCTTCAAGTGGAATTACCATTCTGAGGGACGTTTGAATCTGCACAGAGTCCCTGATATGCAGGGCCATCCCCGATTTTCGCCATGGCATTTCAAAGCTCAGGTGACATCGTTCTTGTTTCAGCTATCACATGTATTGGAAGACAGTTGTTTTGAATCGAAAGCTGTTGACAAGTTACGATCCAGAGTGGCTACAACACATGTTGGGAGCTCTTGGACCGAAGGCAGTCATATAGACTGTCTCGACTGCTCGGGCCGCTGGAGGCTGAAGCTACTTCTTCTAGCGGTAGCCGGAATGAAATCAGCATTATCATCATCATACGCATGATCACCAGCATCATCATCATCATCATCAGCATCAGCATCATCATCGTCATCGTCATTGTCATCATCATCCCCGTCCCCTCCGTCCTGCCTCCATCCATCCTCCCTCCCTTGTCACACCTCCGTCCCCTGCGAGAGGAACACGGCTGGACGTTTTTTGGGCACGTTTCTGCCTCAGGGGCCCCTCACCGTCAAACACGATCCGGGATGGAAAACGGGTCCTGGTAAGGGGTCTAGACTTAAGCCGGGCGTGTTTCGCTACGACAGGAACCTTCAAACATAGTAAACGAATAGTCTGGTGACGACATTTGTCCTATTTCTGGCTACGCTTGATTTTTGTTTTAAACTACTTTAGATGTTTCTTCCAGATTCCGTTTGTACGCGGACATACCCGGCCTAAGTTTAAATATCTGGGGGTAGGCAATCTGACAACAATCACGACCTCAGAGATCTGAGCCCTCCTCACCCTCCCCGCCATCCTGCCTTCCCTTCAGTCGGGCATGTCCATCTACATGGAGAAATTTCAGAAATAGTCAAACCATAAAACGGGAACGGTTATTTGACTATGGTTGAGCATGTCTCGTCCAGTCCTCGGCTTCCTTCCAAAATTCGCCTGTAGGAGGACATGCCCGACCTAAGCCTTCCCCCTTCCCGTCCCTCCTCCATCCTGCCTCCTCCATGATTATCCTTCGTCGTCGTCCTCCTTTCCGCAAGTGGAGGAGCGAGGAGGAGGAGGAGGAGCGAGAAGGAGCGAGAAGGAGGAGCGGGGAGGACCATCCCCAAACCGTGCTTGAGCTTGGTGGCCATTATCTGCTCCGAGAGCCCCACAGGCCCCGAAGTGGCGAGAGGAGCGTGGGACACCTTGGGCCAGGGGCACCGTGGGCAACCGTTAAGTCGGGCGTGTCCCTGCACGTGAGGAGTGTTCGAAAATAGGCAAAAAGTAGTTTGGGGACGATTTGTTTTATCATGATTGCATATCTTTGGATTCTTTCGTTTTTTTTGTTTTTGTTTTTTTTGTTTTCTCTAATTTTTCGCCCAAAACCCCTTGTAGGGGGATTTTCGCCCAATACCCCCTGTAGGGGGACAAGCCCGACCTTAGGCAACCCCCTACAGAGCCCCCCTGAGACCTGCGGGGGCTCCCGGAGCCCCCGCCACGGACACTGGACGCCCCCCCCGCTCGCGCGGCTCCGGCGCCGGCTGCTGCGTGCGCCGCCGTCGTCGCCGATGCCGTCGCCGCGAGCGCCGTCGTCGCCGCCGTCGCGGCGGTCGTCGCCGTAGCCGCGGGCCTGCTGATCCGACGCTGCAAACAAGAGGTGCAGCACCGTGTACAGTCACGACCATAGCTGGACCATATTTCTGCGGTATATGCCGAGCCGGATCGATGTATGTGGGCCCCGGGCCCGAAGCAGGGCGAAAACGCTCGCTGGGAATACATGCGGCGTCCGGTTCTGAAGCGATGCCGCCGCCGCCGTTGTCTTCGAAGGCGACGACGACGACGACGACGACGACGACGACGACGACGACGACAACAAAGGCGACGGCGACGACGACGCCGACGACGACGACAACGCCGACGTCATCCCCTCTCCCCCCTCGAGCTCGACCGCGAGCCGTCGGCAGGGCCGCCTACGATCCGATCCGATGCGGATCGATTCGCGGGCTGGGCTGGCGATTCCGATCCGATTCGGTTCGATTCACCAGCATCGGCCCTGGCCAACCAAGGCCGCGTGTGGTGATCCGCTTTCGATCCGGTTCGGGACGATTCGCTGGCGCCTCGATCCGTTTCCGATCCGATCCGACTTCGCGATTCGATCCAGCTCAGGCCTGCGTCGGCATCGATGCTCGGTCGAACGCTGCCGTCCGCCCCTCTGGGCGGTGTAGGAGGAGGAGGACCAGGAGGAGGAGGTGGAGGATGAGGACGAGGGGGAGGGAGAGGAGGAGGAGGAGGAGGGGGTGGAGGAGGAGGAGGAGGAGGAGGAAGAGGAGGAGGAGGGGAGGAGGACAAGGACGAGGGACTAGGAGGAAGGAGGAGGAGGAGGAGGAGGAGGAGGAGGAGGAAGGAGGAGGAACTGGAGAACGAGGACGAGGCCGAGGACGAGGAGGAGGAGGAGGACGAGGTTGAGAAGGAGGTGGAGGAGGAGGAGCAGAGGAGGAGGAGGAGGAGGAGGAGGAGGAGGGGGACCGCGAGCCGTCCGCCCCTCCGGGCGGTGTCGCCGCGGCTGCCGCCGACACGCAGCGGCGAGCGGAGGCTCTGGCGGCTCGTGCGGCAGCGCCGCTGCGGCGGAGCCCGCCTGCCGCAGCGGCACGGCGCCGGCGCAGGCGGCACGGCCCCGCCGCGGACCTCGAGTCCCTTGCGCGTGCAGACCTCATTGGACATCCTCCTTCTCCTCCTCCTCCTCCTCCTCCTCCTCCTCCTTGTCCTCCCCTCCTCTTCTCCTCCTCTTCCTCCTCCCTCCTCCTTCTCCCCCCTCCTCCTCCTCCTCCTCCCCCTCCTCCTCCTCCTCCTCCTTCTCCTCCTCTTCCTCTTTTCCCACCACCGACATCATTAACAGCATCATCATCGACATCATCATCATCATCATCATCATCATCATCATCATCATCATCATCATCATCATCATCATCATCATCATCATCATCCTCATCGTCATCATCATCATCATCACCATCATTTTCATCATCATCGTCATCATCATCATCATCAGCGTCATCATCATCATCATCATCATCATCATCATCATCATCATCATCATCATCATCATCAACATGATCCTCGTCCTCAGCATCATCACCATCATCATCGTCATCATAGTCATCAGCATCAGCAGCAGCAGCATCATCATCATTCTCATTGTTGGTACGGGCATCATCATCAGCATCATCATCTTCAGCTTCACCATGTTCCTTATCATCTCCACTATCATCATCATCATCTTCATCATCAGCATCAGCATCAGCATCGACAGCATCATGATCCTCACCATCATCATCATCCTTATCATCATCTTCGCCAGCATCGTCATCATCATCATCATCCTCATCGTCATCGTCAGCGCTGTCGTCATCATTCGCGTCGTCATCATCATCATCATCATCAGTATCATCATCATCATCATCATCATCATCATCATCATCATCATCATCATCATCATCATCATCATCATCGCCGACTCGGCCCCAGCACCTGCTTGCCCTCATGGCTTCCTGGGCGCACCTGCGCCCCCCGCGTCCCGGGCCCCGTCCAATCCAGTGCTCGTGGTCGTTGCGGCTCTGCTTGGCCGTGTGCGAAGGCAGATCATCCAGGGCTTCTCGGTGCACATTGCTTCTGGTTCCGCCCAGGCTGCAGGTCGTGCTAAAGTCAAGATCCTGATTCTTCCTCTGCTGGAACCTTCGTCCATGACCCAGATGCTACAATTGCGCATGATTGATGATATTGCGCAGGTTGTGTTCCAGCTTCCTACCGATGATCGAGGCCACCGTCATCCAAATGGGGCTACGGTCGTCTGTCTCTTGGATCTCTGCGAGACGGTGCCGTTGCTGTTGGTGTTGGTCCTGGTGGCGGGGGGCATGGTCATTCTCATGGCGATGATGAGCACCACGACGATGATGATGATGATGACCATGATCACCATCACGGCCGGCGATTCCAGCGACATCGGCTTCGGAGTGTCCGTGGTCGCAGGCGTCGTCGGGCAGGTCTGGCTTCGGCTCCTCTGCCAAGGCTCCGAGGATACACAGTTATGTGCAGAACGGTATGTTTCTTCTGCCCGCGGTGCCTCCTTCCCGTTTCAATTCGGACGCGGAGACTTTCGTGCCTAGGGATGATGTCTTCCTGCACGTGGAGTCTCTCTCCGTGACAGACAGGAAGCTCCTCGGGATTTTCTTGGCTGGTGAAGTTTTGACGAAGACACGGCGGCAGTCGGGACGGCATTGCGCTCATTGCGGGGTTTCGCGGCCGAATTTCAGACACTTGTCCTCGGATCGCACTGGATATCTCACCCTACGTACCAATATTGCGAGGAGGCGGGCATCACCGCAAGAGTTACGGCAAAGTGTGGCTGGATTACCTTGGACATGTCGCCGATGCTTTCAAACGATCTGGGTTGATGACTGCGGCTTGCGAGCTGGGAGCTGGTATTCTTCAGATGGAACATTCACCGGGTACCAGTCCTGTTTAATTCATATATGTGGAGAAAGCCCTCGCTACGGCTGCTCCACTCAGCATCATCATATTCCTGCACGTTCAAATCGATTTGTTCCTGCAGATCGTCCTGATCTACCTGTTCTTGCAGATCTACCTGTTCGTGCCGATCTACCAGGTCTGTCGGGTATACCAGGTGCAGATCTCCCGGTCCACCTGTTCGTTCTGACTTACTTTTCCGTGCAGATCTACCTGTTCGTGCGGGCCCTCCTGATCGCGTAGAACGACCTGTTCCCGTAGAAATACCTGTTCGTGCATACCTCGTCGTGCAGATCGACCCGGTTTACAAGCTCGCGCAGATCTACTTTTGTTCGTGCATCTATACCTGTTCGTGCGGATCGGATTGTTCGTGCAGATCTAATTGCCCCTGTTGTTTCCAGACCTTTCCTCCTGGGTTTTCTGGATCAGATGACTGCTGTGATCGAGGAGCCGTTTTGGGGGTATCTCCCTGTTGACGGGGGGGCGTCCCCTGGCGGCCACGTCCAACATCTTCAAGATGACGGCGGGTTTCGCTCGCCCGGTGACGAGGATGCCCGAACATATATATATATATATATATATATATATATATATACATACATATACATATATATATATATATACGTATACATAGATACACACATATATATGTATACACATATATACATATATATATATATATATATGTATGGTGCAGTACTTCCTGTCCGTGCAGATGTACCTGCTCGCTCGCGTCCTCCCGATCCACCTGTTCGTGCCGATCTCCCTGTTCGTGCAGATCGACCAATTCCTTCGGATCTACCAGGTCGCGCAGATCTCCCCGACCTTCCTGTTCGTGCTGATGCGTTGCCCGCCTGTCCGTGCAGGTCTACATGTTCGCGCGGAGCGGTCTACATGTAGACCTGCACGCGGTCAACCTGCCCTGCGGTTGCGGCTTGGGTCCGCGGAGTGGATGCTGGCCAGCTGGGAGCAAGGAGGCCTACGCGGGTAGCGCGTCCCCGTCGGCTGGCGCGAGGCATGGAGGCCGAGCGCTCTCGAGTTGAGCGTGCAGTCGCCCTCCTCCCCCTCCGTCCTCCGTCATCTCTCCTCCCTCCTCGCCTCATCCCCTGCCTTCTGGATCGAGCTGCCGTCTTCTGCCCAGCGCCGTAGGTGTGATCTGGTCTAGTGGCGGCTGTGGAGGCCCCGAGCGCTCGAGTTGAGCGTGCAGTCGCCGTCCTCCCCCTCCCTCCTCCTCCTCCGCCTCCTCCTTTCCTCCTCCCGCTCGCCCCGAATTGGTAGTTCCGATGCTGCCGGATGCATGGGCATCGCGCGGTGGTGTTTGTGGCCGCTCCTGGCCGACCCCTGGCTGCATTATCAGCCAGGGCTCGCTCTAGTCAGCCGCTGCAGAGCAGCGTCGCGTGTGCCGGGCGATTCCGTGCCCGCTTTCACATACTATATTCTCAGTTGGCGAGTGTGCTCACCCAACAACTTTGTCACTCGAGGGCTGTCGCTGTCTCTCGACCTTCTAGTGCGTGTGCCAGTCACCTCAAGCACACGACTGGTTAGTTCGTATTTGTCGCCATTTTGCATTGTCTCTCTGAGGAGGCGGCGGCAGGTCGGAGTTTCAAGTCCGCAGTTTTCTGGCAGGCGAGTCTCCCCGAGCCCGGGGCCATTGCCAATTTGTCCCCCTTCCTTCCCTCCCTTCGTCGTCATCCTCCTCCTCCCTCCTCGTCCCTCTACCCCTGGATCGGCGTGGAAGCGGTAGGGTAATCCACAGCGGCCGCCGGATTTCGCTCCGAGGTCGCCCTTTCAATGTCCGTGCGTGCTTCAATGGGTGCGGGTGTACCCCCCTTGAGGGGAAGCGGATTCAATACAACCGAACGTGCCTTTTTTAGCCGTACTGAATCGGAGCAGGGGCTGTAACTGGTGTGTGCTTGCGGCGGAGAGGGAAAAACATGTTTGCGCGGAGCTAATTGTCAGTCTACCCGATCGACCCGTTCGCGCAGACTTACTTGTTCGCGCAGATATACTTGTTCGTGCGGACCCGTTCGTCTGCGAACGCATACATGCCCCCGTTGTTTGTTCCCGATCGTTCCGCCAACGCACTTCGGGGCTAGATGACTGCCATGAGCAAATGGTCGGTCCGCGCGCATCTCCCCCACGACGGTGGGGCGTCCCCGAGCGGCCACTTTCAATGACTTCATGCTGACGGTGAGTTGCTTGTTCTTGGTGACGATGATGTTCGTGCGGGCATCGTTGGTGGAGCCGCTAGTGCTGATACTTCGGGCGTCGCTGGCCGCGCCGACCTTCCTGGTGGTCCCGAGACGCCGGGGGGTGGTATCCGTTCCGTGCCTCGTGATGATGCTGGCCATGCCGATCGCGCGGTTGCTGGTTAGGAGCAGGTCCGATGCCGACTGCTTCTTCGGGAGCTCGGAGTGGATCCCGTCCGAGCTGGGGATCTCCGCTGCCGGGCCGCCTATTTCGAACAGCCCTGTTCTGCCAAGATGTTATGCACTCGTGCAGATATATCCACACAGGAGAGCGTCCTCCACCCAGGAATGGACAGAGCGCGCCCTTCGGAATGCACGGTGGGTGCGGGGAAGGGGGGCGGGGAGAGAAAGATAATCACCACAACCATCACCACCATCACAATCGTCACCATCATCGATACCGTCATCCCCATCTTCCTCATCATTGTGATCATCCCATCAGCACTGAATTTTCATGCCACGCGTCACTAGCATCCTCCTTATCAATATCATTCTCTCCATCATCATCCGTGATGGGTGCTGACTTCGTGGGATGCAGACGGTCAGGCATTTTGGCGTAGCGTGTCGCTCCGCCTTCGCCGGGCGAAATTCGAAGTTTTCTTGTCTGTTCGTCGGTGTTCCTCGGTTCTCCAGCCCCGGGATGCTCTGCAGCTGTTCCGCCTCGCCCGGTGTGACCTGTAGGTGCCCAGATCGTCCCAGACGGCCTTTGGCGGCCCGAGCTATGACCTGAAAGCCGAGAAGCAACGCCAAGGGGGGATAAGGTGAGGAACTTTGGCTCAGACTGTCGCGCCGCCAGTTCTGGCCCACCGCGCTGCGGCGCGACACTCCATCCACAACAACCTTCAAGGGAGGAAAAACCACCCGGACCGGACAATTGGCGTTTACTGAACGGCCCTGGGCGTTTACTGAACAGCCCTGCCTTGTTCGATTCTTTCTTCGGGTGCGTTTACTAAACGGCCTCGCTTGTCGGGGTGGTCACTATGGGTGTGTGTTTTTTGTTCTCTATACCTGGTCCCCGGGCGTCAACGTCCCGAGCCTTCCCAGCTGACCTCCCCGCGGGGCGGAGCGGCACGCTATCCGCTCGCAGGGCAGCGTGTCGGTGGGGCCGTCGCAGCGACACGCTAAGCTTAAGTCGGG
>CAUYUJ010014207.1:186482-228982 GCA_963575745.1 Prorocentrum cordatum
CAGGAGCTGTTGTGCTCTCGGATAAGTTTTTAAGGCTTCCGCCCATAGATGAGGCTCTTTTCAGGACTGTCTGTGGATCGCACCCGCCGAGGCGTCTTGAAGGCAGGGGATTTCTTGGCAAGATGCTTCACACCTCCCACGACTTGTGGGAGAAAGGCTCATATTGCTTTTGTAGTAAATGCGGACGGTACACGTCCTCTGCGAATCCTGGTTTTCTAACAGGTTTGTGTGAAGTCGACCAATCTGGTCGACATGATCTTGTCAAGGCGCAGTACACTTCGCTGCAGCGCCTCAGGAAGGGATTGCCTCCCAGGTGCGGAATCAGCTCCTGGGGTGAAGGGTACAGTGGGCACAGTGCCCCTACACCCTCAACCTCCTCTTGCAGTGGGGGTGGTCGGATCTCTTAGTGATCCGTGTCTGTTTCACCAGGCGTTCAATCTCAGGTTTCCTGATGCTGTGCTGCCTGCAGCTCCTAGCTCCTCCTCCTCCTCCTCCTCCTCCTCCTCCTCCTCCTCCTCCTCCTCCTCCTCCTCCTCCTCCTCCTCCTCCTCCTCCTCCTCCTCCTCCTCCTCCTCCTCCTCCTCTCCTCCCCTCCTCCTCCTCCTCCTCCTCCTCCTCCTCCTCCTCCTCCTCCTCCTCCTCTCCTTCCTCCTCCTCCTCCTCCTCCTCCTCCTCTCTTTATCCTCATTATCAATCCCGGCGGCGAGGCGTGGGGGGAAGTGCAAAGGGGCGGGGCCTTGTCAGGAGGCTCGGAAGGCCTCGGGCCGGTGTGAAGAGGGTCGCGCGCTTCCCCCGCAGGAGCAGCACTTGTTTCTTACAACACGGTTTGTTGTGTCACCAGGATGCCCATCTGCATGGCAGCCGTTCGTGTATAAGACGCGTCTCCCGGCAAAATCATGCGGTACAGGTTTAAGTGTTTCGTCTGGCTACAATATAGGGTTAATATACATGTAACGTATGAAGGTAATCTACGAGAAGAAAGAGAGCCAGGAAGGCTCTCCGCCGCCGTCTGAGGAGGCCTGCTGCTTCTCCCTTCCCCACGGGCGGCGCCGCCGATTCTTTGGGGTCTGAGTTGCCTCGATACGCCCGTTTTGAAACGCAACACGTCCCGTGTTCAAGACGTCCGTGTCAATACGTTGCGTGGTTGGTTTCACGTATTGGACCACGTTTTGGCGAACGTATCGCGTTGGACCTACATTTTCAGCCTACGTGATGAGCTCCGTATCAGTGCGCTACATGATGCGTATTGCGTATCGGTGCAACTAAGTTTGGGGCCCCCCGAGCAGCGCGGTAACCACGCCGTCGCCGTGAGTCCGTGAGCATGCGGGGCGGCCGCGCGGCTTCGGGCCTTGGGCCGCCCTCCGGGATCTCGCCCCGGGCAAGTGTCCCGCGCAGCCGCGCGCTCGATGTATGCGTCCCCCTACAGGGCAATGTTTGATGAAAAATTAAACATATCCAACCATATCATACATTGCCCACAGAAATAGTTTTAAAAATAGTCACATGATTGTGGTTCGGCTATTTTTGAATATTCCCCCCGTAGAGGGACAGGCCCGACTTAACGCAACGGTGCTGTATGCAGGTTATCACGGGCTTGGAGCAGGGAGACGCCATGTCTTTCGCCCTGCCTAAAGGTATGGTCTCTGGGGGAAGCGCCCCGTCACTCGCCCTACTTAAGGGCCATCCGAAAACAGTCAGACATCCAGTGTCGATCCCCGTGCGGTGGCGGACCGCGCGGCGAGGTTCTCGGGACCTCATGGGGTCACATCGCGGTCCGACGCCACACAGGTCTTCACCGCCCACCAAGCCACCCCGACCCCACCCGAAGGCCCCGATCTGCCCTCCGCTTTCAGTGGTGGGGGTGTCGGGGAGCATTCAAAAACTTGTTTCCGTCGGCGGCGAGGCAGAGTTGGTTGCACCAGCGCAAGGGCTAGACAGGGGCACCGAAAAAACGAATTGGCCAGCATGCAAGAGTGGGAACCTGGCAGGCAGGCGGCCACCGGGGGGGAGGAGAAGAGAATGCCAACAACAATATTGAGAAAGCACATGTGGAACCCGTGCCCTCCCAACCCGGAATTCGGGCATTCGGATTGTATTGGGGCGGTCCGTCGATCTTCGGGCCCGGGGGGGGGGCTCTGGTTTCGTGCCGTTCCGTCGATCTTGGTCGGGGAGCCTAATGGTGGGCGAGTGCCAGAAAGCCTCTTTGTTCCCAATGCAGCTTTCTTTCTGGTAGCACGGTGACTGTACCCCAGGATAGTCGGGAAACTTGTTGCGCGCGCTGCTTGCCACAAGCCCCAGCGAAGTACACCGACAAACCTGGCGGACAAGTCTGTTGCGCCTGGCCGGCCTAGCAGTGGCTCTTGTTCTGAAGTTTCCTTCCGCCGTCTCCCATATCCACACTCCACATTCACGCAAGCCGCGCAAGCAGAGAGCTGCAGGAAACCTGGTCATGATCAGGTCCGAACCAGAAATCTGTCTTTAACTGGGTCGTCGTCCTGTATAGACGCTGCAGCGCATCATTTCGCGGCGTGCCCTCAACGTTGTTGCCTGCTGCTTCCGCCGAAAGCCTCAGCCAAATAACGATTGCCATCCAGAGATGCCGCTTGCCTCTTCGAGAACGGCCAGCATGCCAGACATGCGCAAATCTCGATCGGTGGAAGGCGCCAAGCGCGCGATGCGTCGGCCGTTTCGGTTGGTGCGATCGGTCCCCGAACAGGAACCTGGGCCGCATCCGGTTGCTTGTTCGCGCTTCGATATCCCTTGGGCAGCGCATCCTTCAATCCAGCAGTGTCGATGGGACCCAGGTCGCGCAAACCAATCCCTGTAATGGAGGATGACGATTAATATATGGCCGGGGGTCGTGTTCACGCTGCGGCGCCCGGGATGACGATTAGAAAAAACCGGCCGCGGGCTGGAAAACTATTTTTTATCGTTCTCCTCCAGTCAGAAAATTGTGCAGAAATAGCAGAAAACTATTTGTTTAATCGTTCTCTCCCATTTTTTAATGAATCGTCATCCCGCATTACTTGTTCTCCGCGCGCTTCAGGCGCGGAGCTGCGCCCGCTGCGCCGCTGGTCGACGCGCGTGCTCAAGCGGGTGCGGGGCCTGCGCCGACTGGCTTTCCGCTCCGGGGCGCGCGCAGCGCCCGCGCTTCCTGGAGCCTTCGCCAAACGGGATCGTTGAAATGAGAGATTCTCGGTTTGGGGCGGGCCACAACAGCAACATTTTAATTGCCTCGACACGCGCGTTTTGATGCGCAACACGTGCCGTGTTCAAGACGTCCGTGTCAGTACGTTGCGTGTTGGCTCTGCGTCTTGGACCACGTATTGGCGAATGTATCGCGTCGGACCTACGTTTTCAGCCGACGTGTTGAGTTCCGTGTCGATACGGTACGTGTTGCGTGTTGCGTATTGGGGCAGCTAAGAGCAACATTTGTCATTCCACCGGTCGTGGGTCTGGGCTGCGCCGTGGCCGCGGGCGCACATCCGGGTGGCCCCCCGCGCCCCTCGACAAAGGGGTGGGGGGTGATTCGGCGTCGTGCTAGAGGCGGTTTCTTGCGACCGCAGGTTTGCCTCACTCACGCGCTCGGTATCGCGTCGCGCAGATGTTGGCCTCATTTCGAGGAGCCCCCATTTAGGCGTGCGAACTAGAATCCAGAATCCACAGGCCGACCGGATAAACAGGGGAGGAGGAGGAGCAGCAACACAACAATGAGGACGAATACGAATAGATGCAGAAAAGCGATGTACGCCCTATATGTATGGCATCGTTGCGTTTTCACGACGTGGGCCCAGTTGCTCTCGATCTCTCCCCGGACGCAGGCTGTTCACTCGCGGGTTGGGTTGTGTGGGCCCTGGGGCCCGGAACCTGCCCATGAAGGTTCATTTCACGATGTGCATGCGAGTGTCTCAAAGCGTTGTTCGCGATGCCTTGAGCGATGCGTCGAGGTTCGGAGAAAGCCGGCCACGCGCAGAGGGGGGCGGGGGGAGGGGGAGGGCTTCTTGGAAACACCCCTGGTTCTTAGAAGGCGCGGGTCTTATCGATCGATGTAGGGCCGGCGCCTTCTGAGAAGCAGCCTCCTTCAAAGAACTCCACCCCTCCCTCCAACCCCCTTGTGTTCAGCCGGTCCTGTCCCTCTACAGGAGGGATCTTCCAAAGTAGTCAACAAATCGTGAGGGCACGATGTTTGACCCTTTTTGACAATTTTGGGGGGGTATTTGTTGGGGTGTTTTCCATTTTTCGCCCCAACTCCCCGTGTAGGGGTACAGGTCCGACCTAACCCTCGTGCGCGCCGCCAGGAAAGGGGGGGGGGGAGGGGGGAATGTGGAGCTGCAGCTGCGGCGGCTGCGCAGGGGCGGCAGCAGTAGCGCAGCAGCGCGCACGAGCGTCGCGCACCGCCAGGGCTGGGCGCTGCGTGGCGCTGCGCCTGCCGCGTCGATGGCCACGGGGGAGCTGGTCGTGCAGGCCATCGCTCGTTGTCGATGTCGTCGCCCTCCTGCTCCTCCTCCTCCTCCTCCTCCTCCTCCTCCTCCTCCTCCTGCTCCTCCTCCTCCTGCTCCTCCTCCTCCTGCTCCTCCTCCTCATGCTCCTCTCCTCCCTCCTCCTCCTCCTGCTCCTCCTCCTCCTGCTCCTCCTCCTCCTCCTCCTGCTCTCTCCTCCTCCTCCTCCTCCTCCTCCTCCTCCTCCGGGGAGGGGGGGGGGGGGCAGCGCTCCAGAGTCGCGGTCCTCGGCACGCGGCCCTCGACCGCCTTCCCCTCTGAGGCGATCGCAGACATGGATCCAGGGCGCGTGCATCAGCGACGTCCCGCTTCCGTGGGAAGTCGTGGATTTCCGCCGCCGGGCGAGGCGGCACCGGCCGCATTCTGTGGAGGGCGCCTCCCTCCGTCCATGGATTTGGCGGCCGCGCGCCAGATCCATGGATCGGTAATCCATGTTTGCGCGCCCCCGATCCTCATCCTCTTCTGCGCGATCGGGAGGCCTCCACGAAGCCATGGATCCGCCCACCGACGTCGTCAGTTTAGCACGGCCTGCGCCTTCGTCTCCATACCCACCCTCCTCCTCCTCCTCCTCCTCCTCCTCCTCCTCCTCCTCCTCCTCCTCCTCCTCCTCCTCCTAATTATCCTTTTCCTCTTTCTCCTTTCGCGCGCCGCTGGCCTGTCCCGTAATGCAGGACGTACGGCAAACAATTAAGATCACTAGATGCTACTCCCGAAAATTGGCATCGAATTGATGTCCTTGCCCGCTGAGGGCAAGTCCAGTGGCTTCTCAGCCCCTTCACTTCCAGGATCCCATTGTCAAAAGCCCCTGGGCATGGGGATGTGAACACCCAGCATGCAGTACCTGATGGCGCCATGCGAAATTGTCCCGAAGGCCCCGAACACATTTCCTGAATCCGTCGGAGGGGTGACCGGCAAGGCGGAGGACAGTGGCAATACAATGCTTTCGAATTCGGGATTCCCAGCGTAAATGTAAGTCTACTGCGCACTAAGATCGTATGCCCAATCAGTTCGACGACCTGCACCAGGCCTTGGCTGCTGCCTGCCCTGACTTCCGACGGCATGGCCTCGCAGAGTGGGCATGGGCGAGCTCTTGACGGCGTCTTGGTGGTTTCAATGCGCGGGCCGCAGGCCCTTGAACTTGAGGACGGTGGTTTTTCCGTGCAGGATCGTGGTAGGATGGCCCAAGGGTCCGAAAACGGTGCATGGAGCCGGCAGCCGTTCAAACAGTCGTTCACGGTTCGCGTATCCCCACCAGCCTGTCCAGAAACGAGCCCCAGGCGACGAGTTGTTTTGGTCAGTGTCAGTGAATTGTAGGCTCGTGCATTGGAGCGCAGAGAGGGCAGCCGTCACTCCACCGCTCGAGATCAGCCAGAGCAGGCCCATGAGTCAATCATGACGGCCTCCGCGGGTTGTTCGAAGTGGGAGCCCGTGGTGGACGTCTTGGGCCACTCTCTGGGCGTCGTCGGGGCATGCTCGGAGGCCGGTGAGGCTCTCCGGAGCCCATCTCAGAGGCTTTGGGGGGGGGGCCTCTGGGGGGCACTCCGGAGCGCATCGGTGGGAGAGTGACGGCACCGACTGGCACCCTCCCTCTGGAGCCCGAAGGCGCAGCTCTCGGGGCCCTCTTGGCCCCTCTTGGGCCCGTCTTGGAGACCACCTGTTGGCCCCTCTTGGACCTCTACTGGGCGATACTGGGACCATCCTAGGGCCTCAGCTGGGTCCTGGGGGCGAGTGGGAGGCCGTTTGGCTCCCAGGGTCAGAATCGTTTAACCGACCCCCATCCCCATCCTCATCCCCTTCGAGACCCCCACCAAATTACCACCCCAGTTGGGGATACACTTTTAAAAAACCCGAACGGAACGGCCTATATCCCAATCCAGGGGGGTAAATCGGCCAGTGGGGCTCAGGCCACGCCGCTGGGGGTGGGGGTCGGATGAACGATGCTCACAGGGAAGGCTGTGATGCTCTGCGACGCCAGCTGGGTCACGGTGCAGGGAGCATTTCGTTGGAGTGGCGCCTTGGATCGTTCCGTTTCCCTGGTCTTTCCAGCATCGCTGTGGCCGGTCCTTGGAGCAGCTGCGATGCCCTGACAAGGGGGAGGAGAAGGAGCAGGACAGGAGGAGGAGGAGGAGGGGGAGGAGGAGGAGGAGGCAGGAGGAGGAGGAGGAGCAGGAGGAGGAGGAGGAGGAGGAGGGGAGGCGAGGGAGGAGCGAGGAGGAGCGGAAGGAGGAGGGGAGGAGGAGGAGGAGGCGGAGGAGGAGGAGAGAGGAGGAGGAGGAGGAGGCGGAGGCGGAGGAGAAGGAGGAGGAGAGGAGGAGGAGGAGGAGGAAAAGGACGGGGAGGAGGAGGAGGAGGAGGAGGGAGGGGGCGGCGTGCTCGGAAGAGAGCCGCGGGGCCCACGCCCTCTCCGCGGAGGCCGCGGTGGCGGCCGCACCCGTCCGCCACGAGCCGCGGGTGGCCGCGGCCGCCCTGGGGGGCGGCCACGAGGCCAGGCCGGACCGCCCGCCGTCCTCGGCTCGGCCTCGTGAAGCGACGAGCGAACAAGTGATCGTTGTCTCGGGGGCGGCAAACCTCCTCCCCCGCCGCCCCCTCTTCACCCTCCCCCCCTCCTCCTCCTCCCCCTCCTCCCCCTCCTCCTCCTCCTCCTCCTCCTCCTCGTCCCTTCAGAGGGGGGGTGATGGCTGGGGGGGGGTGGAAACCATGGCGCGGACCATGCGATTTCCCCAGGTTTCATGGCGCCTCCTCTCTTTTCACTGCGCCCCTGGTCCGCACAGGCCGCTGGCCACGATTCGCGCCCCCCTCTCTTGGACGCCCCCCCTCTCTTGGCCACCCCCGACTTTCTCATTCATGGTTTTGCCGGGCGGCGCGGGCCCTCGCACCCCCCCCCCCAGGGAGTGGATCTCGGTTGTTCTTGGCTGCGAGTTTCTGATCCCTTGTCTTGCCGATCGGCGCGGGCCATCGCCCCCCGACCCCCCCGCCAGGGAGTGGATGTTGGCTGTCTTGGGCCCCTGGTTCGAGCAGGTTCGGGGGAGCGTAAGACCTGGGTTTGCCAGGACTCGGGTTCGCCATCATTTTTTGACGACCGCGACTCGGATTTTGACGAGTAGGAGTTTCGTGGCATGTCTGCAGCGGGAGGCCTCGTCTAAATGCAGGCTCGGCCTCGTCATTTTTGTTGACGACCTCGTCGGGGATTTCCGAGTCCCCTGTACCCGGGTCTTACGCCCCCCTGACAGGTGGGGTCTCCCCCCATCGGGCGCACTGTTGCAAACAGTCGCGCTGAGCAGAGGTCCGGAGCCAGAGCGCCCCCCTCACCACCCACCAAATCACCCCAACGCAACCCGAAGGCTTCAATTTCCCTCCACCTCCTGTGCGGGGGGTCGAGGAACACTGGAAAAGCACGTATGGAACCCGTACCCCCCCCAACCCGAAATTCGGGTCTTCGGTTAGGTTGGGGTTGTCTGGTAGGTAGTCACACAGGGAGTGGATCTTGGTTGTTTTGGGCTCCTGTTTCGAGCAGGTGGGATCTCCCCCGTCGGACGCACTGTTGCAAACAGTCGCGCTAAGCAGAGGTCCAGGGCCAGACCGCCCTCCTCCCCCCCCCTTCCGCCCAATGTCGAAACGCCGAAGAAGAAAACGTTCACCAACTCGCACCCAGACCCATACAGTCAACCCGCATAGTGAGGATGAGCAACTTTCCAAGGCTACCCCTGCATCCTGGCCCCTTCGGCACATCCTTAGCCACTCTCGCCGGCCAGCCTCGCTCCAAAAACGCTAACATGGCCCTCCAAGGCCATTGCATCCTTACCGCGCATCCTTATGATACGGGTTGACCGTACCCATAGGTGGAATCGGAGGGAGAAAGCCTAGCCATGAGTATGGTTGCGGGTTGTCGGATCCCTGGGGAGGCGCACATCCGACAACACGCTCCCACAGCCATCCCCCGGTTCCCCCTATGGGTATGGGTGCGTGTTGTTCGCCCGTCACGTGAAGGACCGGGCGACTTCTGCCGTCCCTCGGCTCGCGCTGGAGCGGCCACCGATTTGCTCCAACTGTTCCTGGAGATCTCTGTTCCTGGAGATCTCTGGGGTTCATGGAGCTACTTTTGGTTTAATCGGATGTCCTGTGATTTCCTTCGATTTATTTGCACTTGCCTGCATTTATCCGGCTCGATCCCCAGAATTCTGTCGGCGACAGGTTGCCAGGCCATAAGAGGGACGGCCGGGCTTTTCCTTTACACGGTTTTCTCCATTCGCCACGGGGCACACGGGTTTTTGGGGAGACGGGCCATGGTTTTGTTTCAATATTTCTGTCTTCTTTCTCTTCGTCATCTTCCTCCTCCCCCTCCTCCTTGTTTTTCTTCTCCTCCTTCTCCTTTTCCTCCGCTAGTATCCATATCCACCTGCTCATCTTCTTTTTCCCCCTCCTTCTCGTTCTTTGTCCTCCTCCTCCTCTTCCTGCGCGTCCTTCTCCTCCTCGCCTGCTCATCCTCGTCCTCTTCCTCACCCTCATCCTCGTCATCATCCTCCTCCTCATCCTCGTCCTCCTTTTCCTCATCCTTATCCTCGTCCTCATCCTTCTCATCCTTTTCCCCCTCCTCGTCCTGTTCCTCCTCCTCCTCATCATCATCATCATCCTCATCATCCTCATCCTCCGCATCCTCCTCTTTTCTCCTTGTTCTCCTCGCCCTTCTCACCCTTTTCCTCCCCCTCCTCCTCCCCCTCCTCCTCACCCTCCTCCTCCTCCTTCCTTTCTCTATGATTGTTCCCATATTTTGGACCTCCCTGGGCCAGTCAGGGAACGACTCAGGCTGAGAAACTGAACCCAGAGCCAGAGAAATCCTCCAGGGATCCATGACCCGTTTCCCTCGGGACCCGTTTCCGTCACGCCAGTTCGCAGGATCGTGGTTTTCGAAGACCCAGGCTGGAGGATCAATCATTTGCTGGTCGCCTCGGTCGTCTGGCTTTCCCGGAGCTTCCTGGACTGGTCCACGCGCGCCACCAGTCGGGCGGCCGTGACTTTGGTTCTGGGCTCCTCTCCGCGAAATGGGGGGCGTGCGAAATCTGTAAATCGGAGCGTGCAGCTGGTATCGGCCCCCCAGACGGACGCTGGAGAGGAGGGGAAGGCACAACGTGTGTCCAGTATTTGGTAGGGGCTGCTGGGTAGGACCATTCTCGCTATCATTCTGCAGATTTTGCTGTTTCGGCCGAGAGCCTTCCCGAGGGTGCACAATCGCCCAGCCGACTTCCCCGAGGAGTTGGGCTGAAGCTTCCAGCAGCCCGCTTGCCCCAAGAGGTGAGGGCTTCCCCTGCGGGCTGCATGTAATCAGGTGTGACCCTTCGCCAGAGTCACCGCTCGTGCGCAGCTTTCAGGCGGGGGCACGGGGCGCGGGGGGTCAAGCCCGAAAGCACGCGGGCCGCGAACCATCGGCAAGCCACGCATTGCGGGGCACTCTTCCCTACGGCACTCTTGCCGCGCACTACGTGTAGCCGGATCTGAGGAAGTGGCGGAAGAGGCGGAGAGACGGGGGGGAGGGGGGGGGGGGGAGGGGAGGGGGGGAGGGGGGGGGAGGGGGGAGGGGGGGGGGGGAGGGGGGAGGGGGGGGGGGGGAAGGGGGGGCGGAGAGACGGGGGGTGGGGAGGGGGAGAGGGGGGAGGGCGCATCTCTCGCAGGGCACCTCGTGCCGGCCCCGCCGCTGGGCACCCCTCTTGGCACACGGCCGCCCCTCGGCGCTGGCGGGGCACCGGGGAAGAGCGGCTGCGCGCGGCCGATTCGCGGGGCCCCCTGGCGGTGTCCTTCGCGTACCTCCCGATGACGATCGATGAGTGGTGTTGAGTCGGGCCTGTCCCCCTACAGGAGGAATCATCGCAGATGCAGAAGTAGTACAAATCAGTCGGTGGACGATGTTCTGACTATGTTTGATCATCTTTGGAAATTGTTCTTGAGTGTGTCTAATGGTTCGCCCAAAATCCCGCTGTAGGGGGACAGGCCCGACCTAAGATTTGTGTTCTCGACCTGCTGCAGGGGTCGGACGTGTCCCAAGCGTGACACGGAGAGCAGGCTCGGCGGCCAGCTGGTCTGCGCCCAGTCTGAGGTTGTTGCCGAAGCCTCCTCGAGCCTGAAGCTGCGGACCGCTGCTCTAGCCAACCAGTTGCGCTTCGGAAGATCCGCAACTTGGTCGAGAGCATCTGTATGCATCGTGAAGCTCGTGCTCTTCAGTCTCGACACAAGTTGCCCCACACTCCCAGGCACCAGCAGAGTTGCACCACGAATCCAGAAACCGGTGAGTACATATTACTGCACGTAGCAAGCGACTGAAATAGTTGTGACCACCTTCATTGTTGGAAGGAGTAGATGACCAGGTACACAGGGGCTTCAGGCCATCTTAATTGCTTTGACTCGCTGGGGGCACTGGCATATGTTGCCGTACTGTCGACATAGGAGCGCGATTTCGCGATGCTCGTAGGCATGGCGGCGACCGCGAATTATAGCGGTAATAGTAAAGTTTGACACGACTGCGCAGGCGTGTGTTGTTGTGGTTGTTGTTGTTGTAGGTGTTGTTGTTGTTGATGTTGTTGTTGTTGTTGTTGTTGTTGTTGTTGTTGTTGCTGTTGTTGTTGTTGTTGTTGTTGCTGCTGTTGTTGTTGTTGTTGTTGTTGTTGTTGTTCGCAGACGCTTTGTGGTGCTCGCAGGCAAGTTGTGGCGTTTGCAAGTTGCGGTGGTGTTAATAAGCTTTTGGGTGGCTTCAGCCTGCAGTGGTGGTGGCAAGGTCCAGCATAGTGTTGTACATACGTGGGCTACTCGTGTTGTTGTTCGTGGGCGCGCGGGCTGCCGTGGTGCGCAAAAACCTTGAGTGCTTTGGTGCTGCAGACATGTGTGGGGTTCCGCGCTACTGCGCGCTCGTTGGCTTTGACTGGGTGCCGCATGCCATGTCCGCCCCCCCCCCCGCCCTCGTTGCCGGTATCGCGCCCCGCCCCCCAATCACCGTCAATAACGTCCCGGTGGGTGGGTGAAGAACGCTACCTGGGGCCCCCGCATCTAACCGCATCGCCGGCGCATCGGCGATGCGGCGTGATCTGGAGCTCGATTTCTCCAGCCGACACCGCCGAGGCATCGCGGCCGCGCGGTGCGATGCTGAGGCCCCGCTTACAGAGGCGTTTGCCGCCCTGCTGGCGCCACGGCAGCGGCAGGCGCGGCTGAGGAAACGGCAGCGGCAGCTGCGTCGGCGGCGGCGGCCAGGCCAGCGCCACCGTGCACAGCCACCCTTCCGTGGGCGCCGACCGGGTGGGCACCCGCCACGGCCTGCAGGGCCAGGCGCCGCCGCCGCCACGGCCGCCGCTGCCGATCGTCAAATCCGTCGTTGTCCGCCTGACCTCGAAGCGTTCTCCATTCTCCTTGCCGGGTTCCCCTGTGACAGTCCTGTGTCTCGCGGAGGCAGCGGAGCTGTTCGAGGCGCCAGATCTGTCTCTCCAATCCTGTCTCCTGGGTCCTCCTCACACGATCTGTATGCACTCCTGGTGTCCGAGCTTCCACAGAGCGGCTCTTTGGATCGTTATTGGCTTCCAGCGAGACAGCGCGTAAGAATGTGCAGGTGGCTTCGCAGACTCGGGTGGATCATCCAAGCAAGTGGTAAGCAGTGACGGCTACCGTTAAGTCGGGCCTTCCCCTCTACAGGGGAATAGTTGAAAATGGTGAAACAATAGTCTTGGGACGCTGTTTTGATCATCTTTTTTTAATCAAAATTCTGATTTTCGTTGTACGTAGCTATTTCGCCCCAAGCCCCCCTGCACCGTCGTGAAGCAGTCGTGCACGGCATCGGCACGCGTGACCACCCCCAAGGGCGCCCTCGAGGGCGCGAAGTTATTCGCGCTTCGCGGTTCGGCTCCGATTCCTCCTCTTCCTCCTCTTCTCCCCTGGGAGGCGGCGCGAGAGCGCGAAGTTATTCGCACTTCGCGCTTCGCGCAGCGCGAAGCGCGAAGCTGGGAGCCCTTGACCCCCTGGTCGGTCATCCCGAGCTCTCGCTCGGCGCGTCGCGGCGGTGGCCCCGGCGACACGCCGCGCCCTGCAGGCTGACGGCCCGTCGCTCCGCCTCGCGGGGCGGGAGGCCGGGGAAGGCTCGCGAGCTTACGCGTAAGTCGGGCCTGCCCCCCTACAGGGGGACTTTCGAGGAAAAAAATCAAGCATACCCCAAACATAACCAGCAAATGCTCCAAACATAGTCTAGGGACTTTTTTGTTTTTTTGTTTTTTGTTGATTACCTTTTTGGTGTATGTTTGGCGTATTCTTTATTTATCATCGAACATCTCCCTGTAGGGGGACATGCCCGACGTAGACTTACGCTCGGCGACCAGGATGTTCAAGCAGTGTCGGAGCGTCCGTGCTCGCCCATGGGCCCGCCCACCCAGGAAGGCCCTAAGAGCCTTCTGTGGTCCGCACGAGATCTTCTTCGAACCGTTCTGGCCGAGACTGCCCCGTTTTAGCACATCGGTCTTATGTTATCACCTTGCTTGTGGTGTCAAAACATGTGCGGGATCTGATAACGCTTCGTGGCAGGCGTATGGAGATCTGAGCAGTTTCCTAAGGTGGAGGGCTCAGGGTGAAATCCACATGGGCTTTTGCACCTCAAAAATCAATGTATCTTGTGATTCACCTCTTGCGAATTCAAGCCTGGAACATCCATCGAAACGGCATTTCAGATTTCACCCTTTGTCCTCCTCTCAAATAAAATGCTCGGGGAGTTGCCGGGACGCTCGGCCCCTGCTCAAGGCGTGGCGTGCCGTGCCGACGCGTGGCGGGAACTGAGCCGGCGGCGCGATGCGCGAGCCACGAGGATGGAGCACCAGCTTTTGGCGCCTCTTTGGGGCCTCCTGGGGCCCCGTGGTGGGCCGTCTCGGGGCGCTCTCGAGTCTGGCGCCCTCGGAGGTCGTCTCGAGGCCCCCTTTCTGAGCCGTCTGGGTGTTCCCTCAGGGCCCTGAGAAGGCCGTCCTGGGGCTGTGTGGAGGACCTTGCTTGGGCCGTCTCGGGGTGATATTTGGGGCATTCTCTGGATTCTCTCAAGGCCCGTGACGGAACAACACGCGAATGTTTATCGGCGGCGAGCGAGGGGGGGAAGTGAGAAGGGGCGGGCCTTCTCAGATGGCTCGGAAGTTCTTCGGACTTCTGGGAAGTTTTCTCAGCGTTTCCCGAAGACAGAAACCACCTCTCAGAAGGCGCGAGTTCATGAGAAGTCCCGCCGCCTACTGAGAAGGCCTTCTTCTTGTCATTTTCCCCCCTCGCTCGCCGCCGAGTTAGAGGAATTCTTTACGCTTCGCGTATCCCCACCAGCCCATCTCACAGCAGCAACTCTTGCGAAGCATGCCGACAGTCGTGTTTTTCAGGCGTGTGTCCGCTTGGCCCCGCATATCTCCCCTGTTCCTCCTTCCTCCCGCCTCCTTGTACATCCTCCTTGTGGGGGGAGCGGGAGAAGGACGAGGCGGAGGAGGAGGGAGAGAAAGCGCTCCTCGTGGTTTGAGTCGTTTGGGGTTTCTCGTCCTGGTGTGAGTCGTTCGGGCCCCTTCCTGGTGTGAGTCGTTCGGGCTCTTCGTGGTGTGAGTCGTTCGGGCTCTTCGTCCTGGTGTGAGTCGTTCGGGCTTCTCGTGGTGTGAGTTGTTCGGGCCCCTCGTCCTGGTGTGAGTCGTTCGGGCCCCTCCTCCTGGTGTGACTCGTTCGGGCTCCTCGTGGTGTGAGTCGTTCGGGGCCCGCGTCGTGGTGTGAGTCGTTCGGGCTCCTCGTGGTGTGAGTCGTTCGGGCGCCTCGTCCTGGTGTGAGTCGTTCGGGCCCCTCCTTGTGGTGTGAGTCGTTCGGGCTCTTCGTGGTGTGAGTCGTTCGGGCCCCTCGTCCTGGTGTGAGTCGTTCGGGCTCCTCGTGGGGCCTCTTGGGGGCCTCTTGGAGCCTCTTGGGGCCTCTTGGGGGGGGCCTCTTGGGGGCCTCTTGGGGCCTCTTGGGGCCTCTTGGGGGCCTCTTGGGGGCCTCTTGGGGGCCTCTTGGGGCCTCTTGGGGGCCTCTTGGGGGCCTCTTGGAGGCCTCTTGGGAGCCTCCTGGGGGCCTCTTGGGGCCATCTTGGGGCCTCTTGCGACCTCCTCAGAAGCGCAAATGAGCGCTGCCCCCTGAGAAGGACAAAATGAGCCCAAAACCTTCGTAAAATCAGCGATTCTGAGAACAAGGAAGAGGAGCGCTGCCCCCTCAGAAGGCCAAAATGGGGCCGAAACCGTAGTATAAACAATGATTTTGGCTTCACAGAAGAGGAGAGGGTTTTTTCTGGGCCCCCCCGACGGGGCCAGAATCCTCGTGAGGGTCGTCGTTGTTTGGCCCTCCCAGGAGTCGAAGAAGACCCCTCCAACCACCCGCGGGACGCCCTCTCCAGGCCCAGGGGGAGGGGGGAGGGGGAGGGGTAAACCCCTCCCCGAAGGGGAAGAAGGGGGGTTGGGGGGTTGAGGACAGAGAGAGCTCTCTAAACCACTCACGCCCAAAGGGCTGGTGGGATATGTTTGCCTCTCGAGGCCCCCCCGGGGTAATCCTGGGGGAGCCACTGCAGGTTTTCTTAGGCCTTCTTGGGCCATCTTGAGGCCATGTTGGGACCATCTGCGGCCCTGCCGGATGCATCCTGAGCCTTCTTGCAAGCCGCTGGGCTCATCTCGGGCGGATTTGCTGGCGACTTTCTTGCAGAGCCAGCTTGGGCGGAACGGCCGATGGAAGCCCTCTTTGATCGTGGTTCCATGGGGGCCGGCGAGCAGTGCCGAGAAACAGCCGCGGATGTTCCGGGAACGCCAGAGTGACGTGTAGAGCCTGCCACTCTGCAGGCGAAGGGGGTGGCGACTCGAGCGGGCTTCGGCCCATCGGGGGCCTCTTCGCGACTCAAACAGGGCTAGGATCGGGATAAATCGCTCCAGAGCGTTCCGGAGCCCTCTCAGAGCGTTCCGGAACGCTCTGGAGCGGCCGCGGCGCCCAATACATCCTCCAACCCCCCCGATTCTCAGAGATTTCGAGTTATCCCGATCCGATGTTGTCCCGATCTTCGCGTCGTTTTGGCGACGTCTTCGGGGCCTCGTTGCCCCCCCCTCTTGGGTTCCTCTTGGAGGCCGCTCTGGGGCCCCGCGTGGGCGTCTGGGGCCACCCCCGGAGGCCTCTTGAGGGCCTCCTGGGGGGCCTCCTGGAGGCCTCCTCCTTCTCCTCCTCCTCCTCCTCCTCCTCCTCCTCCTCCACCTCCTCCTCCTCCTCCTCCACCTCCTCCTCCTCCTCCTCCTCCTCCTCCTCCTCCTCCTCCTCCGCCTCCTCCTCCTCCTCCTCCTCCTCGTCCTCCTCCTCCCTGGCGCCCTCGGAGGTCCTCTGGGCGGGTCTCGGGGGCCTCCTGGGCCGATCTGGACGACCTGCGGACAAACCTTGCATTGTGCAAGGAGACCCTAAGCAACACCGCGGCGTGAAGACATCATGCCACGCGCTCCCCCAAAAAAAGGCCCTGCCTTCGATTACCGAGGGAGTCGCCATCCCTCCCGCGGCGGACGGCGGCGGAAGTAGAACCGGGCCGCCCCCCCCTCCCCGGCGCAAGGGCGGCGGAAGGTGGCGGAAGCGGAAAATGCGCCACCGAGCGATAAAGCAACGTTTTCCGCATCAGGGTCTCCGAGATCCGCCACGTGTGGTACAGCCGGGGCCCTGAAGAAGGAATCCGCGCACCGCACTCATACCGCACTCATCCAGCAGCCCATCTTCGCCGGTCCAGGCTCCCCGCAGCGGGCTGTTTGGGGTCGCAGCGTGTCCGGGAGCGCTGCCAGGCACGCGTCCACGCGTGCCTGCACGCGTGCAGGCACGCGTGGACGCGTGCTGGCAGCGCTTCTGAAGCGCTTCAGGGGAGCTCCCCAGAGCTCTTCAGGAAAGCTTGCCAGTGTGAGTGCCTCTTTGCTCTCCGGGTTTTGGACGGTACCAAGTTAAACTTCGACTGCCAATCGAAAATCCAAGGAACATCTGAGGCAAAATGCGAAACCATGAGGGAATACGGAGCCCCTCCCCAACGAAAAGGGTTCCTTCTTCAGCGCCTCCACTGTAGGATATGAGTGCGGTGCGCAGTCACGACACTCACCGCCCACCAAACCACCCCAACCCAACCCGAAGGCCCCGATTTGACCTCCATTTCCAGTGGGGGGGGGGTTGGGGAACATTGAGAAAACATGTGTGAAGCCCATGTCCCCCCCAAATCGAAATTCGGGTCTTCGGGTTGGGTTTAGGTGGTCTGGAAGGTAGTCGAACACGGACGTCACGGCACCAGCACAGTTTTCGCAGGTTTGTGGTCCAGACAGGGGTGGTCTTACCGAAGACGCCTACGGCGAACCGCCGGCCCCTGCCTTTGGGAAACATCCATGCGGCTAAACGTGGGGCCAAAGTTTGTCCAAGCTATTGGATTATGTCCCCCCCCCCCCGGCTGTTGCAGAACCCCTTGGCAGAACACCTGAGAAAGACATAGAAAGGAGGATGAGAGGGAGAGGAGAGATGAGGAGGAGAAGGAGGAGGAGGAGCAGGAACAGGAGGCTCCTCGAGGCCGCGTTGCGGCTTCCTGCGAAGTTCTTGGGGGCCTCTGATGGGCCTCCTTGGGGCCTCCTGGGGCTTCCTGGGGACTCTGAGGGGCCTCTTGGCCTTCGGATGTGATGTCGGTTGCCTCTCTGGGCAGTCGTGGGTCCACCTGTGGGCTCTTCAGGGCGGTCTTGCACGTCTTTGGGGCTTGTCGGCATCTTTTGGCCGTCGGCCGCTTGGGCCGTCTTGAGGCAACCTCGGGTGCCTGGCTACGGGGCCGCCGCGTAACGCGAGGTCTGGCCTGTCCCTCTACAGGAGGAACATGCAACAATGGGCAAACATTGCCAGGAGACGATTTTTCTATTATATTTTTCCCAACCATCCTGTGGTGTTGGGTCCTCGTTTTGAAGAGACGGTGCCCCGCGTTCCTCCTCCTTCCTCCCGCTGCCCCCCCCTCCCTCCCCCTTGCCTCTGCCCTCCGCATGTCTCTGTTTCGGCACATCCCTCACGCGTTCCGTGGCCCCATAGGGAGCTCCACCGAAGGCCCCAGTGGCAGGGTCCGCATGGCGGCCCCGCATTTTGGCGCACCCCTCACACGGTTCGTGGCCCCATAGGGAGCTCCACCGAAGGCCCCAGTGGCAGGGTCCGCATGGCGGCCCCGCATTTTGGCGCACCCCTCACACGGTTCGTGGCCCCATAGGGAGCTCCACCGAAGGCCCCAGTAGCAGGGTCCGCATGGCGGCCCCGCATTTTGGCGCACCCCTCACACGGTTCGTGGCCCCATAGGGAGCTCCACCGAAGGCCCCAGTGGCAGGGTCCGCATGGCGGCCCCGCATTTTGGCCCGCCCCTCACACGGTTCGTGGCCCCATAGGGAGCTCCACGAAGGCCCCAGTGGCAGGGTCCGCATGGCGGCCCCGCATTGGGGCGCACCCCTCACACGGTTCGTGGCCCCATAGGGAGCTCCACCGAAGGCCCCAGTGGCAGGGTCCGCATGGCGGCCGCATTTTGGCGCACCCCTCACACGGTTCGTGGCCCCATAGGGAGCTCCACCGAAGGCCCCAGTGGCAGGGTCCGCATGGCGGCCCGCCCCATTTTGGCGCACCCCTCACACGGTTCGTGGCCCCATAGGGAGCTCCACCGAAGGCCCCAGTGGCAGGGTCCGCATGGCGGCCCCGCCCCATTGTGGCGTCCGCATGGCGCCCCCGCATTTTGACGCACCCCTCACACGGTTCGTGGCCCCATAGGGAGCTCCACCGAAGGCCCCAGTGGCAGGGTCCGCATGGCGGCCCCGCCCCATGTTGGCGCACCCCTCACACGGTTCGTGGCCCCATAGGGAGCTCCACCGAAGGCCCCAGTGGCGGGGTTCGCATGGCGGCCCCGCCTCATTTTGGCGCACCCCTCACACGGATCGTGGCCCCATAGGGAGCTCCACCGAAGGCCTCAGTGGCAGGGTTCGCATGGCGGCCCCGCCCCATTTTGGCGCACCCCTCACACGGTTCGTGGCCCCATAGGGAGCTCCACCGAAGATGATGCCCACAATTTCGGTATGAACAATTACTTATGGTTGGGTCTTTCGCCAGGCTAATTTTTTTTGAGTTGAGCATTTGTTGGGCGAGGATGGCGAACAGTTGTCCGCGTTGCCTTTTTCGCGGTGCGGCGGGGCCTGGGATTTTCTGTTACCAAACCATCCTGTTGTGCTGGGTCCTTGCTTTTTTTTTTTTTTTTTTTTTTTTGTTTTTTTTTTTTTTTTTTTTTTTTTTTTATTTTTTTTTTTTGTTTTTTTTTTTTTTTTTTTTTTTTTTTTTTTTTTTTTTTTTTCTTTTTTTTTTTTTTTTTTTTTTTTTTTTTTTTTTTTTTTTGATTCTTTTTTTTTTTTTTTTTTTTTGAAGTGACGGTCCCCGCGTTCTTCCTCTCCTCCTCCTTTCCCCCCTCCTCCCTCTCCCGTCACCCCCCACACTTTGGCACACCCTTCACACGCCTCGTGGCCCCATAGGAAGCTCCACCTAAGGTCCCAGTGGCGGAGCTCACATGGCATCCCCCCCCCATTCGGGTACACCCCTCACACGCTTCGTGGCCCCATAGGGAGCTCCACCTAAGGTCCCAGTGGTGGAACTCGCATGGCATCCCCGCCCCATTTTGGCACACCCTCACACGTTTCGTGGCCCCAAAGGGAGCTCCACCTAAGGTCCCAGTGGCGGAGCTCGCATGGCGGCCTCGAGCGATTTCGGCACACCCCTCACATGTTTCGTGGCCCCATAGGGAGCTCCACCTAAGGTCCCAGTGGCGGAACTCGCATGGCGGCCTCGGGCCATTTCGGCACACCACTCACGAGGATCGTGGCCCCATGGGAGCTCCACCGAAGGCCCCAGTGTCAGGGTTCGCATGGCGGCCTCGGGCGATTTCGGCACACCCCTCACGAGACTCGTGGCCGAGCTCCACTGGAGGCGCCAGTGGCGGAACTCGCATGGCGGCCTCGGGACACTTCGGCACGCCCCTCACGAGGATCGTGGCCCCATAGGGAGCTCCACCGAAGGCGCCAGTGGCAAAGTTCGCATGGCGGCCTCGGGAAATTACGGCACACCCCTGACGAAGATCGTGGCCCCATAGGGGGCTCCACCGAAGGCGCCAGTAGCAGGGTTCGCATGGCGGCCTCGGGCCATTTCGGCACGCCCCATCACGAGGATCGTGGCCCCATAGGGAGCTCCACCGAAGGCCCCAGCGGCAGGGTTCGAATAGTGGCCTCGGGCCATTTCGGCAAACTCCTCACGAGGATCGTGGCCCCGTACGGGCTCCACCGAAGGCGCCAGTCAGAGCCCTCTGCTGCTTCTGCTCCTCGGTCAGGGGTGCGCAGTCCTCGTCGTCGTCGGCGCCCGCGAAGATGGCCGCGAACGTGTCCCTGAGCATGTCGGGCTCCGGCGGGAAGCGGTGGCCACATAATTAGGGGGCGTGGGCGAAGATGGTATTCACAGTTGCGGTATTCACAACTGCGTATGGTGGGGTCTTTCGCCAGGCTAATTTTCTATTTGGGCTCACTGAGTCTACCAGCTTTGGCGTGGCACCAACGCCAGGTGCCGCCAACATCTCTTTCT
Organism: Prorocentrum cordatum; assembly: GCA_963575745.1. Classification (NCBI taxonomy): domain Eukaryota; class Dinophyceae; order Prorocentrales; family Prorocentraceae; genus Prorocentrum; species Prorocentrum cordatum. The sequence goes on from CAUYUJ010014207.1 coordinate 206,606, forward strand.
AGCCCCACGCTGTCGCAGCCCCGGCACATTCGGCCTGACCGTTGTGCAAGCAGCGCTCCAAGGAAGGACGAGGCTTCGGCGCATGCTGAATTTCCATATGTTTTACAAAGACGTCTGGACATGCTGCTCTTTTCTGGTCATAGCACCGTTGCCTGCGTGAGTGGCACGCGAGGTCCTTCGCCCGATAAAGCATTACTCGGCATCTCCATCGCGCCGTGTTTCCTGTGTACCAGTGAGGCAACCCAGCGTTTTGCATATGCCCGCCAGCGTGAGCCCCAAGCAGCGAGTTGTTGAAGTGTGGATGTGCAACATGTGGGGTGCAACCCATGTGGTGCAGGTAAGGCGGTGCAAGCCATGTGCAGCATTCCAGACATGGCCTTGCCTTCGAGGGTCGAAGGAATTGCCACTTATTCCGCCGCGGAAGGCGGCGGAAGGTCGGCGGGAGTAAAGCGCGGCAATTCCCGCCGGCGGAAGCCGGCGCAAGTGAAAGATGCGCCCCCAAGTGGTGAAAACGTTGTTGGGTTCAGGGTTCCCGAAGTCGCCCACGTGGTGATTGTTATGCGATGCGAGTTTAGTGGTGTAAGCGTAAGCTATGCGGTGTATGAGTGCTAAGTGGTGCGAGACCTGTGGGCGCCCACGAGGCGACCGGGAGCGGCCGCCCACGCCGCGCCAACGTGCGGGCGCCAGGCTTAAGTCGGCCCTGTCCTTCCACAGGAAAATATTCAAAATTGGCAACAAATAGTCATGGAACGATTTTTCTATCATTTGGTTAATTTTTGTTGTTGCATTTTCTGATTATGTTTATTTCATCGCTTCGCTCATTCCGCCGGCCCTTGGAGCGCTATTTGGGGCCTCTTGGGGCCGTCTTGGGGGCTTCTTGGGGGCTTCTTGGGAGCGTCTTGGGGCTCCTTGGCGGCGTATTGGGCTCCCCTGGGGCCTCTTGGGGGGCTCTTGGGGGCCCCTTGGGGCGGGAGGGGGGGTAGTCGATTGCAGCCCCCCCCCTCGGAGGCCTCGTGAGGGGTGGCGAAAAATAGCCTCCCCCCTGGGGAACGCCCGCGACCCGGCCGGGGGTCCCCACGGACGGGAACCGACCAGGCACCAGGCGACGCTACAGCCGTTCAACATTTTTATGTCGAAGTAAGAACCCCCAGAGTGCACGCACCGCGAGGGAATATTCCATGTCAACTATCGGCCATCGGTTCTTCTTAGTTTAGACGACCTGGTTCACGGTCATTGTGTGAGCCTGCATGCTCCCCTGAATGCTCCGCCCGTCGTATTCATGTGTACATTCTTGCTCGAGCGTTGCCGATCAAGCGATTCTGTATTGACGTCAGCGTGCTTTGCCCCGGAGTGAAATAGATGGCCGCTGTCTCACAGAAGTGGAAAGATAGCGTCGGCAAGGAGATCATAGAGATGGGCGCGTACGTCTTTGTGTGGGCAATCGGGGTCTACTGCTGCATTCGGCTCATGAGAGACTACGAGTTTATCTTGAAGCCACTATTCTTGGCCGCGGTGTTCGTTTCCGTCCTGGAATCAGGCGTCGAAATGTGCGAGGCTATCCTGGTTCGCTCCGCCAGGAGGCTCTGGATGCTGTTGCTGGTCATAGTTATCCAGCCTGTCAGAGACTTGTTCTCCAAAGTCTGCGGCTATTATCCAGCTGCCTGTGGGAAACCCCGCCGTGCCTGTGCAACAGCGTAGAAGGAATGACTCCGAGTGTAGGAACAGCGCAATTTCGACGAGTGGTCTGAAGTGGGACGGGTCGTGAAATCGACCTCGTCTTCGTCCACGCGGGAGGAAGGTTGTCGAGTTCACGCCCTGTGGTAAGCCGGCGATTTGTATACATAGGGGAGGGTCGTGATCTCGACCTCGTCTTTGTCCGCGCTGTAGGGAGGAGGCGGAGAAGCGCGGGGAGGAGGAGGAGGAGGAGGAGGAGGAGGAGGAGGAGGAGGAGGAGTTGGATGAGGAGAAGGAGGAGGAGGAGGAGGAGGAGGAGGAGGAGGAGGAACAGGACCAGGAGGATAAGGCTTCTCGGGGCTCTCTTGGGGTCTCCTGGGAGCCTCCTGCGGGCCTCTTAGGGCCTCTTTAGGGCCTCTTGGGAGCCTCGTCGGGCCTCGTGGGGCCTCCTGGAGGCATCTTGCATCTTGAGGTTTCTTGGGCCACCTTAGGGGACTCCCGGCCCGTCTGATACCTTCGGAGGCCATTTTTGGGGCGAGCCGTCTTGTGGCTGTCTTTGGGGCATCCTCAGCCGTCTTGGGCCATCTTGAGCCGTTGTGTTGCGACTAGGCTGTCTTGGATGCCGTGTTTGATGCCATGTTGGCCGTCTGGATGCCGAAGCGAGCACCGCGATGCTTAAGGGACGCGCCGGACGAGAGGGGGGAGTCGGCCCTACAAAAAACTGCCCAGGCATCAGACGAGCATTAGAAGTAACACTGCAACTCCGTGCGGGCACGGTGGCGGATGTGGATAGGAGTGCCTATGTGAGATGCGCGGAGGTCCTCCGCTGCCAGGAGAAGAAAGGCTTGATCGTATTACCAAGCTGCAAGGACCGCATTAAGGGCTGGTTTGATTCGGCCTGTTGGTTGCTGGCTCTTGTCATCACTCTCCTGATCATCACCGTCCTGGTTTGGCTGGCGTGGGTGTACGCAGGCAACGAATTCCAAGAATTTCACAATCGTGGCAGGACCCAGGCGTACATAAAGGCAGGCAAGTCCCTGACCACAAGCCTCGTACTAGAGGTTCAGGACCTACCTACTCACATCCCGATTCAATCTGTGAACAATACCGAGACCGTAGAATGGTGGCGGTCGACTGTCCACAATTATACTGCAGACATCACTGAGCATGGTGCGGAATTTGCAGGGTATCTCGAGGGCGCGATAACTTCTACGTTTTCGGGGGGCTGGGAGTACACGGTGAATTTCGTCACGCAGTTTGTTTTCTTCTTGCTGTACTCGCTGTTCTGGCTGTTCGACCCCCTGGCAATCATGCTGGGACCGTCGAGACAGCCGCGCAAGCCAGGGCTGGAGCTCCTGGAGCTTCTGAAGCCTGCGGAGGCTGCGTCGGGGGATGCCTCTGGACCTGCCTCTCGCCCCGCGGATGCCGCCGCGGAGGGGGCCTCGCGGCCCTCGCCGGCCCAGGCGGGGGATGCCGAAGTCGGCTGCTGCCCCTCCTGGCTCGCGGGCGGGAGTAGCCCCCTGAGGGAGCCGTTCCTTGGCTCCTCGTGCCCGGGCGGCGAGGAGGCGGAGGAGGACCGGCGATCACTATGAGTGTTCCGCCGGGGGGTGATTTGCGATCTGCGCCGTTGGGGCTCAGGGGCCGCCACGGTGCGCCAAAGGTCTGGCGAGGCCTCGTGGGGGCGCCACTGGGATCTCTGTCGGGGTCCTCGCCCGCCCCATCCCCAGTCGCGGGTTGCAAACCTCACCCCTGTGAACCACACCCTTCGGAGCCGCCGAGAGGAGGACCACGAGATCGGGGTTGGCTCCACCGTGAAGGTGCGCAGGGGCCACGAGCTCAGGGCCTTCAGGGACGAGGAGGGCACGCCAGAGGAGAAGCTCGAGGAGGGACGAGGAGGATCTGCGGGAAGCTTAGTTGCCTCGATACGCGCGTTTTGAAACGCAGCACGTCCCGTGTTCAAGACGTCCGTGTCAATGCGTTGCGTGTTGGTCCCACGTAGTGGACCACGTTGTGGCGGATGTACCGCGTCGGGCTTACGTTTTCGGCCTGCGTGTTGAGTTCCGTCTCGATGCGTCACGTGTTTGCGTGTTGCGCATCGGGGCAGCTAGGGCGGGAAGCAGAAGGGGGCGTGCAGACGGGCGGCTGGCCCTCTGAAGAGGGCAGGGCTCCTCTTCGGAGGGAGCGGCCCCGCCGGCTTACGGCGGGGAGCTCTTGGACAGCGCATCGACCTGGCGGTCCTGGCCCACCACGCCCCTGGCGCGGCGCGCCATCCCCTGCGCGGTCCTGGGGCCTCCACGTGCCGAGCGCTGCCGAGCCGCCCCCCGCGAAGCGGAGCGACCCGCCATCCGCCTGCAGGGCACGGCGTGTCGCCGGGGCAGCAGTGCATCAGGAGGGAAAGAAACACACAGACACAATTAATCGTCGATTCCCCAGAAAATATGAGGAAATATGGGAAGTGGTGGGGAAGACAGAATCCGAGAAACTATGGGAAAATGTGGGGGATCTTTTTGTTTGTGTGTATTTATTTGTGTGTCCTGGGGCCCCTTCAGTGCCGTCGGCCCAGATGGGCAGGTCGACCCTGCCAGATCTTGAGGGTACCCTCGTGTCCTGTGTCTTGTGGCCCGTGCCCCTGCATTATATTTCTGTGGCACCGTGGCCCCCGGAAGGGTCCTGCGTCCTCTCGCGTGTCCTCTCCAAGCAAGTCCGACTGCAACGACACGCTGAGCACAAGATCTCCACCCCAGAAGACCGCACGCCCCTGGCCCGACCGCGCTCTGCGCGCCGCCGGAGAGGAGTTGTGGAGAAGATCGACGAAGACGGCCATGCCCTCGTCGCGTTCGATCCTAAGAGGGGCGGCCCCTGGCACAAGAAGCTGCTGACCAGTGAAACCGCTGTCAAGCATTGGGTGCCCAGGCACGAGCTGCAAAACAAGCTGCGGGCTGTTACGCCCCGGCCCAACGCCGCGGACACCGTGAAGATTATACAGAAATACTTCAAGCTGAAGACATACATTAATTTCTTCATCGGCGTGGCGTACTGGCTCTTGTTTCGACGCCTGCACGTAGACCTGAGGTTTGTCCTTGTGTTGATGGCATTCTTCCTAGGCTTCATCCCAGAGCTCGGCTTCATCGCGCAGTTCGTTGTGTCGTTGCCCGTGGTTGTCTTCTCGCCAGTGGACTCAAATGGAGTTCTGGACGGCAGCACAGCCCTCTGGAACCTTAAGTGTTTTATTATGGGAAGTTTTGCCATCAAGCTGGTGATCAACAACGTCATCGAGACCATCGTGATGAAGTCGGACAAGGTCCTGAACCAGGGCGGGCAGGAGGTGCATGCCGTCCTGATCCTCTTTCTGCTTGCGCTGGGCGGCGAGGTCTGGGGCTGCGTCGGCATGCTGCTGGCGGTCCCGGGCATCTCCCTCGGCCGCTTGGTGATGCGGCTCGCCGACGACACCATTCGGGCGGGTGGTGGTGAGGGGTGACCAAATTTTGGGGGGGGAGGGAACAGGGCTCCAAGGGGGGTCTGGTGGGGCCCTGTTGGGCACCCGCTGGCTCCAAGAGGGGCCATACACCCTAGGCGATGCTTAAGAAAACTTAAGTTTTTGGCGAGAGTCTCGATTATTCTTAATGTTTCAATGTAAATCCTAAGATTTTGATAGAAGTTCTGGGTTTCTATTCAAATTCTGAGACTCTGAGTTTCTTAACCCATGATTTCTTAAGCATTTCGCAGGGTGTAGAGGGCCCCCTTCAGGGCCCTTTTCTTCTCCGCCCCCCATTTCAGGTCACCCCCCGTTGCCACCCGCCCGAGCCATCCGTCGGAGGAGGCACCTGGAGTAGGCCCGACGGGGGGCCAGGAGGGAACCCGCCTGGCCCGGGGCTGGCGCGGAGAGAGCACGCGCTGGGTCGGGGGCGGGGCGCCACCCCAGCGGAGCGGCTGGTCGCCTGGCTCGCCGCTAGGCCCAGCAAACAATGCTCTAAGAGCCTTTCGTGGTCTGCACGAAATGCTCTCATAACATTTCTGGCCAAGTTTGTCTCCGGTTTAAACGCAACGGTATTATGGTCTGAGCACATTGTTTTTGTTCTTGGGGCGTGTTTGGTGCTAAGATCACGTCGTGGTAGGCCTATGGGAATGCTGGGGCGGTCAGTCCCTGCTCAAGCGTTCGGGGCGACCGACATGGGTACGGCCAGAATGGGTACAATGCCCAACAGCAGTTCCTGCTCATTTTGAACAGGACTCGCTGTCCGTGCCGCCGCGGCCTGTGTCTATTCGAGACAGAAGGCCGCCCGCCCAACAGCGGCCGCTGTTGGTTTGGGACAACATTCGGTGTTGGGCACCGTACCCCTTTTTTCCGCACCCGCTTCGGGCGTCCAGGAGCGTGCTCAGGCCCCGCCGCCGCTGGCCGGGCGTGCTCATCACCACCCTCTCGCCGAGCCCGCCAGGCTCGGGCCGTGGCGCCTCAGAGGCTGGCCGCGGGCCCCCGCTGCAGCCCGAGCCCGCCGCCGGGCCGGGGGCCGCCCCATGCTGCCGCAGCCGGCCAGGGGCCTCCGCGGGGGGGGCCCCTCCCCGTGCCGGGGGGTGGGCAGGCCTCCTGCCCCGACGCGTCGATGAAGGAGGGTGGCCGCGTTCGCTCCGCGATGGGGGCGTCGCGGCCGTCGGGGGGTGGGCAGGCCTCCTGCCCCGACGCGTCGATGAAGGAGTTGGCCGCGTTCGCTCCGCGAGGGGGCGCCGCGGCCGTCGTTTTTTGCGGGTCCGGGTGCGTCGGCTTCGGCCCCAGGCCGTTTTCGCTGAGGGGAGGTCTGCGGAAGGGAGGCCTGTCCACCGCCGCCGATCGTGACGCCTGGGCAGCGAGCCGAGCTCGGGCGCACCACAGAGCGCTCGAGGGGGGCTGCCGCTCCAGGGGGTCGGCCTCGGGGGGCGTCTCTCACAGCGCGCCCGCCCGAGGGAGCAGCAGGGCCGAGGAGCACTCTGGCAGCCGTGTGCAGCTGTGACGCTGCGTGCAAAAGACCGCACACCATGGTACATTCGGATGCAGCTCCTGGGAGGTCAAACTCTGTTTTTGCCCTGGTCCGAAATCCGGTTTAATCCAGCTTAATCCCGCTTGATCCGGTTAATCCCGTTTAATCCCGTTCAATCTTGCTTAATCCGAGGCCCACTCCAGCGTAACAGCCCCCCAATGGGGCTTGATTATCCTCCCAGTAGTTGCCTCCTGGGGTACATCGGCGCACTCTCGTCACGGGTGAAGCTTTCCCACACGCTGCATCGGGCCGGTCGATCGGCTGAAAGCGATGTGGCCGTCTGGTCCCAGGCCTGTCGCGTCAGGGCCTGATGTGTTCGCAGCGTGTTCCACACATGGCATGTCTTCGAAGGGCGGCATCAAGCCCCGCCGCCACCACTGCGCCTCCCCTCTTTCACCCGACGTCGCTGGAGCAGCACGGCGTCCGGCACCGCTCGCGACCAGAGTCCTCGATCCCATCTTTAGGATGCCCCGCTCGCCGGATCGATCTGTGAGGGTCCACAGGGCCCGAGGTGGGGAAGAGACGCCCGTCGTGAGTGTTCGGCGGCGCCCAGTTGCGAGGGCCGACCTCGCGAGGCTCCGCTCAGAGCTGGCCTACGAGCACCATCTCGACCCGTCGCGCTCAGCCGCGGCGACGAGGGTGGCGCCCGAGAGCCCCAGGAGCAAGCAAGAGGAGGGCTGGGTGAGAGGGAAGAGCGCCGCATCCACTGAGCTTCTCCGACCCCTCCACGTCTGGCGTCGCCTCGGCGCTGCGCAGAAAGGGGGGGTAGCGCGAGGTGGGAGGCGGCCATCTGAGAGAGCAGGGGGCTTCTTCGAAGCCCTCCTGTTTTGCAGGAGGCCTACCTTGAAGCCTCTGATCCCTTCCGAGAAGCTTCCCACCTTCTCAAAAGAGCCCCCCCAACTCGCCGCGACTCGGACCAAGACCTGTTGCAAATCGAACCCAAGAACCCCTTCTGGGGGTCATCCTGGCTGGTTTGCCGAGCTACGTTCAGCCGTGACGACGATGGAGGGGTCTGACGGAAATAGCATGACGTGGAGGAAGAGGAAAAGGACGTCTCGAGGTGTTGAATGGCTTCTTGAGGTCCCCAAACTGTTTCGGAACGCTCAACAGGCTCGATCCACTATTCTTCTCCTCCCACCCGAAGATACTCCGTCTCCTCCTGGATCGTATGTGGTTGCGACGTGAGCAGCGCCATGAGCTCAAGTACCACGCTCATCGCGTGCAGGGAGGGCAGCGTGCCAAACACGGCCGCGGCGTTCTGTGGCTGACACGCTCGGTGGGCGGACTCCGTAGCACCATACGCTTCCCACGTGGGTATCCGGGTCCTGGCCCACAGCCCAGATAAAATCAGAGGTCCTTTTTCTTCCTTCCCTTTCACCTCGTCGATGCTATTTCTCCTCCTCCTCCTCCTCCTGCTCCTCCTTCTTACCCGTCGGCCCTCTCATCCTCGATCCTCCTCGATCCTCCTCGATCCTCCTCGATCCTCCTCGATCCTCCTCATCCCCCCCCCCCGTCCTACTCTTCCGCCTCTCCTCCTCCTCCTCCTCCTCCTCCTCCTCCTCCTCCTCCTCCTCCTCCTCCTCCTCCTCTTCCTCCTCGCTCCCCGCTCTCCCCCGCCCACTCCCTGACCCTCCTCGCCGACCTCCCCCGCGCCGCCTCGCCCCCTCGAGGAGACCACGGGGTCGGCACCGCTGCCGCACATGAGGCCCCGCGCGGTGCGGCCCTTGAGGAGAAGGGAGGAGGAGTGAGGCGGAAAGAATGGGAGACGAAGTGAGGAGGAAAGGATGAGTGAGGAGGAAAGGATGAGTGAGGAGGAGGAGGAGGAGGAGGAGGAGGAGGAGGAGGAGGAGGAGGAGGAGGAGGAGGAGGAGGAGGAGGGAGGAGGAGGAGGAGGAGAGGAGGAGGAGGAGGAGGAGGAGGAGGGGGAAGGAGAGGCGAGGAGGAGGAGGAGGAGAGGTAGGAGGAGGAGGAGGAGGGAGGAGGAGGAGGAGGAGGAGGAGGAGGAGAAGGAGGAGGGATGGAGGAGGAGGGAGGATGAGGAGGAGGAGGTGGAGGAGGGAGGAGGTGGAGGAGGTGGAGGAGGAGGAGGAGGAGGAGGAGGAGGGGGATGGAGGCGGAGGAGGAGAAGGAGGGTAGGAGGAGGGCTTTGAGCGATCGGGAGGGGGCTTTTCGACAATAGGCGGAAGGGGAGGGGAGGGGACGTTTTGGCTCAAGCCATTCTGACTCATGGTATGCTTGGCTCACCCCGCGGTGCCTTGTCTGTTCGGATACTGGACATCGGTCGAGGGTCTCGAGAAGGTGCTATTTCTCTCGAAGCGTCGATCAAAAACTGCGGTCGGACAAGACAATGGAGCGAAGCACTGCGGTTTCTCCGCGAAGGAATTCGATTCGGTGGGCAACTCGTTCCAAGCCACTACATTGCGACTGCTAGCGCATGCAGAAAAGGAGGGCAATGGCAACACGCGCTGTCAGTACTCAGTGAGATGTGGGAGGCGAAGCTGAAGCCCAACGTCATTTCTCTTAGAATGGCTGCCCCAGCGCTCGCGGACGGGGAGAGCGGTGGCAGCGGACCGGCCCCCTCTGGCGGCCCCTGCGAGCCCCAGCAGGCCCCGGCGCGCTCCCCCCCATGAAGCCCCCAAGAGGGCCCCCAGACGGCCGAAGACAGTCCAAGAGGGTCTCCGAGACGCGCCCAGAGCGCTCGACAACGCCTCCGACAGCCTCCAGACGGCCCAAGAGGCTTCCAAAACGCTCGAAGTGGGCTGCCCTCTTCATATCGTCCAAGACGGCCATACAGGGTCCCAAGGTGGCCCCAGGACGGCTAATGAGGCGCCCAAGGCGGCCCATGGGGTAGCCCAGGACGGCCCAAGACGGCCCCCAGACGGTCCCCAGATTGTTCCAGAGACGCCCAAGGCGGCCCCAGACAACCCCCAGACGGCCCTGGACGGCCCAAACACGGCTCAAGATGCACCCGGGACAGCCCAAGAGGGCCCCAGGAGGCTTCCAGGAGGCCGAATAGAAGCGCTGAGAGGTTCCTAAACGAGACGGCCCGAAGACGGTCTCCAAACGGCTCCAAAGGCACTATAGGGCTCCTCGGCCCTCCTGACGCTTGTTTGGCGCTTCCTGCCGGACTTGGCCCAAATTCTCTCGCACTTCTTGTCGGTCTGGAGCCCTCTCCGCGGTCTCTTGGGGCCATGCCGTGTTTCGCTCTTGCAGCCCTCTCGGGGGCCTCTTGGGCCAGCATGGGGCTATTTGGAAGGCGTCTGACGCCATCTTGGTCTGTTTGGGGCCGTCTTCCCAAATAATGTATGGATGTATGGGACCAATTGGGAGGCGTTTGATGCGATCTTGAGCCGTCTTCGGCCGTTTTGGGCCAACGTCCCAAATTATGTGACAAAGACGACGACGATGATGATGATGATGATGATGATGATGATGATGATGATGATGATGATGATGATGATGATGATGGTGGTGCTGGTGCTGGTGCTGGTGCTGATGCTGATGCTGATGCTGATGCTGATGCTGATGCTGATGCTGATGCTGATGCTGCTGCTGTTGCTGATGTGGTTGCTGATGATGATGCTAATTATGGTGATGACGATAATGATGATTATACTGATGATGATAGTGACGAACACGACGACGATGACGATGATGATGATGACGATGACGACGATGAAGATGATGATGGTGGTGTGGTGGTGGTGGTGGTGATGGTGAGGACGATGATTATGATGATTCTGATGATTATGATGATGATGATGATGATGGTGGTGGTGGTGATGATGAGGACGATGATGATCATTTGATCATGATGATGATGACGATGATGATGATGATGCTGATGATGATGATGATGATGATGAACCTGACGATGATGATATGATGATGATGATGATGACGATGATGATGAAGTTTTCCAAGAGTGAACGGTTCCACGAGCCATCTCGCCCCAATTCCCGACTCCGTGCCCGGGCTCCGCATGGGGCTCTTCGGCCTCCCTGACTCTTGCTTGGCGCTCCCTGCTGGATTCGGCCCAAAACCTCTCTTACGTTTGGTCGGTCACGAGCCCTCTCCCGGGCCTCTTGGGGCCCTGTCGGGTTTCGCCCTTACAGCCCTCCTGAGGGCCTCTGGGGCCATCATGGGGCCATCATAGCCGTCTTGCACGATCTTGGAGCAACCTTGGGGCCGTCTCGGGCCGTATTTGGCCGACGCTCCACATGACGTGACGACGACGACGATGATGATGATGAGTATAATTATGATAATCATGATGATCATGCTGATGATGATGACGATGATGATGATAATGATGATGATGCTGATGATGATGGTGATAATGATGATGTTGGTGATGAGGATGATGGCGACGACGACGATGATGATGATGATGGTGCTTATGATGATGCTGATGACGATGCTGACGCTCATCACGCTGGAGATGAGACTGCGGAGGATTACAGTATGATGGTGATGCTGACGATGCTGATGATGCTTATGATGATGGTGAAGAAGAAGAAGGCTTCCAACTGTGAACAATGCCATGAGCCATGTCGCCCCAGAGTTCCTCACTCCGAGTCCGCCTCTGCATGGGGCTCTTCGGCCTTTTCTGACGCTTGCTTGGCGCTCCCTGCCGACTTGGGCTTACTATCCCGCAGCCACGATGGACCATCGTTGAAAATGATGCGCGCGTGCGCTTCTTAATTTCCAGCCTTGGCCCTCACACTGCCCCACTGCGGTTCAAGATCGTCCCAGGGCGTCACAAGACGCTCCCTTTCGCAGCCCCTTCACCTCCCGAAGGCCCAGCAGGGCTCCAAGGTAGCCCAATAATCTTCAAAGAGGACATGAGAAGGCCTAGATTCAGCCCACGAGAGCCCCAATACGGCCCTCGAAGCAAGCAGCAGCAATCAGCAGCAGCAAGCAGCAAGCAGCAAGCAGCAAGCCAGCAAGCGGGCAAGCAAGGAAGCAGCAAGCAGCAAGCAAGCAAGCAGAACGCAAACACCAGCCAATACACACAGGCAAACTGTTCGCAACAGCGCTAGCAGCAAGCAGGCTAAACAAACAAGCAGCAGACATCGACTCCTCGAGTCTCCAACCCAACGCCCCCTCAAAATCTACAAAAGCACTGCCCTCAGGACCCTTGTGAGATCTGTCCGGACAGGTCTCACACCCCGAATCGATGTTTGACGGCTCCAGAGCCCGAAAAGGGCCTCCAGAGGTTCACAAATACGACAAACCTCATCGAATTTCGACGCTCCTCACCCATCTGCCCCCTTCTCTTCTCCTCCTCGATCTCCTCGACGTTCTCGATCAGCACTCTTCGCTCTTCGATCCTCTCCCGCGAACAGGTTGCGCCAGAACACTGCAGTAGCGAGAAACATCACCCTGCAACATAAAGCATCAGCCACGAACGGCAGTACAGTCGGGGCCCTGAAGAGTAGGAGGACATGCCCGACCTAGTTCTGGCGGGGGCGTGGGCAGTGGCTCCCGGACCGCATGGGGCCTCCGTCGACGTCCGCCCGACGCCTGTGACGTCGGAGCTCTCGGCCCCATCCCTGCGACCAGGTGTGGGCTGCAGGTCGTCGTGCGCTTGCCTGGGAGCCCGAGGACGGCCCCTGGACGCCGAAGGCACTGGTGTTGAAGAAAGCCGTCGTGATTTTGGTGATCCCGGCCCTGCGAGCCGTGGGCGGCGGGGGGCGGCGGGGGGGCGGCCCGTCCAGCAGGCGGGACTTAGCCAGACCCCGCTGAGGAGGAGATGGGAGGAGGAGGGGGAGGGGGAGGAACTGGTGGGAGGATGAGGAGGAAGAGGTGGAGGGAGGAGGAAGAGGTGGGAGGAGGGGAGGAGGAGGCAGAAGCGGAGGAAGACGCGGAGGAGGAGGAGGAGGACGAGGAGCAGGAGGGGAAGGAGGAGGAGGAGGAGGAGGAGGAGGAGGAGGAGGGTGGGGCGCCGTCTCGCCCCGCGCGCTGGACGGAGCGCCCAGGTCTTCGCCGTGCATCCCGACCGCGGCGCCGCCGACGATCCGCCTCCAAGGCGGGTCGGGGGGGGCGCCGGGCCCGGAGCGCAGCCGGGCGTCGCGGGGTGCTCGGCCGCGCGGCCTCCGCGGGGCCGCTCTCGGAGGCCTCCCGAAGGTAGCGCTCGGACGTGTGCGCTCTCTCGAAGGGCGCCCATCGAGGGCGCGAGGTCATTCGCGCTTCGCGGTCCTCGTTCCTTCTCCCCCTCCTCCTCCTCCTCCTCCTCCTTTTCTCCCTTTGGGGGGGCGGCGCGAGAGCGCGAAGTTATGCGCGCTTCGCGGAGCGCGAAGCGCGAAGTTGGGAGCCCTTGTTTTCTTGGCGGGGGTACTTACGATCGTCCTGCGAAAAAAACCACGCACGAGACCCATAAAAACGTAGGGAATGGACGTCCGAGCGATGGCCAGTTCCTTCCTCTGCAGGGGGCGGGCGGAAGCTCAATCTTCTTCCGACGCCTTCCTACTTCCTGCTTCTACCCACGGCTTCCGACCGACCCGGGAGGCCTGCAGGGAGCTGGAGGCCTCTGGCGACGTCCTGAGCACCTCGGGAGGACCCAGGGCGTCCTGAGTCAAAACGCCGACGTGATCTGTGCAATGCCTGCGTTTTCCTCGATTTTTGCCTCCAGGGGCAGTTTTCTGGCACCGCCGAGGAACCAGTCCTTGGGATGGGGCCGAGGTCTCTGGGGCGGAGGTCTCTGGGGCCGAGGTCTCTGGCGGCGGCTCGACGAGGACCCGGGCGCCAGGAGGGGAGTCGTTTTTCTGGGTGGCGCTGCGGTGACGCGCAAGGTCCCGAGCTTCGACCTTTGCGTTCTGTGATGGGGGGGGCAGAGGGGAAAATCACAGCCACCAAAACGGCCCTGGCCTAACTCGAAGGCCTTAATTTGCTCTCGATTCCCAGTGGGGGGGCCTCGCGGAGCACTGGGAAAACGCATGTGGAACCTGTATCCCCCCAACCCGAGATTTGGGTCTTCGGGTGGGGTTGGGGTGGCCTGGCAGGCAGTCAGAAAAGGCCTGGCTGCAAGTCCCTTCCCGTGGGCAACGTTAGGGATTCCCGATTCCAGGTCGATGTTTTCCCCCCTGCGCCGGGCCTCCCCCTTTCGTTGCCCATGACCCTCCCCCATCCCGAGTCTGGTTGGGAGGAGGCACATGACCATTTGATGGCGCGCGGGCAAGATCACTCGGGGCTACGAGCAGGAGAAGTGTTGAGTCGGGCCTGTCCCTCTACGGGGGGAATATTCAAAAATAGTCAAAAATAGTCGGGGGATATTTTTTTGTATTTTTTTGACTTTTTGGAGTATTTTTGAATATTTAAGTTTTCGTCCAAAATCCCCCTGTATGGGGGACAGGCCCGACTTAAGATTAGTGGGTCGAAAGCGTTTCGAAGCGCTCGCCGAGAGTGCTGGAGCGCTCTGGGACGGCCGCAGCGCCCGATGCCTCCTCCAGGGCCGCACGATCTCAGCTATCCCCGATGCATGCCGATGTTGTCCTTGCCCTGGCCTCGCCTTGCAAGGGGGAACAGGGACGACGGCTGACGGTACTCCAGATTTCGTAATAAAGGGAGGGGGGTCTCATTTCGGGGGGGGTCTCTTCCAGGCTATCTTGGAGGGCCTGGGGGGTCTGGTTCTCCCACGGGGGAGGTCTGACATGGCTTGTCTTGGAGGGTCCAGACCCCCTCCCTTTTATTACGAAATCTGGAGTAATCCTTGCTCGTTCAAGATGATGTGCCCTCAGGGTCCAGACGAGCGTTGCCCGCTCACCAGCGGACGTCGTCCGTCCCGCTGCGGGCGCTGTCGAACGAGATCGTCGAAGTTCTGGGCCTGTCAAGGGGGCGGCCCTCGCAACGCTGGAGGGAAGGCGGCCGTCAACGAGACTCACAAGTCAGCCTTTGCCCAGAAGCCACGCGGCATTGCACTACTGCATGAAGCCCACTTGGCCAGAGCTCCAAGTCGACCCTGTCCCTCTACAGCGGGAGTCTTCATACATTGTATTTTCTTATATAAAAACAATCAGAAAGATCAGGGGACGATCTTTTGACTATTTTTGAGCATGTTTTGAGTATTTCTTGACTATTTTAATGTTTCGCCTGAAAGCCGCCAGTAGGGGGACATGCCCGACCCAACTCTATTCCCTGCTCCCCCCCCGCGCTAGCTGCTGGACGTGTTGCCTGCGCCACTACGACAGCGGTGGGCATCACAGAGTTTGGTGACATCGGGGACGGCTCTGAGCTCCAGCTGTTTCTGGATGGACGGCGCCTGCACCTCGCCAGATAGTTATCCAGCTCTCGATCTCCGCCCGAGTAGCTGAGCAGCTGAAGGCGCAAGAGTCGTTCGGGGGTCGATAGGCATCCTACCCTGACGCGTCGGTTGAAGAATTGGCCGCTTTCGGTTCGCGAGAGGGCGTCGCGGCCGTCATTTTTTGCGGGTCCACGCCCGCCGGTTTCGGTCCTAGGCCGCTTTCACTAAAAGGACAGTTTCCAGCAGGGAAAAGAACACACAGGCACAATGAGTCGACGATTCCCCAGAACACATTGGAAAACATGGGTAGCCGATGGGGAAGACGAAAACCCAGAAAGTATAAGAAATTATAGGGGAATCCTGTGATTTGCGTGTGTTTATTTGTGTGTCCCAGGCTTGCTGAAGGTAGGCTTGTCCACCGCCGAGTCGTGCAGACGCCGCCCCCCCCCCCCCGAGGGCCGGTCGGCCCTGGGGGCGGGGCGATCGAGCTAACGCCGGGCGGCTCCTGGCGCGGTCGCCCCAAGAGTCGCCAGCTGCGGGGGGGAGAAGTCAAAGAGGCAAACGGCGACAGACAGACCAGAGGAAGAGCGGGGAGAGGAGGCAGGATCCATATATCTATCTCTATATATATATATATCTATATATATATATACATATTTACATTCATACATACACACATGTATACATACATACATACATACATACATACATACATACATACATACATACATACATACATACATACATACATATATATATATATATATGTATACGCATAGAGAGAGGACATAGGCGAGAGGAGCAGGAGGGAAGGGCCCGATCTCCTCCTCCTCCTCCTCCTCCCCCTCCTCCTCCTCCTCCCCCTCCTCCTCCTCCCCCTCCTCCTCCTCCTCCCCCTCCTCCTCCTCCTCCCCCACCTCCCCCTCCTCCTCCTCCTCCTCCTCCTCCTCCTCCTCCTCCTCCTCCTCCTCCTCCTCCTCCTCCTCCTGCTCGACCTGGCCCCCTCAGTCCCCCCCCCCGCGCCTCCTTCCCCCCGCGGGCGCCCGCGCGCGGCGGCAGGCGACGGACAGACCTTGCCGCGGCCGACGGAGGCGCCGCCCCCCGCCCCCCAGCGGCGCCTCGGCGCCCCTCGACGACGACCACTGCGACGACGATCGGCGTCGCGATTGGGGCGGGCTCCGATTTCCGGGGGGAGGAAGAGGTGAACCTTTTCCCCAATCAGTGCTTGCACTGAAGGGGTCCTAGCGGAAGTTGAAAGATTGGCGAAGGTTTCCCGCCGATTTTGGTCGCAGGCTGGGTTCCCGGGTTCTCGGTTCCGGGTTCCCGGGTTCCCGGTTATTGGTTCTGGGCCGATTTCGCTGGGCTCTGGGTTCCCGGGCTCCCGGGTTCCCAGGCGCGATCTCCTCAGCGAAAACCATCCATTGATTGGGGTTTCCTCTGGTGTAATCAAATTCGGAGTGTCGACGCTGGGCGGAAGGGGGAGGGAGGGGTTGGGGTCTGTCTCCGGACCTCTGCTGGATGCGACTGTCTGCAGCAGTGCGTCCCTCGAAGCAGGCGCCGACAACAGCCAAGAACAGCCAAGACCTACTCCAGGGGTGGGCGGGGAGGGGGGATTGTGGGGGCCCGCGCCAGGCGGCAAAACAATGAGTAAGAAAACGATCACAGGGCATTCCGACTCCGATGAATGGCGTTTGCTCGTCGACGCCTCGGCGCCCCCCGTCGCGATCACTGCGACGACGATCGGCGTCGCGATTGCGAGGGGCTCCCACTGTGTGCCTTACGTGAACAGCGCGTCGGTCTCTCTCTCTCTCTTGCCCGCCCCCTCGGCTCCTCCTCCTCCGCACTTCGCATCGCTCGGACGTGTGCATCTTTTCTCGGCGATCACCATCGAGGACCATCCTGGACCATCGAGCAACAAACAGCACGCACGAAGCCGCACAGTGCACGGGAAAGGGACGTCCGCGCGGCGGCAAGCGCCGCGGGCAAGGTTTGGCCAGAGCGTTCGCTCCCGGCGGTTTCACTTTCCGTACTGGGGCCAGGTTGATTGCCACTTCCCGCCGTGGAGGTGGGGGCGCTCGTGGGAAGAAAGCGTGTCTTACACAACACGGCTGGCTGGAAGCCGACCGGGTTGCGCACACGCTGCGTTCGTCCAGTCTTGGTGGCACTCCGAGTGGGTGCGATTGCTGCCCGATGCGTGTCCCCCCAAAAAAACAAAAGCAGTGCGACGACGATCGAGAAGAGGCGAACTCCGAGGAGGTAAAGGTACCGATGCCGCTACTGTCTCCCCGTTCCCCTCTTTCTGGGCCTCCTGGGAGGCCCTCGTCGCCATCGCCTCGAAGTCCTGGTCAGAACGCACCCCGGGAGAGGTCCGGGGAGTAGAGCTAGTGGTACCTTTTGGCTTTCCCGCTAACCGCTAACAGTCAAGACGCTGAACTAAGGACCGCTTTGGGTTCGGAGCGGACTCGCTCATCCTCAGGTCATTCTGTGGTTACCTCTCTAGCACTTTTCGTGCACCCAGGCGATTCAGGTTCGACAAAAAGGAGGTTTCGTTCCTCATTTGGTGTTTGGCGTTCTTTATGGCAGCAGTTTGACTGTACGCCGACTGCGACAAGATCACAGCGACGACGATCACGAAGCTCCACGACAAAGATAGTGGGCGCCACGACGACGATCACGATCGCGATCGCGACGATGACGACAACGACGATCGCGATCACGATGGCGTTGTTGCTGTGGTGGCGACCACGACGCCGAGAACGATCACGACGAAAATGATGACGGTCATGACCATGGCGTTGTTCACGTTCACGAGAACGGCGACAACGACGACGTCGATCATGACCATGTCGAACAGGATTGCAACGATCGCGACCACCTCATCGAACGACGGCGGCGGTTTGCGAGGTTGGTCACGACCGCGGCCACGACGATTTCAATCAGCACGGCGACATTGATGATGACGGCGACGATCACCATGATAGCCACTGTCACGACGACTACGATGACGGCCACTGCGACGACGACGAGTCTTACGGTTACGCTGACGACGACAAGACGACGTCGACCATCGACATCGCGACGACGACGGCGGCGGCGACCACGCCGACGATCACGACGACAATGCTGGCGGCGGCGACGACGACGGCGGCGGCGACCACGACGACGATCAGGACGACGACAATGTTGGCGGCGGCCGACGACGGCGACCACGACGACGATGGCGGCGGCGCCGCCCCCCAGGAGCAAGACCTCGCCCCCGCGGGCTTCAGCGCGCTGCTCGTGAGGCCGGCCCGACGAGGGAGAGGCGAGGAGAGCCTCCTCCTCCTCCTCCTCCTCGTCCTCCTCCTCCTCCTCCTTGTCCTCCTCCTCCTCCCCCTCCCACTCCCGCTCCTCCTCCTCCTCCTCCTCCTCCTCCTCCTCCTCCTCCTCCTCCTCCCCCTCCTCCTCCTCCTCCTCCTCCTCCTCCTCCTCCTCCTCCTCCTCCTCCTCGAAGCGCCTGAATGGTTTTTGCCCTATTTAACTAGACCTTTTGCTGGAGTGACCTTTGGTGCTGGCTCAATGGGGTCCCTCGATCGCTGCTGGCGAAGCGGTGGCAGCGGCTTTTGCGCCCGGGTTGGGCCACCCCGCGTCCCCTGTGAAGTCGCGCACCAAAGGTCACTCTTGCCCAGGGTCGCTCTAACGTGTAGCCGAAGGAGGCGCCTGGATGGTTTTTGCCCTCGGCGCTCGTGGCGCCCGAGGCTTTCGACGCAAAATGTCTCGGGCCTGAGAGCAAGCTCCTCGGCGAAGGCTCGCACTTGCAAACCGCATGCTGTTTTGCTGCAGTTAGCCCAAACATGAATTTCCAGTTGATCGGATACTGGAACATATGCATTACCAGTGGCGGACTGTTTTTCAATCCCAGGACTTTGTGAGGGTCGGTGAAGACGTCGGGGTTGTGTGGCGTATTTGTTATTCGTTTCCCGGGTTTTTGTCCGCTTCCCGGGGGAACAACGAACAATGTATACACGAGGGTCCTGTATACAACAGGATCTGCTCTCCTGTGCAAATGTCAGTGCAGGGCCGGAAAAAGCGTCGGTGTACAGAGTTCGCTTCCCTCGTTGAGGCAAAAGAGGGCATCACAGTCGGCCCGGTCGCACGAAAGCGGCGCCCAAGTGGAGTTGCCGTCGGCAAATGACCTTGGGCTGGCGCAGGCCATGGTCGGTGGGAGGGCAGGCAGAAGAAGGAGGAGGAGGAGAAACAGGAGGAGGAGGAGGAAGAGAAGGACCAGGTGGGGGATGCACAGGGGGGAAGCAGTAGGAGGATTCACAACTGTGTTTGCAAAAGTTGATGCGTCTGTGCAGAAAGCTCTAGGCACCACAACAGTCGTGCACATGTACGTGTAGGTGCATGCAGTACGTACGTATCGGTGTATATGTATATATATATATATAGATGTGTATATAAATGTAGATATAGAAGCATCTTTAGATATGTAGATAAATGCATACGTGTGTGTGTGTGTGTGTGTTTGTATCGGAGGTTTGAGGTGAGAGCGAAGTGACATGGAGATCCCCCCGCCGGCAAATCGGCTTCGGTTTCGTGCGCACGGGCGGTGCGAAGCTGCGTGCTCGGGCCACGCGAGTGGTCCCGCCGAGGTCGGAGCAAACGACTCCTCGTCTGGTCGGCGGTCGCAGGCACAGCACACACAGGCACAACAGGCACACACAACACACCGAGCACACAGCACAGCACGCACCCAACATACACAACAGACCTACAATGCACATAACCCACACATAACACATAACACAGAGCACACGCAACACACACACACACAACGCACGTGTCACCCACCACACACGCACAAACATACGTACAACACAATGCACCACACACATCACACACACACACACACATCTTGCATTGCGTGTTGCATGAGCCTGGGCAGGCACGTGCCACGTTTACATCCAGACATCTGTACACATGTTCGGGCCTCCAGGAGGCTTCTCGTGGACACGGCTGGATCCGCCTCGAAAGTCTCGCCAGAGTGCACCCTTGGACAGGTCGCGAAGGTGGTCTCCAGCGACCCTGGCAGGGAGGATCCAGACATCCGTCAGCCGACGGCTGGCGTTTCCAAGATTTTCGACGTCTGGGGGCCCGTTCTGTCCCGGGGACCGTCGAGAACGAGATGGGATGAAACACCAGCTTCGGGGAACAGGTCGAGAGCCGGCGAGGCCCCAGCTGGAAGAGAAAACAAGGAGTTGGAGGCCTGCATCTTAGAGCTACACTTACGTCGGGCCTGTCCCTTTACAGGAGAAATATTCAAACATAGCCAAAACAATAGTATGAGAATTATTTGTTGAGTATTTTCAGCAATTTTGGAGCATTTGTTGAGTATTTTTTTCGTCGAAAATCCCCCTGTAGGGGGACAGGCCCGACTTAAAGCTACACGCGATCATGACGAGCGCTCGCCCGCTCCTCTCACGTGGAACCAACGGCCGACAGGGCTGAAGCTTTGCAGTCTTTGCGCCACGATCGTTTTCGTCGCCACTGCGCACGATGCTGGCTGTCGCACTTGATCTGCTGCCTGTCTCACACACTGTAGCCCCTCCCTTCGGCATGTTCTCGGGGGCTGCAAAGAGGGGGGTGATGACTAGGGGGGGTGGATATCGTGGCGAGGGCCATGATATTTACCCAGATGTCATGGCGCCTCTTCTTATTTCACTACGTCCCTGGCCCTCTCGCTGGGCCGCGCACATGCCGCCGGTCATGATTTGCACCCCCCCCCTCTTGGACACCCCTCTCTTGGCCCCTCCCTTCAGCATTTTCTAGCCTTTTTCGGACCCCTTCCCATCGGTTGGGGCGCTGCCAGTTTCCATCAGCGGAGTGTGGGCCATGATGGTAAAGCACAAGCTACGGGCGACGCTGATGTGTGCAAGCGACAGGAGCATCAGTGAGAGGAGGAGCAGCGGCGGTAGCAGGCGCAGGCGCCGCACCAGCGGCGTAAGAGACCCTGCGCACAGCGCCCCGCGCCGCGCGCGGCACCCTGTGGCCCGACAGGCTCAACGAGCGCAACCGGCCGCTGCTGCAGAGGCACGTCGGCCGCGCCCGCGGGCTTGGCAGGGTCGTGTCGTGTCCACGCGGCGGAGACTGTTGATCCATTCGGTGGCCCGAAACGTCCGTTACGGGGGGTCGCCCCCCCCCACCCACCCCCCGTGTAACGGTCTCGAGCGCACGCCGCCGTATCGGTGTCGCACGTACGCGGCGAGGGGGCCCGCTCCCCCGCGGGCACGGCGCGGTGTTCACGGGCATGCTGCGGTGCCGACAGGCACGCGCTGGCGCTCACGGAGCATGCTGTGGCGCTCGCAGGGCCGACCCCCCCCCCACCCCCCCCCCCACCCCATCTCCTCCCCCCTTCCTCCTCCTCTTCCTCCTCCTCCTCCCCCTCCTCCCCCACCCCCCTCCTCCCCCACTCCTCCCCCTCTCCCCCCCCCCTCCTCCTCCACCTCCTCCTCCTTCTCCCCCTCCTCCTCTCCTCCTCCTCCTCCTCCTCCTCCTCCTCCTCCTCCTCCTCCTCCTCCTCCTCCTCCTCCTCCTCTCCTCCTCCCTCTCCTCCCTCTCCTCCTCCTCCTCCCCCTCCTCCTCCTCGTCCTTCACCTTCCCCCCTGGTGGCGGGAATTCAAAACGGGCTCGCGGCGACGCTGGTTGGGGCGCTCCAGGGTTGCACGCGGCAGGTGGCCAGGAAGCGGCCAGCATCGAACGATCCGCGCGATGGATTGGTATCGCTCGGACGTGTGCATGTTTCCTTCGGCGAGGACCATCGAGGAGCATCCCTGATCATTTGGCGAATAAGCCACGCACGAAACCGAAAAAAGCACAGGGAATGGACGTCCGAGCGATGGCCAGATGGGGAAGCCGCGATCCTTCGAGGTTGAACGATCCACGCGGTGCCAGACACCAGCGCCCGAGTCATTGTGGCACGGACCTGCCGCACGTGGAGGATCGGGAAGGCACCGGCAGCGCGGAGGCAGAGCAGCAGCGAGGGGCGCTTGTTTTGCGGAGGGCTGCAGCAGGTTGCAACCTCCCCCGCCTGCGGTCCCGGCGCACGTCTTCCAAGTTCTTCCACGTGTGCGTCAGGGATGCGCCGCGGAGGAGGACGAGGACAGAGAGAATTGACGGAAAGCGAAAGGTCTGCGGGGCTCGTTGGGATGGGTTCGGAGCTAGGCCTGTCGCTTGCGGCGCCTTGGGTCGCTTGCTTGCATGTCTTTTTTCAGACTGGTGGCCTTGGAGTTTGTTGCGCTCTTTGAGCTCCTCCTCGAACCCCCTCCACGAATCGATACCCCCGACGTCATGATTTTTGCATGGCGTGCCCCCCTCGTTGAAAGCGACACCATGCACCACAACCAGGGGGACCACCTCCGGCGAGGAGGCACACGGTGCCTCCCCGAGCCGGGGATCGGGGACGCCTCG
>CAUYUJ010014207.1:233982-295517 GCA_963575745.1 Prorocentrum cordatum
GGGCCCGCTCGGGAAGGCTGGGCAGGCCCCCGGCCCACCGAGGAGGCTCCTGGGCCTTCTCCGAGGACGTGTGAGAAGCACGGCCGCCCTCTTGAGGAAGGCCGAGGCACCCTCTCTCAATGCTTCACGCTTCGCGGCACCAGTTTCCCTGGTGCGCAATTCGCTCGTAGCCCGCTTGCTGCGACCTTTGACGGCGTCCGGCGTCTCCCGGTGCGCTCGTGATCAAAAAGTATCCCCACCAGTTTGTCCCGCCACTTCGCGCCAATTTGGCCGCGCTGAGTCTCGCTCCGCACCGGGCGTCGCTTGTTGTTGTGTTTTTTTTCCTGCGCAGGTGGCACAGCCTGCCCCTGCTTGCCCGGCGTCCGGCTCGCTTCGAGCGCCTGCGAACCAAAAGTAAACCCACCAGCCCATCCAAAAACGATTACCAGGTGAGTCGGTGAATCCGGGACGCCCGGAAACACGTGGTCGCACAGCCGTTTCGGAAGCGCCCAAGTTGGGTGAGCAGTAGTACTTTGCGGCCAGGAAACATGGACCACAAACCGTTTCGAGCAATGAAGTTTAGGAGAGATACTATTGCAAGACGCGCCATGGTGTTCCCTGTGGGAAGCGTGTATGGCGCAGGTTGCTATATCTACGATCCGACGCCAGTGTTGCGCAGAGTAGAGTTGCATGTCGTTTGACATGTTTGATCGCAGCTACTGCACTGATAAACTCGTGTGCGTTTTGAAATCGCTCAGGTGCTGGTGATGTTGCCGGTGCTGTTGCTGATGCTGCTTCCGATGCTTGTGCCGTTGATGCTGTTGCTGATGTTGCTGGTGCTGGTGCTGCTGCTGCTGGCGCTGCTGCTTGTGGTGCTCCTGCTGGTGGTGGTGCTACTTCTGGGGCCATCTTGGGGGGGTAGGTGGAGAAAGCGGAGGAGGAGGAGGAGGCGGAGGAAATGGAGGAAAAAATGGTTGTCGCTTTTCCGATCCCGATGTGAAGTTTGCGATAGAAATTGGTGCAAGATGCGCCGTGAGGCTCCCTATGGTAACCGTTTGTGGCGTCTTGCCATGGCGGCTTGATTAACAACACCAGTGAGTTGGGAGATCTCTTGTAGCGAAGGGTGTCGGTGGTTCTGTAGCTGATGGTATCGTTGGCGTTGTCGTTGTAGGTTGTGCTTCTGGTATCGCTGCTGCTGGTGTTGACGTTGGTAATGCTGCTGATGCTGCTGGGACTGGTTATGCCTGGGACCATCTTGGGGGTAAGAGGAGGAGTAGGAGGAGGAGGAGGAGGCGGAGGAGGAGGAGGAGGAGAAGGAGGAGCAGGAGGAACAACACGTAAGCAGGACGGGAAGGCGGAGGAGGAGCAGTAGGAACGCGGCGCGAGGATGATGAAGAGGAGCAGGGGGAGGCAGCAGGAAAGAAGCAAGGAAGGAACGGACGATGACAAGGAAGACGAGAAGTCGGGTTTGGAGGATATGTCGTGGTGAGGGGTTCTTCGAAGACTCGTCCTTCTTGGGTTCGTCTTGGCGCCTTCTTGGGGCCCTCTTGGGGGGTCTTGGAGACCTCTTGGGGCTCTGTGGGGGGGTCTCGGAGGCCTCTTGGTGCCGTCTTGGGCCCCATTGTTCAAAAAGAGGGGGGGTCTTAAATTCCGTCGTCCTCATCAGAGGCTCAAACATGCTGTCTTGTCTTGGGGGCCTCTTGGGCCCCTTGTGGGGCTTGGGCCATCTTGGGGCCGTCTTGAGGCCTCAAGAACCCAACGGAGGCCAAAAAGCGAGAAGGCAAACACACATGGATTTCCCTCCGGTTTTTGTTAAAGGGGGGCCCCTTGTGCTCGGAAAGCATTTTGGGCCGTGCTGAGGCCTCTTGAAAGTGTGTCGGAGGCTATCTTGAGCATCTAGCTCTGTCTTGGGCCATCTTGCAGGTCCTCTTGCGCTCTCTGAGGCATTCTCGGAGCCATATTGGGCCAAAAAAGGACCCTCTGCCACATCGCGGGGGAGCCCGTCCAGACCCACGGAGGGGGGGAGGTAAACCTCCCGAGCAGGGGAAAGAAGGATATTGGACACGGAAACGCCCTAGACCACCTGCGCCCAGATGGCTCTTAGGATTCCCCCCCGGGCGGGCCGCTGAGGGGAGTGGGGGCGGCGGAATTCTGAGACCTCGGCTGGAATCCTGCTGGGGAGGGGCGCGTCAAGACGAAGTTTCGGCTGTTTCGAGGTTCGAGGTTCTCTGGAGTCTTCGTCGGTCCTCGGCGGGCTTCCAGCCTCGCGGGGTGCTCTGCAGCAGCTGCGCCTCGCCGAGGGCTTTCTGGGGGTGCCCGGATCGTCCCGAAGGGTTGACGGAGGCCCGACCTGTGGCCCCGAAAATTGACATGTTGGTTCAACGTGGGCCTTGTGTCATTCCCTACACAGCTTGCCTGCAATAGTGCCATTCTATCAGAGTGAGGGGCCGAACGGTCATCGTCCCTGGGTGCTTGGCTGAAGTGGGGATCCGTGGCCAGGATTATGGAGGAAGGATAACGAATAACATTATTATAACGGCGATGCAGCAAAAGGCAACAATGAGTTATCGCTAAATTGTCGGCTTGACCTTCCTGCACTTCCCCCTGCATGCGAAGCTCCAAGTACCAAGGTGCATGGCGCGAAGCGCAAATACAGTCCTGTAAATCTATATGTGTGTGCATGCTGTTTCTAGCGCCCGGTGAGGCCGCCCACGTGCGAAACGCAACGCTGGCACCTTGGGTGGAGCTCCATATGAGGCCACGGGACGTTCGAGGGGTGTGCCGAAAATGTAGACATGATGCGGAGAGCAGAGGCAGGGATGGGAGGATGGAGTAGGAGGAGGAGGGGGGGGGAAGGAAGGAAGCAAGGAAAGAGGGAAGGGAGGGAGGGAGAGAGGAAGGACGGAAGGAAAGAGTGACGCGGGGCGCTGTCTCTTCAGAACGAGGGGCCCAACACCACAGGATGGTTGGGAACACAACATATATGCAAACATCAATGATTTGTCTTCGAGGGTTTGCCGCCCCCCCAGAACGCGAGGCGGGAAACCGCAGAGCATTGGGCCCCTTTGGGCCTGGCGGGCGCGGTATGTGATCGTTCTCTGATTCATAGGTCTGCCGATTGGCGCGGGCCGTCGCACCCCCCTTCCCCAACCCAATGGAGTAGATCTTGGCTGTTCTTGGATCCTGTTTCGAGCAGGTGGAGCCCCCCGCAGGACGCGCTGTTGCAAGCAGTCACATGATATGCAGAGGTCCGGAGCCAGACCCCCCCCTCCTCCCCGCCCCCCCTGTCCGTCCACTCTCGAGACGCCAAATGAGACAATGCTCACCATCCAGGCGTGGGCGCAGATGCCGAAACGCCCAATTCCGAGACGCCGAATGAGAAAACGTTCTCTACGCAGCTGTCCTGCGTCAAAGACGCGAGGCTGGAGACCTCAGGGAACACCGTGACCATTGGGGCCTGGTGGCCGCGGCATGCAGGGTGTGCGAGGCGGGGTAGGGAGCATTGCTGTATGAATCTAGCCACGCCAACGGATGGGGAGGAGGAGGAGGAGTAGGAGGAGGAGGAAGAGTAGGAGGAGGAGGAGGAGTAGGAGGAGGAGGAAGAGTAGGAGGAGGAGGAGGAGGAGGAGGAGGAGTTGGAGGAGGAGGAGGAGGAGGAGGAGGAGGAGGAGTTGGAGGAGGAGGGGGAGGAGGTGAAGGAGGAGGGTGAGGGGAGAGGAGAGGAGAGGAGAGGAAAGGAGGGGTGGACGCCGCGGGGCGCTGTCCTTTCAAAACGAGGACCCAGCACCGCAGGGCGGCTCGGAAACAGAGCGCCCGCCCGGGGCGCCAGGCGTGCGTGAGCGTCGACGCGGCGACCGAGGGCGGCAGGAGGCGGCAGCAGGACTTGTGGGCGGCCCTGGGGAAGCAGGAGCCCCCCGGCGCCCGTCGGCGGTGGTCGCGGCTTGTCTTAAGTCGGGCCTGTCCCTCTACAGGGGGGAGGTTCAAAAACATTAAGACATGGTCTGGGGACTATTTTTGGGGGGCATGTGTTCGACAATGTTGGTGTATGTTTAGACTGGTTTTAGCTTTTCGTCGAAATTCCCCCTGTAGGGGGACACGCCCGACTTAAGGCCTGTTCTCTCTCTCTCTCTCTCTCTCTCTCTCTCTCTCCCTCTCTATTGGCGGATCCCCTCCCGGGCGACTCTTTGGGGTGGGTCCACGATAGAGGATACAGGGAATCCGCGAGGAGGCTCCACTCTGGGAGCCGTTGCCGGGGGCGCGCAGCACTCGAATGCAGGCCACAGGCCTCGTGGGCCCGCTCGGAGCGGGCAGCAACGGAAACGTACGCCCTAAAAGCTGTCTACACCGGAGCAGAGAGGCGGCCGGCCTCCGAGGACAAGTACTCCTGAAGAGCCCTCCCTGCACTCCTCCTCCCCTGAAGAGACCTCCCTGCACTCCTCCTCCCTGCACTCCTCCCCTGAAAAATACTCCTGAAGAGACCTCCCTGCACTCCTCCTCCCCTGAAGAGACCTCCCTGCACTCCTCCTCCCTGCACTCCTCCCCTGAAAAATACTCCTGAAGAGACCTCCCTGCACTCCTCCTCCCCTGAAGAGACCTCCCCCGAATATCCCGTAAGAACCCTCCCCTGATGAACCCTCCCTCCGCTCCTGGGAGGAGGGGCAGGAGAGTCGATTGCCGATCGATTCATCCCGCGCGATCAACGCAAAGGCGCAAGCAGTTCCCAGAAGCTTGTCGAGCTGGCCGTTATCAGAATTATCTCAGGGAGGATCGGAAACGCGAGGGTGCAGGAGCAGTCTCCCAGAGCACTGCATCCGTACTGTGGTTTTTGACTGTACCGCGTCGTGGCCTCCAGTTGCCGAGGGGTTGCGAGAGTCGCCGAGCGGACGACGAGCGGACGACCACTCCCGCGCCCCGCTCCGCCAGACACTTCCCCCACTCCCCCCTCATCTCGACCTCCCATATCTAATGTGCCCCCCTTGATTCGTCCGCGCCGCATGCGCGCCACGGCCTCAGGACCGACAGAGGCTGAAGCAGGCGGCCTGGGGTGCCGATCGGGGTGGTGCAGTCGGAAGGGGGCGGGGAGGATGGAGGTGGGGAGGGAAAGGAGGGCAACTGGAGGGAGCGGGAAATGGGGACTCGAGTGAACGAGGAAAGAAGGGGGGGAGAGGAGGAGAGATCAGGAGACCAGAGAGACTGATGACGGTGGTACAAGGAAAATGGTGCTGAGGAGGAGGAAGGGGAGCAGGAGGAGCGCGGATAGCGGGGAGGGAGGAGAAGCGAGGGGATGGAGAAGCATGAGGATAAGGGGAGGTCCAGGGTAAACAAACGACGCATCAAAGATGTTGCAAAACACCTTCCCATCCAAAGTCGCCTCTCCATGAGCCTTTACATGTACAATTTCAAGTGCGCTCGCCACATGGACTCGCCATTCAAGCGAAACTCCCGTTTGGAGCATGAACCGTTTTCCAATGCTTGAGTTTTGCAAATAGGTGGAACCAGACAGTTCCAACAAGTTCCTAGGAAGGGCCCCATCCATCCTCGTGACTGTTGCACAGTTGTGCGCTCCTGGTCGTACAAGTGGTAGAGGCCTTAGCGAGAACGCCATTCCATGCCTGTTGCACAAGGTTGAGCATCTGGCCATACACGCTGAGGAAGCCCATACGAGATCCATTTGAAGTCCGAGCTACGCTGTTGGAAGCGTACAAGGTGCGTTGCGTTGGAGCGAAAGCCACAGTTTGAGAACCATTCGTCACCGACCTGTGCGCCAGGTGTTGAGCCATTCGCACTCCATCATGTCACGGTTGTAAGCGCTGTTGGAAAAAAACAGCACGAGTGTGCGCGGCACTTGGACGGGAAGCGCATTTCGAAAGCATGTCGCCATCCACCCGTGCAATCGTTGCAAATTTGATGGAAGAATTGCGCGGCATTGAAGCGACAGCCATACTTGAAAGCAAGTCGCTCTCCACCCGTGTAGCTACGATCGTAGATGTCAAGCTTCAGCGTCTTAAGCGGTCAGGGCGTCTCTGGCGGAGCGCCAGGCTCGCCCTACCGACGCGTCTGGTGGTGCGAGGAGGAAGGGGAGGAGCAGGAGGAGAACGAGGAGGAGGAGGAGGACATGGCAAGTATTTGGCGTGGTGGCGTAAGTGGCAACGGCTGGGAGACCACATGCAATCGGTCCGTTGCTGGGGTTGCCCCAAGTATGGTCCCGATGGCTCTGTCCCTGTTGGGATAGGTTCTCCTAGCGCGTGTGGTTTGGCGTTCGGTTTGCCATGCGGCATTTATTTGCATGTGCGTGTTGTGCGCAATTTTTGGGAGCGCCGCCCATCTGCCACTGCAGATGGTGGCGCAAGCGGCAGTCAGGCGCCACCCACGTCAGCGGCGTCGGTGGCGTAAGTGGTTGGGGGCGCATTCCACGCTCGCTGGAGCGATGGCGTATTTGGCATTGCGGCGTGTCGGACTCACGATGCGCTATGGCTTTGTCGAGGGCATAACGAATATTTGTATGGCGTTGTGCTTCCCGTTCTCCACGGCAGACGGAAGCATTATTCTCTGCCCTTATGGGCTACTTTGGTTTTCTTTCGTCGCTTGCACGTCCAGTTCTGCACGAGCCGCATGCTTCACTTGCCCGCCGCTAAGCCCAAGTCGGCCTCGCATGTGTTTCCCACAGTGACGCTGCAGCTTGTCGCGCCAAAGCCGACCAGCGTGAAAAGGAGGAGGAGGAGGAGGAGGAGGAGGAGGAGGAGCTGCTTCCCACATGTTTCCTTCGGCTGCAAAGCAGGGGACGTCTGCGCCAACGCTGGGTGAGATCAACGGGGGCGCCGCTGTGGCGAACTGGCCAGCGTGCGCGAGCGGGACAGCCGGACAGCACGGGCGGCCGCAGAGGGGGGGAGGGGCGAGGGCCTTTCAGGGGCGGACGGGCCTCATCTCTGAGTTCGATGCTCGTTTTGGGGACCTTCTTGGGGCCCACCTAATGGATCTGTTCGACGCAGGTTCGACTCAGGTTCGACTCAGGTTCGACTCAGATTCGACTCAGGATCGACTCAGGTTCGACTCAGGTTCGACTCAGGTTCGACGCACGAGTGGAGCGAGTGGCTCCAGGAAGGTCCCCAGAATGAGCATCTAACCTGAGCGAGCTGGCGCGGCCAGCCCCGCCGGCTGGGACCGTGGCAGCTGCCAGTCGGGGTTGGACAGACCTCCTACCCTGACACGTCGATTAAGGAATTGGCCGTTTTCGGTTCGCGAGAGGGCGTCGTGGCCGTCATTTTTGCGGGTGCAGGTCCGTCGATTTCGGTCCTAGGCCGTTTTCACTAACGGGAGGTCTACTAAAGGGAGGTTTGTCCACTAGCGCCGGTGCACCCACAGGCGCTGGAGGCGCCCAGCCTGGGTATGGCAAGTCAGCGAAACAAGGAGCCGCCGACGAAGTGCACAAGGTGCAAGGTGGATGGCGAGGGCCGCGCGCCGCCCAGGTGGGAGGCACTGGGCAAGGTGCGGCAGGTACATGTGCGCCCAGGTGGACCGCATCCAGCAACATGCTGGGTCAGCGTAGGGGAACAGCGCACCGACAAGAGCCTGCCACACAGAGCTTGCCCTGACAAGCCTTCTCTCTGGGAAAGGTAAGATTCGAGTAAGCTGGAACTCGGGTTTGCCGATGTTTTTGTTGACGAGCGCATCCTGGATTTTGACGGTCCCGTTTTCGTGGGATATGTGCAGCGGGAGCTCGCCGTCAAATTTCAGACTGGGCCTCGTCATTTTTATGATGGCCCCCGTCAGGCCAACCCGAGCCCCCCCGAAATCCTGTCTTCAGAACAACAAGATGGGCTTTCAATGGGTTCGCCGAGCCGCCGCCCGTCCTCGCCGCGCGTGCTGCCTGGGTGCTCCGGGTAGGCGACGCGCCCCGCAGGGTCCGCGCCGCAACCGCCGTCGGCGGACCACCCTCCGCCCTCCCTCACGCCTCCCGGCTGCCTCCCTCCTCCCTGCTGCCGCTATCCCTCTGCACGGCCTGGCTCGGCTCTGGGGGCCTGGCACGGGCCTCCAGCGGCCGCGGCGGGCACCGAGCACTGCGCAGAGCGTGGCTGGCCGTCGGGGCGTCCTCCGCTGGCCGACGGCGGCGGCGGCGGCGGCGGCGGCGGCGGCGGCGTCGTCGTCGTCGTCGTCGTCGTCGTCGTCGTCGTCGTCGCCGCCGCCGCCGCCTCGTGTGCTGGTTGCGCCTGCCCGCGCGGCGCCGTCCCCCGCCGGCTTCGGCGGGCGCCTCTCGCCCAGAGCGCGCCCCGCACGGAGCCCGACGCACGGCCCCAAATCCGTCGGCCGGCCCCGCATGGAGCCCGACGTTCGCAGCGCCAGCGTCGCCGATGCACCGCCGACGTCTCCGGCGCTTCGAGAGGTTCGTCATGGAAGTGGCTGTTTTTTGCCACGTCCAAGGGGGAGGCGGGCTCCACAACAGGCTGGTACCCCTGAGGGCCGATGGCCGCGATCGTTTTGGCGTTTGTGGGCGCTTCTGGGGGTTCCCAGTTGTGACTGGACCAGGATAAACCGTTCCAGAGCGTTCCGGAACGTTCTCAGAGCGTTCCGGAAAGCTTTGAGAAGGCCGCGGCGCCCGAGACGTCCTCCGGAACCGAGGGATCTCACCCGATTTTATCCCCACCCGATTTTGTCCTCGTGCTGGTTTCATCATAAGCCTCTCGGCGCCAAAACACCGCGACGGAAGGTTTTTGTTGTTTCCCAGCCCTCCTGTGTAGGGCTCTCGTTTCGAACAGAGCACTGCGGTCGCACTGCTCCTCTGCCCCCCCCCGTCTCCTGCCTCCTCCTGCGCCCCTCTTGCCTGCCTGCTACCCTGCCTCCGACCTGCATGCCTGCCTGCTCACTGCTGCCTGCTACCCCTCCTACTTGCCTGGTTCCCTGCCTCCTCGCCATCCCTGCAATCTCGAATGCTGCTGGCACTGCTGGGGGGTCCAGCGACGTGACGTCATGCGCGGACCTGAATTCGACCTCGCCATCCCTGGCGGGCTGCGATCTGCGGAGCGGCTGCCACGTGAGAGGGTTGCTGGGCGGTCCAGCGGAGTGACGTCATACGTAAATTCGACCTTGCCATCCCTGGGGAGCTGCGTTCCGCGGAGCAGTTGCCACTGGGATATGGAGGAGGAGCAGGAAGGTAAGAGCGTGAACGTTCGAGAAAGTCCTAGGCGAAAGCGCCGTTCCTGAAGGAAGTCTCGGGCGGGAGCTCATGACGGGCGGGCGATCCCCTGACGGGCGGGTCGGGCGGGTGGGACATTCAAGCGGGATGCTTGAGTATGGCGAGAGCGCGATTTTACGTAAATTGTGACGGCGTCCTTGGCACAGCGTGTTTCCTAAGCGTCGAAAGCGCGATTTCGGAATGAATTGCATGGAGTTCACAGGCGAGAGCGCAACTCCTGAATCAAATGTGAGGGGTTCTCTGGCGGGAGCGGGAGTCTTGATTAAATTGCGAGGAACTATTGATCCGATTGCGAGGAAATCTCAAGCGGGAGCGCCGTTCCTGAGTAAATTGTGAGGAAGTCTCAGACGGGAGCGGGGGCCTGACTAAATTGCGGCGAGGAAGTCACAGGCGGGAGCACCGATCCTGAGTATATTGTTAGGAATTTTAGAAGCGGGGGTCCTGAGTAAATTTGAAGGAAGTGTCAGGCGGGAGCCGCTGTTGTAATCCAAGGGGCCAGGGGCACAGTTTGGGCACCAAGACTTTCCCTGCCAAAAAAAACGTGTGCGAGCGTCGAGGGGGCACACTTTGATTGAGAAGTTCAGCATGCACCAGTGAGGGGGTATCAATAATATATAATTATTCTTCAGATATGAGAGCTCAACAGCAACAGCAGCAACAATACAAACAACAATCACAACAACAGCAACAACAACAACAACAACGCAACGAGCATAATCCTCGCCACGGATCCTCAATTCAGCCACGCACCCGGGGACTATGAGTGACCGTTCGGCCCCCCCACTCTGATCATGCTTAGCATACGCGATCTTCAAAGCAGCGTAAGCCAGGCCAGGGAATGGTTTGATGATCACGCATATGCACGCGAGCATCGGTGAAGGAACACAACAAGTTGTGAGGCCACAGATGAACCAAACGAGACCACCGATACCGATACCCTCAGGAGACCACCGAAAGCACGACGAGACCACAGTGAGACCACGATGAGATCACGACGAGATCACGACGAGACCACGGTGAGACCGTGATGCGACCACGATGAGACCACGCCACGACCCGAGCATCCATGATAGATGATCGAG
Organism: Prorocentrum cordatum; assembly: GCA_963575745.1. Lineage (NCBI taxonomy): Eukaryota > Dinophyceae > Prorocentrales > Prorocentraceae > Prorocentrum > Prorocentrum cordatum. The sequence continues at coordinate 244,234 of CAUYUJ010014207.1, forward strand.
CGAGGTTATGAGCATGTGTGTGTAATGCACGACGCGTGGATGGCACTCGATTCCAGGACGGTCGAACCATAGCACTGCAAATATCACGGTGTGGGTGCACTAATGTTTTGGGGAGATTTTCACGTTTCACATTGCGCGGCGTGGAAAACAGCTAGAATAGAACAGGCAACACAGCAACGCATGCTTTATTCCACCCGGCGGGCCAATCGTAAACGAAGGAGGACTGCGGGGAAATGGAGAAGGAAAAAAGAGGAAGGGCGCGAAGGAGTAGGAGCGCGAGGAAGACACCTATTCTGTTCAGGATTATCCCAAACGGGCTGACGCACGTTCATGATCACCACGCCTGTCGACACCACGCCCGTTGCGTGATGTAACACCCGCGCGATAATGACTACACCACTCCTGGCCGAAAGGGGTCAGACGAGGCCAGCTCCGCCGAGGGGAAGCCACGTTGACACCATGGACGGCCCGGAGGGTGCTGCTTAAAAGGGAATGGCTGCATGTGCCAGCCTCACCAGCCGGAGTGGCCGCCAACGGACGACGCTCGAGCCTCGCATTCCTCGACTAGAGTGACTGGACGTAAGAGTGACATCCTGCCAGAGTGACTTGGTGCGGGCACAATGCGGCCGCCCGATCGCTGAACGCGAAGCGGTAGCAGCGGCTTGCGCGCCTGGGTTCGGCCACCCCGCGTCCCCCGTCAAGTCGCGCACCAAAGGTCACTCTTGCCCAGGGCCTGTCGTTGGGTGCAGCCGGATTCCCGTTTCAATGTGCCCGCGATCGGCGCGACGAACGAGGGGGGTAGTTGAAAAGGAGAAGGTCTTCTCAGAAGGCGGCGGGGTTTCTTAGAAGCCCCTTGGCCTTCTGAGAAGTTTCTGCGTCGTCGAGAGGTGCTTAGCAAGCTGCTCAGGAGGCCCGACGATGTCCGAACCTTCTGAGGAGGTATTCTCCTCCGCACTTTCCCCTGAGCCTCGCCGCCGAGGAGTGGACGCCAACCAGACCAGAACATTCGAACGGGCCAAGAATGCCCGAGGAGTTCCATGGGTGGCGCGTCTCGGCGGCGAAGTCCAGACCCTGCCCTCGCCGGTCATCAACTCAGGCAACTCGATGCGCGGCGGGGGCAGGCTGCGGAATCCGTCGGGTACGTGGCGAAATCCGAGCCCTGCCCCGCCTCCCACCGGCGCGGGACAAGCAGCAATGGTAGGCGGGCGCAGTCATGTGCCAATGTACACCACCCCTACCATGTCTTCCTCCTTCTCCTCCTCCTCCCTCTCCTCCTCCTCCTCCTCCTCCTCCTCCTCCTCCTCCTCCTCCTCCTCCTCCTCCTCCTCCTCCTCCTCCTCCTCCTCCTCCCCCGTAGCCATTCTGGCTCAAGTACGAAACTGTGGCCCTGCGGCTTCGTACTTGCCTGCAGCCGAGGGGCTGGCTCGAGGCGAACTCGCCCACAGCAGGCTTCCGAGGGTGGCAGGGCAGCCCCTGCCTCAGGCCCTCCACCTTCGGTTTTCGGCATCGTACTGTTCGGAGCCCGCGCTCCGCACGCAACTACGGTCTCTCCAACCAAATTGCTTCTTGGCACCCTCGCCTTCGTCAGCGCAGCGCCATGGCTTCTCGCGGCAAGTACCTGGTGTGCCCCCGCGCCAAGTGCCGCGGGTGGGAATGGGCGCCTGCCAAGGCTTGCTCGCAGTGCGGCACGCACCTCCAGGCCGTCGGCCAGCGGAGCAGAGCGAGCAGCAGGCAGCCCTCCCACCCGCCCCGCACCAGTGGCCGCGGAGGACGTGGCGCCGCATCGGAACCTCGAGTCCGCTTTGTAGACGACGGCAAGGAGGAACAACAATCGCAACAACAAGCGCCAGACAAAGATCCTGGAGCTCCCGCCCAACCTGACCCAGTCGCACTGGCGCAGGCCCAAGTCACCTTCTGGTAGAAGTGGGTCTTCGTGCAGGGCAAAGAGTATTCCGACGCTCTGGAAGTACTCAAGCATGCGAAGATGGAAGCGCTGCGCGGCAAGAGCATCGACCAGCAGACCCAGTCGCTGCACGGCCAGTTGCAGATTGCCAAGCAGAAAGTGGAGGGTTTCCAGCACGAGCTCACAGACATCGCGTCGCATATCACGTCCCTGGCCACCCAGTGCAAGACGCGCTCGAAGGAGCTCAGGGACACGAAGGTCAAGCTGCAGCAGCTCGAGGCGCAGCGGGCCCATGGCAGCCCGCGCGGCGGCGCAGCAGGCATCCGAGAACACCGACATTTCCGAGATGGTCTACGCGGCTCTGCAGGCGAAGATTCCGCCTGCTGGAGTCGCCCCGCCAGTTCTCCAGGCCAAGGTGCAGGACCTGGCAAACACCTTCGACCAGCTCAAGAGACAGCGCGAGAGTGCAGCGGCGGACAGCGCGTCGCCGATGCCGGCCCCGCCGCTGCCAGCGCCCACCCAGCCCCCACCTCCTTTCTCGGCGCCAGCGCCAGAGAGTCTGCACAACGGCATGGCCAGACCAGTTGGCCCAGACTCAGAGGAGGAGGACGAGGCCATGATCTTCGTGGGCTGGGGCAGCGGCGACAAGCACGCACTGGACAACGTCGCCAATCTCATGGGGCAGAACAAGGACGAGGAGGCGACCAAGCGACTCCGTGAGGCCACAACCGCTGGCCAGCCTGGAGAAGATAAGTCGCCTCTTTGACGTCATCAAGCTAGTGACTTTCAACGGCAGCTGCTGGCCCACCTTCGAACTGGGCGAATGATGCGAAGCTGATTTGCGCCCTGGAAAACAGGCTATGCGATGGGGGCATCATTGCCCAGAAGACCCAGCGGCGCCAGCAGAGTGGATTGCTGGCGCACATCCCGCCAGCCAGCTTCAACGACAAAGGGGGGCGCGTCAACGGCGTGGCCATCCTCGTCCGCGACGGGCTCGACCCGGGAGTCGAGCCGATGCATGTCGAGAGCCACGTAAACAAGAGTCGCCTCGCAGGTGTCTGCGTGGAGGCCCCAGGCTTGCCGAAGGTAGGCCTCATGAGCAGGTATTTCCTCGCCTCCGAGGGCCCGGGTAAGACCTACCTGGGCCTGCTTGCAGACATTGCGATCCGAGAGGGCAGGCTCCGCCCACCCATCATAGCGGCGGGGGATTTCGACCTGGCCCCCGCGAAGATCGAATCCACGGATTTGTTGAGCAGGGCCTCCTTGAAGGTCGTGGCCCCGGAGGGCCCAACATGTCGGAAAGCCAGATCGAGCAGCCCTCTAGATTCCCCCCTGCTCAGCAAAACCTTGGGCGAGTGGGCGGAGAAAGTTCAGTCTTGGACCGGGCGCCCGCTGTCTCCTCACAGGCCAGTTAGCCTAGACAAACAAGGCGATGGTAGTTTTCTCGTTCCAGTCCTGAAGAAGCCTCAGCGACTTCCTCCAGACAAACCGTTCGGCCCGTCTCAGAGGCCAACCAGTTGGACCCAAAGTGAAAGCGTGATTAGCTATGCCAATGCTGTGTTTCATGATGCGGCTACGTTTCTCGGAATTCCACAGCGCCAGGCCATCTTGGATTACTGCTACTTCATGGTGGTCAACGACCTTGAGAAGTCCCTCAGCAGCCTCACTGGCACCTCTCTTGGACACTCAACGGCCCCTCGTGCGAGCCCCCCAGTGGTCACGTGGGTACGTGCCAAACGCCGTGATACTCAAGTTCGTGCTGGTTGGAAGTCTCTGGAGGGCCCGATTCGATGGCTCCAAAACCATCTCGCCGATATCAAATTCGTCGTTGCGAAGGCGGACAGCAAGCAGTTAGAGTATTTGGCGGCGGGCCTGCAGGGCTCGCCAGAGGAGCTCGCTTCGGTAACATCTTAGAAGCAGTCGTTGGCGACAGCATCGCAGCTCGGAGAACCTCTCCTTGCAGACGCAGCCGCTGGAGTGCTATCCTCGGGCAAGGCCGACCATTCTATAGACGCCATCTTCCAGGGCCTGGACCGAGCCATAGACAGCAAACGGGAACAGCAACACTCCGATTCTGCCAAAGCCTGGGCCTCGCGGGCCCAAAGTTCCCTCCGGGGAGGAGCCGGCTGGGCCCACAGATGGACGAGGAGCCTTGGAGCCTGGAAGCCAGCATCAACCCTCGTCAAGGGACGACGGACAGGCCGCCCAAGCTGCAGTCTAGAAGGGGAAGCCGATCGACTTGCCAGCATCGGGGACACCTCGGCCAAGCCACAAAATCATCCAGTTCCAACGGACATCGACGACAGAATAGCCCTGGGACCGATGGGCGGCAAGACCCTTCAGGAAGCAGCTAGGAGTTTTTCAGCGAAGACTGCCTCAACGCGGGACGGGGTCCACCCGAGGCATCTCGCGCTCATCACCGAGCAGCAGGCCGACCAAGTCGCGCAGTTGATTGCTCCTCATCGAGAGCCTAGGCCCCATGGCCTCGCAGGTACAGGCACTAATCTCAGTTCTTATCACGAAGCACAAGCAGCAATCTCCGCAGGCAACGAAAACGGCAACCAGATCGATTGGGACGATGTCTGGCCTGCATCGAGCTTGGGCTAGAGTAAGACAGTCAGCAGCGAGAGAATGGGAAGGGAACCAATGGCGTCCATTCCTCGCTCACCAAGCAGGTCATTCCATAGTGGAGCTAGTATTCAAGCAGAGCCTAGATTGCTAGCGTTACTCCAAGCGTAACGGACAACTGCATTCAGCCATGGCCCTCTACGAACCCAGCAACTACCATGAACATAGTAATCGCAGCGAGCTTGCTACCCGAGATTTTCGCAGTGGTTTCCCCGCCACCTTGCCCAGGATCATCCTGGGGATATGCGCGAGCCCCAGATATGTAGGACTCCAGGACTTGGCGGTGTTTGTGGGTCACACAGCACATGGCATAGCATCGGGGTGTGTTCTTGCAACATACGTCAATCAGATGTACACGATAGACCCCCTCATGCAGACCTACATGTTCATAGACGATATCCACTAGCAGAATCAGGATTACAAGATCTGCCGCATCGCCAGCCGCCTGAAACGCGGCGCCCCGAGCTTGCCAGGTAGGTTCCATACCGATCCTGACAGCAAGATCGCTCCCGCCAAGACTCAGCTCTTCGCATATTCGGGCCAAGTGCGCCGCCAAGCGCAGCGCAGACAGCAAGCCCGAGCAGGCAGTGCAACGGACATTTCGTGTCCAGACCTCGGTTGCGAGGCCGCTGCAGGTGCCCCCCAGCGCAGGTGGAGACAGGTTAGAGTAGCCAAAGCCAGGATGGACATGATCAAGAAGAGGACGTGGAGACTTGGAGCCATCAGGAGAGCTGGAGGGGACACGCGTAAGATCTACAACGCGGGCATTTTTGCGGCAGCCTCTTTCGGCCACGAGGTCACGGGCCTCAACGACAGCCAGCTGGCCATCGCCTTGCAGCAGTACTTAAAAATAGCAGGTCCCAACTGTGCCACGAGGAGCAGATGCCGGAGCCTCCTGCTGATTGGTGACCCCACGTGGAAATTTGCCCTAGGCCCCGCTCTAGTTTGGCATTTAATAGTGTGGACGGCCACCGCCAGTCCAGCCCAAGGCCTCGCGCCCCGACCTCGCCCCCGCGCGAAGGGAGAGGCCCTGGCGTGGCCAGGCCCCCTCGCGCTGGAGCAGTGTTCGGGGCCCCGTTGCCGCTGCCATGCTTTCCATGCATCGCATAGGCTGGACCCTGGCCCCCCCTGGTGTTTTCCAAGCCTCGGGGGGGGGGCAGCAATATCACCCAACGTGTTTTTCGCCAGCTATTGTGCAACAGAAAATGCAGCAGGTCCGGCAGCAGCTTAGAGAGCGGGCTGCCAGCAAGCTAGCTAGGACACGAGGGCTCCCAGGCGGGCGCCCAGGTTTCCACGGGGGTCCTCGCCAGCCCCACTTCAACCAAGCAAGAGCGGGCCAGTCTTCTAACTTTCCTCTCGCAAGGCACCCCGACAAAGTCCAGGGCCAAAGGTGCGGGGCATGAAATCGACGCCCAGAGCGAATGTGGAGCCCCCGAGGACTCACTGCATCATCGTTTATTTCAGTGCCCCATCTCGCAGGAGGAGCGGGGTGGAGTTCTGTCGCCGGGAGAGCAGGATATCACCCTCCAAGAACAAGATCCGCCCCTTAAATTTGGTTTCCAGATCAGGCCTGACTGTAGAGTTTGCCCCCCGATCGGACCAGGTCTGACGAATTTGCAATTCTGGTGCGTAGATCCCGACTTCAGCCTGGAGGAAGCTTTATCGGGGCCAGTCTATGTGGATGGCAGCGGCGACAATTCGATCCACCCAGCTGTCCAGTCGGCTGGTTGGGCGGTAGTTAGCATGGGAAGCGAGGCTCCTTTCGCGATCCTGTTAGGCCAGGCAGGCAACCTGTACTCTCGGAGCTCGGGTGTGGCGGAGATGCCTGCAATTATAGCTGCGTGCACCATGCCGCCCTGAGTTACTCAGGTTCACACTGACTATAAAGGTGCAATTGATCTGTGCAGTCTCCTGGATATCCCAGGAAGAATCAACATGCAGGTTTCAAGGTTCTCGCGGGCAGAGCTGTCGCGCCGCCGTCTTCTTGTCTCGCGAAGGTGAGAGCCCGCCAGAATCTAACCCAGGATTTTACCAGCAATGCCGATTACCAAGCGAGCCGCAGCAACCCTTTGTCAGCCGCCCCAGTCGGAGCTGGAGCAGAGTTTCGACCAAAGCATGCTGCGACGCGTCCTGTTCTGCGTTGCTCGGGCCCCCCTAAGTGGCCAGCGCTGGCCACGAGAGCGGGCGAGAAGTCCCCGAGCTGCCCAGTTAGTAAGAACCCGCCCATCGGAGCCGCCTCGGCAGAATATGCGCGGCGTCTTGGGGCCACCCGCCCTCTTCCGAGGCCCCCTCGCCTCCGCCCCCCCGAGCCCCCGGGGCCTGTGGGCGAGCTCCACCGTTGGGAATATGTCCGCGGCACGTTCATTTGCACCCTTTGCCGAGTCAGGGCCAAGACCCAGGACCGGCATCTCAAGCGCCTCGACGAAACGCGTCCAGGGTATCGCGCGGGCCTAGCCTCGCTCGCACAAAGCCCCAGAGGCCACCAGCTTTTGATTTTCGAGTACGTGCGCCATTCGAGCACGATGATTACTTGTCGCTCCTGCGGTTTCCTATTCGGGAACGGGCGCCCGCGGCCGTTTCTTTCAAGAGTGCCCGCTGGAACCGTCGCCGAACAATGCAAGAAGCCAGTTAGCTCGCGCTCTGGAGCCAAGACACCCGAAGAGTGGAAGGGAGTCCGCCCATGTTTTCTCGCCTCCAGAGCCACTCGAGCAATTTTATCGAAGAGCCGTCGAAGCTGCGCGACAGCTGCCCAGCGAGGCAGATCAAGCCCAGGCGCAGACAGGCCAACACCAAGGATGAGGCTTACCCATCGTCCTGGCGTTCTTTACACCAGGTGTGGGCATTGCCGAGTCGTCCTGGCGTCGCCTCATTCTCAGTGTACATGTGCGCGTGTGAGAGCGCGATGCCCGCACGCGTGTCAGGCACCCCGACTCAGGGGGAATGAGCGCTCACCTAGTTTCTCCTGCTGCGCAGGCCGCAAGCACGCCTTGGCGCGATGCAGGTTCGATCTGGGGTTTTGTTTTCTCGCTCCGTCTGGCGGTGCTGCTTACGCAGCCAGCCCTAGTACCCGAGCTTTGGGGTACTGCCAGCCAGACGAGGCATGCCTTCTGGCGCCCTACCGAGTGCTGTGTGTGTGTGTGCGCGTGCGTGTGTGTCCTGCGCGCGTGCCGGGCACCCCGCCTCAGGGGGAATGAGCGTTGCACACTTTTCTCCTCTCTCCTGAATTGACGGTGCTGGTTACGCAGCCAGCCATAGAACCCGAGCTTTGGGGCTCCCAGTCCGCCCCGACAGTGGCTCAGACCCACTTCCCCGCCCCCACGTCCGTGGAAGGTGGCGTTTCGGTGCTGCTGTGGCCTGCTGTGCAAGGCCACGCCTGGCCCCGGCACCGCATTCAGCGTCGGCAGCGCACTGCCGTCTCAGCGGCACCCGTGGCCGCTGTGGAGTACAACAGGTGGCCCAGTGCCACGAGGTTTCGGGTCAGGGTCGGGTCGGCCAACCCCTAGCCTCCCCATTAGCCAGGTGATAGTCTTCCTCCTCCTCCTCCCCCCTCTCCCGCTTCCCCCTCCCCCTCCTTCTCCTCTATCTATCTATCGATATATCTATATTTCTATCTATCTATCGTTATATCTATCTATATCTATATATCTATCTATCTATATATATATATACACCTATATATATATCGATATATCTATCTATAATCGATCGATCTATCTATACATCCATATATCTATCTATATATCTATATATATATATAGATCTATCTATCTATCTATCTATCTATCGATCTATCGATCTATCTATCTATCTATCTACAGTTCAAGGCAGATCGGTGATGTCTGTACAAAGCGGGAGTGAAAGAGCAGGACGAGAGCAAGCAGGAAAAGGGGAAGGCGAATATCCTTGTGAAAAAAACGCTGGGATGATAACGATAGCCCAGCACGGTCCAGGCCCCACCCCCCCAGCCGCCGCCAGACCCCAGGCAGCAACGGGGGGGACGAGGGAGAGAGACGGGGGGGACGGGGACAGACCGAAACGAACCCACCCCTTCGAACGGAGATCACCTGGACTCCGCGAGGGAATAGGGGCGTTTGAGCCATGTGTGAGGAGGAGCGAGAGGAGGAGGAGGAGGAGGAAAAGGAGGAGGAGGAGGAGGAGGTGGAAGAGGGGGAGGAAGACGAGAGGGAGGGGGAAAGACAGGACAGAGACAGAAAGGGAGGCCCCAAACATGGCTCCAGACTCCCAGGGCACCAAAACCCACAGGGACGACGAAAGCCGGCACACCCCGGGGGGGAAAGGGGAGAAGAGAGGCACAGAGGCGGGGAGAGACAGGGAAAGAGAGGCAGGGAGGGAGGGAGGGAGGGAGAGGAGGCGAGGGACAGCAGCAAGGGAAAAAAACGGCCAGGACCGTCCTCCTCTTCCTCCTCCTCCTCCTCCTCCTCCTCCTCCTCCTCATCCTCATCCTCCTTCTCCTCCTCCTCCTCCTCCTCTCTCCTCCTCTCCCCCTCCTCCTCCTCCTCCTCCTCCTCCTCCTCTCCTCCTCCTCCTCCTCCCCCTCCCTCCTCCTCCTCCTCTTCCTCCTCCCCCCCTCCTCCTCCTCCTCCTCCTCCTCCTCCTCCTCCTCCTCCTCTCCTCCTCCTCCTCCTCCTCCTTCTCCTCTTCCTTCTCCCCCTCCTCCTCCTCCTCCTCCTCCCCCTCCTCCTCCTCCTTCTCCTCCTCCTCCTCCTCCTCCCTGGCGGTTCGGATGTCGCCGCCTGGCCTCGGGCAGGTGTGGCTGTTCGCCGAGGGCCAGCAGGACGAGCACGCCGGGCGCGTGCAGCGGGAGGGGCCCCGGGGGGGGTTGTCGGCGGCGCTCGTCGGGAGCCTTGAGACGGGGGTCAATGCAAACGGGGGACAGCCAGAGCGCCGAATCCTTCGCACCCTGGGTGCAGGGTCTTGCAGGATCTTGCAGGATTCTGCAAGCCCTGGCTGACCCGGGTGTGGGTTGACCCGGGTCAGGAGATCCCCGATCTCGGTATCAAGCATTAGGTCGGGCTTGTCCCCCTACAGGCTGATTTTGGACGGAAGCTTAAACTTAGTCAAAACATATTACCCAAATTGTCAAACATAGTAAAACATCGCCCCCAGACTATTTTCTTAATTTTTGAATATTCTCCCTGTAGAGGGACAGGCCCGACTTAAAACAAGCAGTAGCGAAGCGTCCTAGCTCGCCTATGGGCCTACTAAAGAATGTTACAATAACCCTTTGCTGTCTGCACGAAATGTTATTAGAACATTTCTGGCTGAGGCTGTGTTGTGTAAACGCATCGGGCTTATGTTATGAGAACATCGTCTGTGTTCTGAGAACATCTTTGGGGTCGAAGAAAATTTCGCGGTAGGCATATAGGAATGCGGGGACGGTCGGTCCCTGCTCAACGGTATGAGCGACCCTCCGCGGGAGCGAAAACAAATTGTGGGGACGATGTTTTGACTATTTTCGCGGCTGGGCATTTCATTCCCCCTTGCTGCAGTCGTGTTCGGTGGCAAATCCTGGGAACCTTGTATACCCTCGCAAGTCCGTCTTTAGCGTCGACTAGCGTTGATCAGGGTCTGGAGCCGATGAGATGGCGCCGATTTAGCGTCGGCTAGCGTCGATCAGCGTCGATTTAGCGTCGATCAGCGTGGATCCGCAAGAGCCGACAAGATGGTATGGGAGGCTCCCGTGAGTTGATGAGTTGCCACCGATCCTTGGTGCGGGCCCACCCGGCTTCTCGGGTCGTTGAGCGCGGAGCAACACGCCTTCTCGACCTAGCGGGCTGGGCCCGCTTTACCGGCCCGCCTGCTAGATTCTACCCGCCCGATCTGCCCGTCTGGTTCTGCCACGTGTTTTCTGCTCCTAGCCCCCCTCCTAATCCCGTGATGCTTCCTTCTCCCTCACCCTTCCATCCGTCTTTTTTCTCCTGTTGCAGAAACTGCACCACTTACACGCGGCAGCTAAGGAAGATATGCCCATAAAGGGGTACGGTCGAAGACGAAGAAGGTGGGTAGCGTGGATTCGGGTATACGTGTTGAACGGCACGCGAACAGTCTTAAAGTTATTGTTGCCGAATTCTCATTTCTGAGGACGAGATGATTGTTGACCCCCCTCCTCTCCAGTAACCGTTGCTTTTTGGATTAATGTGCTCCTCCCGGGGCTCGCACCTTGTATTTTAGAAGGGGAATTTGGTCACCAAATTGGGCCCCTGGCCCCCGCGTTACAGCAACAGCGGCCGCCGCCGCACACTCCCTAACAATGCATTCCAACATCGCGCTCTCGTCTGGCACTTCCTCAGAAGTTGTGCAAGAATCGCGCGCGCTCTCGCGTAGGGTTATGTCGGGCATGTCCATCTACAGGAGGAATATTCAAACATATGGTTTAAAAGTCAGGGAACGTTTTTTGACTAGTTGTGTCAATGTTTGAGTATGGTGTGAGTATTCTTGATTTTGATCCAAAATCCGCCTGTGTGGGGGGCATGCCCGAACTGAGCGTAGGGTTTCCTCGCGATTGATTCGGACGCCGCGCCCTCGACACTCAGGAATCACTCTCTGGCTTTGGCCGCTCTCACGATTTACTTGGGAATCGCGGTGTCGCACGAGGCTTCTTCGCGATTCATGCAGGGCTCACGCTTCAGCAACCCGCCTGCTCGACCTGGCCGCCGGGGCCCGCCTCCCCGACCCGCCCGCTAAAGAGGAGGAGGAGCAGGAGGAGGAGGAGGAGGAGGATAGTCGCTAAGGTCTGCCCGCAAGATCTGCCCGTCTGGTTATTGTCACGTGCTTTCTGCTTCTGGACCTCCGCCTGCTCATTTATCTCCTGTTCCGTCCTACTCCCTCCCCCTTTCCAGCCGTCCTCTCTTCCCTTGTTTTAGGAGCTGCAGTAAGTGCACGTGGCAGGAAGGAAGATAGACCCCAAGGGGGCACGATTGTAGACGAAGAGGGCGGGTACCGAGAGTTTGGGATATACGTGTTGAATGGCACGCGAGCAATTCGGAGCGAACAGGCTTAAACTGATTGTAGAGAAGAAGAATTGTTGTTTCGCCGCCTCTGGTGGGCATTGTTCAAAGTACTCCTCTCGGGGCTCGCACTCAATGTTTTTAGGAAGGTGAAGTCTTCCTGGTCGTACTGCGTGGTTGGGCCCCCGGCTATAGAAACAACAACAACAACAACAACAACACTTACCCCACGACTGATCTAGGAGGCCGATTGGCCTTTCATGCGTGCCCCCCTCTCCCTCGCACCCGCCCTCTACGTCCATGAACGCACCCCCTTCTGGGGGGGGACGCTGCAGTCCAGCTCTGGGGCACCCCCCCAGGGAGGGGGATGTTTTGCTGACAGCCATGGGCCGCTAGTAAAGTCAAGGGAGAAAACCATGAGGATAACGTGCGTGTCTTCAAAGCTGAGCCGTGGGCACCCACCTGCCAATCACAGCGTCTACTCGCGAGTCGTTTGTACATTGTCAGGGGGTATCGAGCGGGAGCGGTGGCCCAGAGAAAGTTCCAAGAAGTATCAGGCGGGAGCCTTTGTTGTTGCGAGGAAGTATTGGGTCGGAGCGCGGATCTTGAGTCTCGAGAACGCGGTGCCTGGGCTAAATTTCGAGGAAGTCTTAGGCGACAGTGCGACTCCTGAGTACTTCGGGAATTCCCGGGCGAGAGCGCGAGTCCTGAGTGTTGAGGGCGCGGCGCTTAAATAATTGGCGATGGAGTCCCGAGCGAGAGCGCGATTCCTGAGAAAATTGCGAGAAAGTATCGAGCGGGAGCGGGGCTCTGGAGTAAATTTCGGACAAGAAGCGGAAGCGGGGGTCCTGAACAAATGTCGAGGAATTGTCAGGCCGGAGCGGGGTTCCGGAGTAAATTTCGAGGATATATCAGGCGGGAGCCGTTGTTGTTGCATTTCGGTCTCAAACGGTTCACTTTTGGAATCGCGCCAAGTCTCAAGGAGCTTCGTTTTATGGAAAATCAAGCCGGCGTCGGGCGAAAGCGTTTTGCCAATCTGTCTTCGATCAACAGTCGTGTTTTGTATACATAAGTATTCATCAACAACACTGCCACCACCACCACCACCACCACCACCAACAACAACAACAACAACGGCTCCCGCCTTATACTTTGTCACGCAGTATTCCAAAATCGCGCTCTCGCGCAGGACATCATGTATGCAGGAATCGCGCTGTCGAGTGGAACTTCCACGCAATGTATTCAGGCACAGCGCACTCGACATTCAGGAATCACGCTCTTTCTTTGGCGTTTCCAGACGATTCATGTGGGAATCGTGCTTTCGCCTGAGATTTCCTGGCGATTCATGCAAGACTCACGCTTCAGCAACCCGCCTGCTTGACCTGGCCGCCTGGGCCCGCCTTTCCACCCCGCCCGCTAGGGTCTGCCCGCCCGATGTGCCCGTCTGGTTCTGCCACGTGTTTTCTGCTCCAAACTCCCTTCCTGCAAAGATCTCTCGTGTTCCATCCGTTTCCCTCCCCCTTCTTGCCGTCTTTGCTTCCCCTGTTTTAGGAGTTGCTCTACGTGCACCTGGCAGGTAAGGAGGACATGTAGACCCGTTGTGAGCTATAGTTGTTGAGTGGCACGTGGGCAGATCGGAGCGAGCAGTCTTAAAGTTATTGATGTTGTGGTTGTTGTTGTTGTTGTTGTTGTTGTTGTTGTTGTTGTTGTTGACGCCTCATCTCTAAATAATAGATGTTGTAGATGCCCCCCTGCCCAGTGACCGTTGTCTTTGTGTAGTTAAAAATGCTCCTCCCGGGGCTCACACTTGGTTTTTTTGTTCCAGGGAAAAGGTGGGATCACCGAATTGGGCCCCTGGCCCCCGAATTGCAACAACAGCGGCTCCCGCTTTATATTTCTTTACGAGCGAGTGAAAGATCGACCTCTCGCGTAGCATTTCCGCACAATGTATGCTGGAATGGAACATTCCGCCTGACGCTCTGTGTGGGACGTCCCCAAAACTTATTCAGACGCCGCGCCCTCGACGCTCAGGATACGCGCTGTCGGTTTGGTTGTTCGTGCGGTTCACTTTGGAATCGCGCCCTCGCTCGAGACTTCCTGCTGATTCATGTAAAACTCACGCTTCAGCAACCCGCCTGCTCGACCTGGCCGCCGGGGCCCGCCTTCCCAACCCGCCCGTTGGGGTCTGCCTGCCCGATCAGCCCGTCTGGTTCTGCCACTTGTTTTCTGCTCCTGGCCCCCATGTTATTAATCACGTGCTCCATCCGTGTCCCTCCCTTTTCCTACCGTCTTTTCTTCCACTTTTCAGGGGCTGCTCTACGTGCACCTGGCAGGTAAGTTATATTTCCGTGGGGGCACGATCGAAGACGACGGGGGCGGGTATCGAGGGTTTGGGGATATACGTGTTGAAAAGCACACGAGCATGTAAACGCGAGCAGTCTTAAACTTATGTTTGCTGTAGTTTGTTTGTTTGCTTGTTAGGTGTCGTTTGTTGTTTGTTTGTTGGTTGGTTGGTTTGTTGTGTGTTTGTTTGCTTGTTTGTTTGTTTTTTGTCGTCGTCCTCGCTCGCGACCCACCCGCGACCCAGCCGCGAACCTCCCCGCGAACCACCCCGCGACCCACTCCGCGACCCACCCCGCGACCCACCAGCGACCTACCCAGGCTGCTTTGTTGATAAGATCGGCTTGTTGTGTGTGACGTGGTGAAAACATTAGCGCCTGCGGCAGGTTTCTAGGGAGCCTTGCAGACCCCGCCGCCCCCTCATGTTTACAGCGGGGACCCATGCCAAGAAACACCCTGCTTGCCTCCAGGGTGCCCTGTTTTTCCCAACCCTCCTTGGTTGGATATTCGTTTTGAATAGAGCAGTGTGGTCTCCACTCCTGTCTTCCCGTCACGCCTCCCTCTTGCCTCCTCCTGTCTTGCCTGCGGGGGGCTGCGATCTGTGAAACTGTCGCCACTTTCGAGGCCTGCTGGGGGGCCCAGCACAGTGACGCCACGGGCAGATTCAAATAGACCTCGCCATCCCTGGGGGGGGTGCGATCTGTGAAACTGTCGCCACTTTCGAGGCCTGCTGGGGGGCCCAGCACAGTGACGCCACGGGCGGATTCACCTCGCCACTGGGGGGCTGCGATCTGTGAAACTGTCGCCACTTTCGAGGCCTGCTGGGGGCCCAGCAGTGACGCCAAAATTAGACCTCGCCATCCCTGGGGGGCTGCGATCTGTGAAACTGTCGCCACTTTCGAGGCCTGCTGGGGGGCCCAGCACAGTGACGCCACGGGGATTCAAATTAGACCTCGCCATCCCTGGGGGGCTGCGATCTGTGAAACTGTCGCCACTTTCGAGGCCTGCTGGGGGGCCCAGCACAGTGACGCCACGGGGATTCAAATTAGACCTCGCCATCCCTGGGGGGCTGCGATCTGTGAAACTGTCGCCACTTTCGAGGCCTGCTGGGGGGCCCAGCACAGTGACGCCACGGGCGGACCCAAATTAGACCTCGCCATCCCTGGGGGGCTGCGATCTGTGAAACTGTCGCCACTTTCGAGGCCTGCTGGGGGGCCCAGCACAGTGACGCCACGGGCGGATTCAAATTAGACCTCGCCATCCCTGGGGGGCTGCGATCTGTGAAACTGTCGCCACTTTCGAGGCCTGCTGGGGGGCCCAGCACAGTGACGCCACGGGCGGACCCAAATTAGACCTCGCCATCCCTGGGGGGCTGCGATCTGTGAAACTGTCGCCACTTTCGAGGCCTGCTGGGGGGCCCAGCACAGTGACGCACGGGCAGATTCAAATTAGACCTCGCCATCCCTGGGGGGCTGCGATCTGTGAAACTGTCGCCACTTTCGAGGCCTGCTGGGGGGCCCAGCACAGTGACGCCACCGGATTCAAATTAGACCTCGCCATCCCTGGGGGGCTGCGATCTGTGAAACTGTCGCCACTTTCGAGGCCTGCTGGGGGGCCCAGCACAGTGACGCCACGGCGGACCCAAATTAGACCTCGCCATCCCTGGGGGGCTGCGATCTGTGAAACTGTCGCCACTTTCGAGGCCTGCTGGGGGGCCCAGCACAGTGACGCCACGCGCGGACCCAAATTAGACCTCGCCATCCCTGGGGGGCTGCGATCTGTGAAACTGTCGCCACTTTCGAGGCCTGCTGGGGGGCCCAGCACAGTGACGCCACGGCGGATTCAAATTAGACCTCGCCATCCCTGGGGGGCTGCGATCTGTGAAACTGTCGCCACTTTCGAGGCCTGCTGGGGGGCCCAGCACAGTGACGCCACGGGCGGATTCAAATTAGACCTCGCCATCCCTGGGGGGCTGCGATCTGTGAAACTGTCGCCACTTTCGAGGCCTGCTGGGGGGCCCAGCACAGTGACGCCACGGGCGGATTCAAATTAGACCTCGCCATCCCTGGGGGGCTGCGATCTGTGAAACTGTCGCCACTTTCGAGGCCTGCTGGGGGCCCAGCACAGTGACGCCACGGGCGGATTCAAATTAGACCTCGCCATCCCTGGGGGGCTGCGATCTGTGAAAGGCCTGCTGTACGAGGCCTGCTGGGGGGCCCAGCACAGTCACGGGGATTCAAATTAGACCTCGCCATCCCTGGGGGGCTGCGATCTGTGAAACTGTCGCCACTTTCGAGGCCTGCTGGGGGGCCCAGCACAGTGACGCCACGGGCGGATTCAAATTAGACCTCGCCATCCCTGGGGGGCTGCGATCTGTGAAACTGTCGCCACTTTCGAGGCCTGCTGGGGGGCCCAGCACAGTGACGCCACGGGCGGATTCAAATTAGACCTCGCCATCCCTGGGGGGCTGCGATCTGTGAAACTGTCGCCACTTTCGAGGCCTGCTGGGGGGCCCAGCACAGTGACGCCACGCGCGGATTCAAATTAGACCTCGCCATCCCTGGGGGGCTGCGATCTGTGAAACTGTCGCCACTTTCGAGGCCTGCTGGGGGGCCCAGCACAGTGACGCCACGCGCGGACCCAAATTAGACCTCGCCATCCCTGGGGGGCTGCGATCTGTGAAACTGTCGCCACTTTCGAGGCCTGCTGGGGGCCCAGCACAGTGACGCCACGGGCGGATTCAAATTAGACCTCGCCATCCCTGGGGGGCTGCGATCTGTGAAACTGTCGCCACTTTCGAGGCCTGCTGGGGGGCCCAGCACAGTGACGCCACGCGCGGATTCAAATTAGACCTCGCCATCCCTGGGGGGCTGCGATCTGTGAAACTGTCGCCACTTTCGAGGCCTGCTGGGGGGCCCAGCACAGTGACGCCACGCGCGGATTCAAATTAGACCTCGCCATCCCTGGGGGGCTGCGATCTGTGAAACTGTCGCCACTTTCGAGGCCTGCTGGGGGGCCCAGCACAGTGACGCCACGCGCGGACCCAAATTAGACCTCGCCATCCCTGGGGGGCTGCGATCTGTGAAACTGTCGCCACTTTCGAGGCCTGCTGGGGGGCCCAGCACAGTGACGCCACGGGCGGACCCAAATTAGACCTCGCCATCCCTGGGGGGCTGCGATCTGTGAAACTGTCGCCACTTTCGAGGCCTGCTGGGGGGCCCAGCACAGTGACGCCACGCGCGGACCCAAATTAGACCTCGCCATCCCTGGGGGGCTGCGATCTGTGAAACTGTCGCCACTTTCGAGGCCTGCTGGGGGGCCCAGCACAGTGACGCCACGCGCGGACCCAAATTAGACCTCGCCATCCCTGGGGGGCTGCGATCTGTGAAACTGTCGCCACTTTCGAGGCCTGCTGGGGGGCCCAGCACAGTGACGCCACGCGCGGACCCAAATTAGACCTCGCCATCCCTGGGGGGGATTCGATCTGTGAAACTGTCGCCACTTTCGAGGCCTGCTGGGGGGCCCAGCACAGTGACGCCACGCGCGGACCCAAATTAGACCTCGCCATTCCTGGGGGCTGCGATATGAGATCCCCGCTTTCGAAGTGGCTAGGGTTGCTCAGGGATTGTAACTAATCAGCTTTATCTAGCCCTTGTCCTGTAGCCAGTGTCCTGCGAGTCTCCCGAATTCCGTCTGCAGACATATGTAACCCTCGCTCCGTCACCGCCCCCCTTATAAAGTGTGCTAAACTATTTGCGCCCCGCGTTTGCGCAGGGGTTGGGTACGTCGCCAGGGTAATTTGTTTTGTCGGTTTCGATGGTTACTTCCCGCTGGAGAGCGTGACGTTCCCACACCAAAAATGTGTAGACGTCCTGGGGTCCCAGGGTCGGGTTTCTTGTGGAAGGCTTCTTGCGGTCGAGGCCCTCCTCTATCCGCAGCTACGGTGTGCTGCGCCTCCCTGGCGCGCGTGCGCTCCTGGGGTGTCCGCAGCTAGCTGGCCCGAGGCTCCGGCTCAAGCGCCAGGCGAGCTCCGCTGCTTGGGTTTTCCGAGCGCGCCGCCCGTGGGCCCCGCATCGCGGGCGGCGAGCGGCACGGGATCGGCGTCACCCCAACCATATTTCGGCGGCGAGCGAGGGGGGGAAGTAAGAAGGAGAAGGGCTTCTCAGAAGGCGGTGGGACTTCTTAGAAGCCCTCGCGCCTTCTCAGAAGTGTTTGTTGGTCTCCGGGGAAGCCTCAGAAAACTTCTCAGAAGGCCGGGGGACTTCCGAGCCTTCTGAGAAGGCCCGCCCTTTCTCACTTCCCCCCCGCGCTCGCCGCCAAATATTGAGACCTGCGCACTGTTCATTTCTAAGTCGTCGGCAGCTCCTTGATTTTTTGGGGGGGCCAAGATCCTCTCATCTCTGATTCTTCTGTCCTGGGCCTCTTCCTGGCCACCAGGGGGCCGGGAACAGTGAGGAACGAGCACGATCAGAAATGAGCGACGTGCACTACTACGCCGTTGCAAAAGTTCGTCACTTGTTGTGGGAGTGCCAAGATGATGCAGGCTTCGCCGGTTGCTGCCGCACGAGCGGGCGGGCGAAGGCTGGCCCCTGTCCCGGCCGCGCCGAGCTGCCCCCCTTTCCCCCCGAGAATCCCAGCGGGCTGGGCCAGGCGCGGTCGGATCAAAGATCCGGGACTTCTGAACCCGGGACTTCTCTCGGTTATGATAAAGGCTCTGATCGAGTGGTATGGTTTATTTTATTCCTCTGATCAGGGGTAGTACATATATTTTAAACGGGGTATTCCAAAATCCCGACGTCGAAGCACACGATGTTTGAAATCCCACCAGGCGGGATCCTCCCCTGCCAACGCAGGATGATTACATCTCAATTCGTGACGAAACTTTTGTACCGCTGGTGTAGGTGTACGTCGACCCCCCCTGGGGCGACGCGCGCACCGAGAGATCTTGTAGTATATGCGTCATTGCGGGCGCTTTGTGACCATACCGCTCGGGAAACGATATGCTACAATATGCACGTACTACATGTTCGGGTCGGACGCGTGCCTCCTGGGAGGACATGTCGTACTGGTCTGTCCCTGTGCATCCCACAGGAGCTGCATGAGCGCGTCCGAGGGCAAGAAGGCGAAAGACGGTCGGCTAGAATGGGTGCTCTCGCGGTTGGCCACGCTTCTGGGATTGGGCTGGACGAGCCCTGAGATCTGGGCGTTGCACTTTTGTCCACACTGGGAGTGTTCGCCGGGTCCCGGGCCCGAGGGCCCTCACGAGTCCATCGGGCTCCAAACTTGCCGCCGACAGATGGGGCCCAGGGCTCTGGTCGCGACTTTTGCGATGCTGCATTTCTGTTCGCGACGTCGGATCTGAGGGCAGGGGCGGGGTTGGAAAAGGGGGGTCACACGCCATCTGCTGTCTTCCGCCGGTTTCGGCCCCGCCGCCCGGCGGGTGTTCCTCGATGCGGTGCTGCCGCGAGGCGCCACGGAGTCCAGCTACGAAGGAGGTGATCTGCTAGTCCACCCTCTGTTGTCGCCCCCACTTGAACGAAGGATTGCAAAAAAACCCTTCGTTTATTTTTGCAATCCTTCGTTTTTTGCAATCCTTCGTTTTTTTGCAATCCTTCGTTTTTGTTGCAATCCTTCGTTTTTTTGCTATCCTTCGTTTTTTTGCAATCCGTCGTCCGTCCTCGCAGGAGTCCGGGCAGAGAAGCTGGACAAGTTCACGTCGGGGTTCGGCGCCGACGAGGGCTCCGTGCGGGCCGTGAACAAGTTCCTCGACGAGCCCGAGGCCGCGTTCTGCTTCTTCTACCCGTCGTCGGAGTCCGTCACCGCCAATGCGATGGACATGCCGACGATGGCCCAGATGAAGAAGAAGATCATAGTGATGCATCGCAAGAGGCCCGAGATCGAGATCACGAGAGAGGGGATCTCGAAGAGCGTGGTCGTGTTCGAGCTCGCCAAGAACGTGGTAGACATTATGGGGACATACTGCCAGTCTGTATACCTCTCGACGCTGATGAATCCGGCCAATCAGCGCGGCTGGTCTGACCTCGTCGCGAAAGACCTGATGGACAAATACCACATGTTCCTTGCCAACCTTCACGTGACCGTAGGCCTGATGAAAGGGCACACGTGGCTGCCTCTGCCGCCGCGGGACTCGCTGCCGTCCACCAGTGCCCCCGCAGTTGCGGGCGGT
Organism: Prorocentrum cordatum; assembly: GCA_963575745.1. Taxonomy (NCBI): domain Eukaryota; class Dinophyceae; order Prorocentrales; family Prorocentraceae; genus Prorocentrum; species Prorocentrum cordatum. The sequence continues at coordinate 264,260 of CAUYUJ010014207.1, forward strand.
CTTGGGCACAAGGACCGGGTGCATGTGCTCGAGGGCGCGGTGATCACCTGGACCAAGCAGATCCGCCACGTGCTGAAGCAGGATCCGGAGCTGCTCCTGCGGGAGGGCAAGCACCTCGAGCCGAACACGGAGTTGCAGTTCTGGAAAAGCAAGGCCTCCAACCTGAATTCCATCCACTCGCAGCTTGGCATGGACGCGCTGAAGAAGGTGCTCAAGTTTTTAGAGACCCACAAGAGCACATACATAATGCCATTCATGCGTCTCCAAAAGGAGGTGGAGGAGGCCCGGGAAGAGGCGAACGACAATGTTCGCTTCCTGGCGACGCTGACGAAAGGCATAGACGGTCTCATGTCAGAGTCCGCAGATTTCGAACAGTTGGACAAGCAGTTCGAGGGCGTTCTGCACAACATCCTCCTCATCTGGCGCTACTCGAAGTTCTACAACACACCCACCAGGCTCGCTGTACTGATCCGGGAGATCTGCAATACGGTGATCAATCAGGCCAGACGGTACATCAGTGGGGAGGAGGTGTTCGCCAAGATCGCTGCGGAGGAGACAGCGGAGTGTTACGAGAAGCTGGACAAGACGCTCGAGGTCTGCACTGGCTTCAAGGACAGATACGTTCTGTACCGCGACATTGCGGCGGCACAGGAGACCGAGGGATGGAAGATGAAGAACGACGCCCTCTTCGTGCGATTGGACGCCTTCAGGGAAAGGTGCCGTGATATTCTGGAGTTCACCCGCACGGTCATGCAGTTCTCGAAGCTAGAGCGAGTGGAAATAGGAGGCACGAAGGGTAAGACCTTGACCGACTGCATCGTCGCCATCAAGGAGGAGTTCGACGTAGTGGTCGAGGAGTTCAAGTCTGTCAGCTACGACATCATGGACGTGGGCGAGCAGCGCTTCGACGAGGACTTCTTCAAGTTCCGCACGTCAGTGCGCGAGCTGGACCGGCGGCTCGGCAGCCTGCTTGGATCCGCGTTCGCCGACCTGGACACGGTCACGCTGCGCGTGAAGCTCTTCGACAATTTCGAGGGCCTGCTCGAGCGGCAGATCATCCAGCAGGAGCTGGAGAAGAGGCACCGCGCGCTGCTGCTTCAGTACAGGGCTGACCTCTCGGAGGTGGAGTCGGCATTCATCCGGGACAGGCCCGGCGTGGACTATTTCGCGCACGGCTCCCCCACCTTCCTGAACGTCCCACCCACTGCCGGGGCAATCTACTGGGCTCGCAGCTCCCGCAGCCGCATATGTGATCCTCACCCGAAGCTGGTGCTGTACAACCAGGTCGTCCGAGAGACTCCAGAAGAGTTCTGGGAGATTGACAAGCACTATGCCAGTTTGGTCAAGATGCTAGAGGACTACGAGAATGAGCGCTACACCGGCTGGAAGGAGGCGTGTGTCGAGCCTACGAAGGAGAAGTTGAAGATGCGTCTGTTGCGCAGGGTAGAGAAAACAGGGTTGCTTAAGGTCAATTTCGACCCTATGATGGTGAGCATGCTTCGTGAGATCCGGTTCTTCCTCATATTTGATATCCCAGTTCCCGAGGAGGCCATCAAGATTTACGAGCGGGCATCGGTCTACCGACAGTGGGTGGCACAGTTGGACAATATTGTACGCTTGTACAATGCAGTGCTCACCGAGTTGCTCCCCGTCGAGGAGCCCTTGCTTGAGGATCGCATCGTCAAGATGGACGCTGCCCTTTCCCCTGGCCTGACAGAACTGAAGTGGCGGAGCGAAGACAAAATTCCGGAGTTCATCGAGAGCGCCATGAAGGTCGTCAGCGACGTCTCCAGCGTCGTGGCCGTCATGAAGGGCAATCTCCGATGCATCTCCAACGTTTTATCCTCGTGGTGCAGGGAGCCGATCATAGAACGTAAGAAGGGTGCCAAGCCGGTGCCCATGGAGGAGTTCGAGGCCAAGCACAAGGAGCGCGTGGGCGCGAGGATGATGGCGATGAACGAAGGTGGCAAGGAGATCCACAAGTTTCTCAAGGACACGAGCGACGCGCTCAAGGTCTCAAAGGTGTCCGCGATCTGGAAGTCGTACGTGGAGTTTGTGAACAACATGGTAATAGAAGGCTTCGTATCATCCATCGGGGTATCCCTGCAGTTTCTCTGCGAAATGCTTGACCCTCTGCACATGCAGCGGAACGAGATGTTGCCGCTCTTCGACGTGAAGGTGGAACTCAGGAACAGGGAGATCACATTCGATCCGCCGTTCCAGAGCGTCGATCGTTCCGCTCCTTCACTGCGGAAGACGATCGACTGTTGGATCCGTGATTTCTTAGGCACGGTCGTTTGCATGTTCCGCCTCGACGTTGGCGTCGGCGACTACCTGAACGAAATTCGGGAGCATTTCCAGGTGCAGACGCTGTTGGCTCTGGTCTCGGAGCTTATCGACAGCACGGAGCTTAGGTGTTTGGAGTACAGGGAGACATTCATGCAGCACAAATTTCTGTGGGAAGAGTCGATGGACAAAACGTTCGAGCACTTTCTGTCGCAGGATGCGCACGACCTCGTGGAGGGCTTCATGGAGGAGGGCATGGACTTCCGGACCATCATGAACCGCATCAAGGTGGACATCGGCCGGCCGATTCCGAGAACGGTGGCGTTCGACAAGAAGATCGAGTTCTTCGTGGGCATGAAGCACGACCTCTCAAACCTCGTGACCCCCGTGGACATCCACTGGCTGCGCATCAATGCGCAGCCGGTGAAGGTCGCCATGGTGGCACGCGCCAAGGATCAGGAGGGGAAACAACAGACGCAATTCATCGTGGATCCCTCGGAGAAATTGGAAAACATGAAGACAAGTGGGGGGGGGACGACGAACAGCCCCCAACATGTAAGAGCACAGGGGGATCCTGGGAGTTGAATGCATTGATTTGTGTGTCCCTGGGCCCCTCCAAAGGAGTGGGAGCAGAAGTACGTGGACTACATCCGCACATTCACGGAGGAGCGCATCCGCGCGCTGGTGGACTACGTCGAGAAGCTGCGGGTGGGGCTCGGTCCCCCCTCCCCGGTGGTCGGAGCCGGAAAAGGTGACCGCACGGCTACTCTTACGTCGGGCCTGGTGACCACACCGTGCGGTGAGTCGGTGGGGATTCGAGGTCACCGCACGGTTTTGGGACTCGGGTGGTTCTCCGAGGACTTCTCGGGCGACTGGAGCATCCGAGGTCCCAAAACCGTGCGTTGACGGACCGTGTGGTGAGGTCTTGGGGGATTTCGAGGTCACCGCACGGTCTGTCACCGCACAGCTTCGAGACTCAAAAGCTACCCGTCGCCCATTTTCCTTTTGTTCGGCATCTTGGGAGGCCCTCGTCGCCACCGCTGAATTCCCTTCGAAATCCTGGTCAGAACGCATCCCTGGAGAGGTCCGGGGAGTAGCGGTATCGGTACCTTTTGGTGTCCCCAGGTGGACGAGCCGGAGAACGAGCGGCTGCTCTACGCGGTGATGACGCACATCCGCGACGTGAAGCTGTCTACGGCCGCCATCCCGAAGCTCTTCGCGCCCATCCGGACACTCTGCCAGCTCCTGAAGAAGCACCAGGTCGTGCACGATGGTCTGCCTGAGCTGGAGCACGCGCCATCGAAGTGGGACGAAGTTATCCGCCTTGCTTTTGACGAGAAGGAGAAGATCCTACCGCTGCGCAACGAGGAGAGCATCAAGATCAGAAATAAGATCGATGCTTTCGGGGAGCAGGTGGCTGAGTTCCGCAAGGAGTTCCAGGTACAATGCCCTTTTGACGAAGTGAACGCTGTAAGCGGCGAGTATGACCTCAGCTACCAAACCATCAACGAGTACTACCGCAAAACGCTGCAAATACGGGAGCAGGCGGAGGACTACAATGATCTTGAGCTGCTTTTCGATATGGCCATGTCCAACTACCGAGACCTGAAAGAGTGCATCGACGAGCTGGTGCTGCTCAAGGGGCTCTGGGACGGCGTCGTGCTGGTGCAGACCACGTTCCTCAGCTGGGACTGCATCCTGTGGGACAAGATCGACACCGGGGCGCTCGTGCAGCAGGTGCGGGACCTGCAGAACCAGGTCAAGGTCATGCCCAAGGGCGTGCGCGGCTGGAAGCTCTACCGGTGGCTGACGGCGGAGGTCAAGAACATGGCCACCGTGCTGCCCCTGGTGGACGAGCTGCACGGCGAGACCATGCGGGAGAGGCACTGGACCAGCCTGATGACGGTGACGAAGACCACGTTCGAGAAGGGGCCGGAGTTCAATTTCAAGAACCTGCTGGACCTCAGCCTTCACAAGTTCGCCGACGAGGTATCCGAGATAGTGGACCAGTCGATGAAGGAGGCAAAGATCGAGAAGAAGCTCAACATCATCCGCAACGTGTGGTCCAAGATGACGGTCACGTTCGACCTGAGTAATCCAGAGTGCCCGCTGCTCGGCGACTTGAGCGAGGTGCTCGAGAGGTTGGACGGTGACTCCCTTGAGATGATGGGCATGACCTCGCAGGGGCGGTTCATAGAGTTCTGCAAGTCGGTCGTTGACGAGTGGAGCGGGAAGTTGAGGAACGTAGACGCAACGCTGTCCGTCTGGCAGAAGGTGCAGTCCAATTGGTGCCGCCTAGAGCCTATTTTCATGCAGAGCGCCGACATCCGGTCGCAGCTGCCGGAAGACGCCAAGCGCTTTGAGTCGATGGACAACGGATGGCGGGACCTCATGTTGGACGCCTCTTCGCAGACCTCCTTTATCGTCGAACTTTGCTGCGTCGAGGGTCGCGAGGATGCCTTGCAACGCATCAGCGAGGGCATAGACGATTGCGAGAAAGCCCTGAACGAGTACCTGGAGCAGAAAAAGAAGATATTCCCTCGCTTCTACTTCTGCTCGAACCAAGCCTTGTTGGACATTCTGTCCAATGGAAACAAGCCGCTCAAGGTGGCGGAGTATCTTGGCGATATTTTCGACGGCGTCAAAACATTAGATTTCTCCAAGGATCCAGACACTGGCCGAGTGGGCGCTGGTATCATATCAAAGGATGGCGAGCAGGTGCCATTCGTAGAAGACGTCGTTCTGGAAGGTGCCGTTGAAAACTACCTCGTCAAGCTGGAGGAGCACCTGCGCGTCCAGCTGCGGGAGGTCCTGGAGACCGCGCGCGTCACCGCAGACAACTGGGAGCACGAGAAGTCCAGGGAGTTCTGGCTGGAGGACTATTGCGCCCAGCTCGCCCTCGTGGCCACGCAGATCGTGTGGACGGAAGAAACCGTGCGCGCGTTCGAGGAGATGGAGGGCGGCAGCGAGACCGCCATGAAGGAGTACAAAAAGATCTGCGACGAGCGGATCGAAAAGCTGATCAAGCGCGTGCAGACGCCACTTTCCAGGGAGACTCGCACAAAGATCATCACCGTAATCACCATCGACGTGCATTCCAGAGACATCATCGAGGCCTTCGTAGTGCATAAGATCACGGACCCCACAGATTTCAAGTGGCTGTCCCAGTTGCGCTTCTACTGGGGCCACATGACTGGCGACTCGCAGGGCCTCGTCTCGTACACCTCCGACGAGAAGAAGACGTGCATCATCCGTATCTGCGATTGGGTGACCATCTATTGCTACGAGTATGTCGGCAACTGCGGCCGCCTCGTCATCACCCCACTGACGGACCGCTGCTACATCACACTGACGCAGGCGCTCAACCTCACCCTCGGGGGTGCCCCAGCTGGCCCAGCCGGTACGGGCAAGACAGAGACGACAAAGGACCTCTGCCGCGCCATAGGTCTCCAGATCGTCGTCTTCAACTGCAGCGACCAGATGACCTACCAGACCATGGGTCAGATCTTCATGGGCATCGCGCAGACCGGTTGTTGGGGTTGTTTCGATGAGTTTAACCGCATCGCGATCGAGGTGCTTTCTGTGATATCCACGCAGTACAAAACCATCCTGGATGCCATCCGGCAGGATGTGTCAATGTTCATGTTCATGGATGAGGAGATCAGGCTCATCAAGACCTGCGGTGCTTTCATTACAATGAACCCTGGCTACGCGGGGCGGACAGAGCTGCCAGAGAATTTGAAAGCCCTCTTCCGGTCCATGGCCATGATCGTGCCAGACTTGGCCTTCATCTGCGAGAACATGCTGATGTCCGAGGGTTTCATCAAGGCCCGCCCGTTGGCGAACAAATTCGTGCAGCTGTACGCGCTCTGCAAGGAGCTGCTGTCGAAGCAGATGCACTACGATTGGGGCCTGCGTGCTGTGAAGTCACTGTTGCGGCAGGCTGGGGCGCTGAAGCGGAAGGAGCCAGAGTCGGACGAGAATCCAGTGTTGTGCCGTGCGCTGCGCGATTTCAACACCCCGAAGATCACCACGCTTGACATGCCCATCTTCCTGCGCCTGATCCAGGTCAGGCTGGCCAGGAAGCAATAGGTCGCTCCAGAGCGCTCGGGAATGCGATCCGTGCCTTCAGGAGCGCTCTGGAATGGCCGCGACGCCAGGTGCTTCCTCTGGACCCACTGGCTCTCAGAGACTCCGAATGATCTTTTCCCTGTTTTACCTCCTGCCTGCCGTCGTCTTCACAGGACTTGTTCCCCGGCATCTGGCCTAAGCAGTTCGAGGACCCAGAGTTCGAGAAGGTGGTCAGCGTTGTCGCCAAGGAGCGTGGGCTGCAGGCCGACCCGCAGTTCATCATCAAGACGGTCAGCATGATTGGGATTCTGGAAGTGCGCCACTGCATGTTTATCATCGGCCCGACCGGTTGTGGAAAGACAGAAGTGTGGAAAACGCTCATGGAAGCCCAGAAGAAAATCGGCAAAGACGGCATGTGGGAGCAGGCCAACCCCAAGGGTGTCACGTCTGATGAGCTATATGGCACAATGTCTAAGACGAAGGAGTGGAAGGATGGCCTCATCGCAGTCATCATGCGGAACATGAGTAAAGAGGTAAACGGTTACAAGCCTTCCCATGTCAACAAATGGGTCATTTTGGATGGTGATATCGATGCCACATGGATCGAGTCCATGAACACGGTCATGGACGACAACAAGGTCTTGACTTTGGTTAGCAACGAGCGCATCCCGTTCACGCCCTCAATGCGGATGATCCTTGAGATTCAGGACATGAAGCATGCCAGTCCGGCTACCGTCTCACGCGGCGGGGTCCTTTTCATCAACGAGACCGACATCGGCTGGAAGCCATACATGGAGAGCTGGCGCGAGAGAATGGACCAGATTCCCCAGAGTGCTTTCTACCTGTTGTTTGCGAATTATTTCGAGGCCAACATCGAGTCCATTCGCAAGCAGTTCGCTTTTACTTGCCCGATGATGGATATGGGTTTCGTGCAGTCCCTCACGATGTTCGTGGACGCTGCGCTGGAGAGCGTGGAGAATTCGAAAGAAGTGGCAGACGCATTCAAGGCGATGGCCCAGGAGGAGCAGAAGTTGTGCTACGATGCCATCTTCGCTTACGCAATGATGTGGACAGTCGGTGGCTGCGTCGCTGACGACAAGCAGGTCAATTACCGCAAGGTCTTCAATGCTTACATGCGCAGCATCTGCAAAGGGATCAAGTTCCCCGACGGCGGCGAGTGCTTCGACTACAGGTTTGAGCCCAAATTGAAGGAATGGGTTTCCTGGCAGGAGTACGTGATTGAGTACAACCCTGTGGCCGAGAAAATGTACCAGAACATTGTAATCAGCAATATGGAGCTGGAACAGAGGAAGTACATCCTCGACCTCCACATCAAGCAGCAGAAGCCAGCACTGTTCGTCGGCGTCGCCGGCACTGCCAAGACCACGATAGTGAAGGACTACCTCGCCGACCTCAAGGCGAAGACGGACAACTACGTGAGCATGGCCATTAACAACAACAACTACACGACATCGTTCGCCCTCCAGGCCATCATCATGAGCGCCCTGGACAAGCGGTCGGGTCGCACCTTCGGGCCGCCAGGCAATAAGAAGTGCGTCTTCTTCATTGACGATCTCAACATGCCATATGTGGACCAGTACGACACGCAGTCTGCCATCATGCTCGCGACGCAAATGCTTGCCTACAAGCAGGTGTACGACAGGGACAAGCTTGAAGAAAAGAAAGATTCGTCAGACTGTCGCCACATCTGCCGTCCCAATGCATGTTTTATGCGTTGGCGATTGCGGCTGGCCTTATGCAGGCGCCGATTGCAGTACATCACAATCGCCTGAAGGTGAGGCGGACTGGGGCGGCGATGAGCATGAGGTAAGGGAGGGAGAGGAAAGGAACAAGGACAAGGGGGAGGCGGGGAAGGATGAGAGAGAGAGAGAAAGAGGGACGAGAGAGGCAAAGAAAGATAAACAGATAGACCGAGACAGATCGCAGCACTCCGGGCCGCGTGTCAGCCCAGGTAACCGGGCTGCGAGCGTCTGGCAGGCCGTCCTCGCACTCGCGGGAGGCGCCGCATATGTGACAGGGGTGTTGGGCCTACCTCCCCCCCCGCGCGGTCAGAGGGACCCCGTCTGGAAGATCAGGCAGGCGGCGTGGGCCCGTCGGCGGCCCCCGTGGCGAACAAGGGGGGCGCCAGGTCGTAGCACGCTCTGGCCTGCCGGCCTCGGCGGCCGTGGGGATGGAGATGCGCCGCCGTGGGGCGTCCCCCACAGCGCCCCCGGGAGAGCGGACGACGGTTCGGTCACCACCTGCGCGCGCGGTCCGCGGGAAGGGAGAGAGTCAGGGGCAACGATAGGGGGGAATATGCACAGGGGGGAAGCGCATCGACCCCGAATCGCCCGTTGATCGCCGATAGGGGTCTGATATCCCCAACCCGCACAGGAAGGGGCCTACCGCCGATATATCGGCGACGTATCGCCGATTCCAGGTCGATGTATCCCCCCCTATGCCAGTCTCCCCCTATCGTTGCCCCCAGAGAGGGGGCTAGCATTGAGTCGAGCATGTGCCTCCACAGGAGGAGTATGCAAAAACATGCAGTCAATAGTCTGGTGGCGATTTTCCTACTATGTTTGATTATTTGTGACTGTTCTGGACTATTTTCATTTTTCTTCCAGAACCCGCCTGTAGGAGGACATGCCCGACCTAACGCTATCACTGCTGTGCCGCCCCTTGAACGTCGAAGAAGGCATAAACGTCGGCAGGGAGGTTTGCCCAAAAAACGACTGCGGGCTGGAAGGCCTAATGCAGGCCGCTCCAGGCTCTTCTGCGCTCTGCGGAAGCTGCCGATCAGCGGAACCGATTTTTGTTTGTAACTGCTGGAGGTGGTGCTCCAGCTGGTTGACTCGATGATTGAGCGATGGTATCCTGGCGGCGGGAGGGGCCTCGCGATTCCGCTGCTGCTGGCCATTCGTCGCCGTGAGGTGTTGCGTGAGGTTTTGCTTGCGGTCCGTGGGCTGGGCGGTCCCGCTGGCCTGGCGGCCGTGCCCCGAGACTCGCGGCCGTCCGCGTCGGAGCCTTGGTGGGCCGAGTGGGAGGGCTGGCTGCCGAAGGCGTGGTTGGTGGCCATCGTGTTCTGACGCCTCCTTCTCCTCCTCCTCCTCCTCCTCCACCTCCTCCTCCTCCTCCTTCACCTCCTCCTCCTCCACCTCCTCCTCCTCCTCATCCTCCTCCTCCTCCTCCTACTCCTCCTCCTCCTCCTCCTCCTCCTATCCTCCTCCTCCTCCTCCTCCTCCTCCTCCTCCTCCTCCTCCTCCTCCTCCTCCTCCTCCTCCTCCTCCCCCTTGGCGCTAGCCGACTTCAACAGGTTGGTCCACGGCTGTGTTGTCATGGTCAAAGGGGCGACCGCGTGAGGAGAAGTCTGTGTCTTCGTCGTTGATGAGAGAAGCTCCAAACCCGAGCGACTCGAAGCCATTACCTTCGAAATTTTCCGTGGGTTGGGACCAAGCGTCGTCAAGTTCGTCGACATGGTCGGGTGCGGACCTGGCGGCCCGTCCATGGCCAGTGGTCCTGACTGTGCGCATGGGCTTTGCCGTCTCCCCCCCTGACTGATGGTGAGCGGGTTTGGCGCCATCTTGGAGAGCTCCGACCGCTCTTCTACTGGGGGGCGGTAGCGTACGGTGTCGCAGGTCGTCAATGGTGACGGCCACGGTGTGCACGACATCGGCGAACTTGCGGCGCCAGTTGGCAGCGTCGGCAACGCTTTGTGGGATGTTGTGGAGCCTCGCTCGTGAGGTGGCGAGTTCAGCACCATGCCGCTCAAGATCGTCGGCAATCGGAGTGATGCGCCCATCGTTGACGGCTTGCTCCCCCACGTGCTCTCCCCACTGTTACTCGGTTTCCATCATGTCGGGCTTCGCTTGGGCACCCGGCGCAAGTTCTGCCATCGGCTTGCGCCCCGCACGTCGTCGTGTAGTCGATTCGAAGAAAAAACGAATCCGTCGACGAGCGCATGTTTGTCGACGAAGACGCGTAATGGCCTTTCGGCCGTGGCGACCAGATGAGCATGGTGGGGGGCCTGCTCGTTGCGCGAATTGTGCTGGAAAGAGTACGCGGGCGAAATGGGCCACATGGCTCTGTGCTCATCGATGTACTCTTGATAGGATTTTTCATATGGCCCCCTTTGGTGGGACCTGGTCTTCAGCCAAGGCATCCTGCAGGTCGAGCAGGGTGGGGTCTTCCTCCAGGATGCCAGTGGCTGGTGCGCGGTGGGAGTTCATGCCGGCACTGCACGGTGATTATGGTTTTGAAGGCCGTCTGTTGGTCCCCCTTCCCAGCACGAACATCCCAACGCTGCGTGCTGTTGCGTTTCTTCTTCTTGGTTGCTCCATCTGCACACGGGACACGGGCCAGCCGAGATGCTAGTCTTGACATTCCTCCGTGCGTGGGCACGCCCGCAGAGGCAGTTACAGAGGAGGCCGAGTTATCTGGCAGTGCATTTGGCTTTGCCTCTGGTTCCTAGGAGCCACGCATCAGCAAAGTAGTCAATGCCTTGCTTGACGGCGGCGACGGCCCTGAGAGCATGTCGTGTGGTTGGGGTGCGTCGGAGGAAGGATCCCTGTCGCGCGGTCCTGAGCACGCGCCCGAAGAGACCAGTTGGCTCGCGAACCCACGAACGACGGGCGCCCCAGTCGTCGCGCACGGCGGCGATCTCGGGCCATGGCCAGTCGAGTTGGACAATGGTTTGCCAAACTCTGCCAAGAGTCCGTACCGCTGGAAAGATTGCACGCTATTGTGTAGCACGTCGGCTTTGGGGTTGAGCCTCGGCGTCTCTCTTTGCGCCTGCCTTCTGAGCCTCATCGGCGCCCCCCTTGGAGCGATGGCACCGAGTCCGAGAGCGCGGCCCGGCACAGCCACGGCGCAGCGGGCCCAGCGTGAAATCCAGGATCGCAGGTTGGGTCTGATGGCAGCGAAAGCAGCGCTGTTACACGGGTGGCTGACCCTCTCACTGGGCGCCTGGATGTCGGCTCCCGCGGCGCACGTGCTACGTCGCGAAAGGCCCGGCCGAACCCGCTCTCGCCCGCGTGCCTTTGGGGGCGCCCGCTGCGCGGGAGTCTTCCGATTGAATTTTCGGCCGCGGCCTCGAGGTTGGCGCTAGGCGCGACGACGTCAGGGGCAAGTCGACGTGCCCCATCGACATCGTCACCAGATGGTGTGATTTGAGCGGGTACTCGTTCAGGTGGAGGGCCGCAATGTTGCGCGTGAGTTCTTTTCCCAGGGCGCGCCGACGACTTGCCCGGGTGGGTTCTCTGCCCAGCCATCTTGTCGAACAGCGATGTCTGGTCGAGAGAGGCCCGCGCGTCGCTTTCCGCGGGGGCCGTGGAGTTGTCGCCATCAGCGCACGCGGCGTTGACCGACCGCGGCGTGCACTTTTGCGGCCGCTGGGCCCTGCGAGGGGGGGCTGCCCGTGAGATGACCGATGGTTCCCCCGCGCGGATGCGTCGGCAGCGGCCGTCGCATAAATGACGCCTCGCCTGCGCGACGCGGGCAGACAGCGCGGGAGGTCAGCCTGTGACCGCTGTCGGCGACGAAGCAACCAAAGCATTCACACGCGCGCAGTGCCGCGCGCGCCAGCGGGATTTCAAGGCGCGCCGCGCGCTCCACTTGGCGGGCAAGCGCGGCGCTGACATCGCGGATGGCAGCGCGGGCGGCCCCAAATTTTACGGGGCGTGTCGAGCGAGTTCTACTAGGCGCCAGGCCGGTAATCTGGCGCTTCCCAGGCGTGCGCCCAGATGAGGGCAGTCTCCGGTCCGCGGGGAGGTCGCCTTCCCCGCGCGCCAGGATTTGCGGCGCTAGGAAGCGGGTCGAGCACGTCACCCGCCCGGCGCATTGCTCGTGGCCGTCTGGCGAAGAGGCGCAGCTTTTGGTTGTCCATCCGTTGAGACCTCCCGCTCTCGCGGCTGGTCTCGCCCATATGGAATGCATGAGGTCGTCGTCTGCGAGGCTGGAAGGCTCGGCTGGCGGTCGCCCAGGGAGTTCCCGGTGGCGCTCCGCATTGGAATCCTCCAATGCGGGCGCGATCTCGTCGCGTCGCCCCGCCGCGGCACGGCGCCCGCCCACGGCGGGCCTCCGCGCATCGCTCGCGAGTCTGATCGCGGCGCTGGCGCCCGCCAGGATTGGATCGGCGCGGCGGCCGCTGTCGCTGTCGCCAGCGGAGTCTCCTGGCTCGGCGGCGGAGCCGGCACCCTGCGTTGGCGAGGCCCCGCCGCGGCCTGGTCTGCCGCGGGCGCCGGGCGACGCGCGCGGGGGGCCATTGAGGGGCGCGCGAAGGTATACAGCGTCGGGGCCATCAGCAGCGCGACCCGCTGGGTCGCGGCCAAGCCCCCGCCCTGTGCTCGCGCGCGGCCGTTCCAAGCCTTGGCGCGGGGATTTCGGTCGGCGGGCGAGAGGCATCTCAGCCGAGCAGCTGCGGAAGCGGAAGGTTATCCAGCCCGCGGAAGCCAGGATTTCGACGCGCCCCCAAACGCGTGGGATTTCCATGAAACGGGGGGGGTCGGCCCTCGCAGCGAGCGCGTTGGCGGCCGCCCGGGCGCGCTTGGCGCCTGCTCGGGGGGCCGGGCGGTCGGCGCCACGGTCGACCGCGCGCTTCTGGCTTGCAGCCAGGCCCTTCTTCGTGGATCTCAAGGTTTGGGGGGGTTGTTCCACGTCGGTCACCTCTCGGCTGGCGGCCCAGATAGACCGAAGGCTGGCCACGCCTGGCGGCGGACTTGTTTTGCTCTAGCGGCGCGCTCCCGGGGCGGAGCTCGGCGTCGTGCCCATGCGCCGCCATTGCTGCGGGGCCGGAATGCCCGTCGACATCATAGTCCGCATCGTCCGCGCCCGCTCTTGCGCGGCAGGCTTGCTCGACGCTGCCCCCGAGAGCACGTTACTCGTCGCTGTCCATAGCAGGGTGGGCGAGCGGGTAAGCCACGGCCGCTTTGAGTCTCATCGCCACTTGGCGGGGAGTTCACGGCGCAAGGAAAAGTTGGTGACCAGCTGATTGCCTGTGGCGCTGGCGGGTACATGGTCGATTCGAATCCTTCATGTCCCTGGTGTTCTTCGGCCCCAGTCAAGGCCTTGCCCACGGGCGTCAGATTTGTCGCCAGGAACTTCCACGGCCGCGCGCGACCACCCCAGCTTGGCGATCCGAGCGAGGACGGCAAAATCTTTGATGTACTTCCAGTAGGGCACATATCCCACCCTGCTGGCGGCCCCCCAACGCCGATGGAAGAGCGCTGCGTTGCCCGCCCCTGGATTGGCGCAGACAAACGCCGCGGCAGCACATCAGTTTAGGCCTTTTCGGCCTTGCCCACGCTTCTTCCGACGCCTGGTGGCGTTTGGGAATGGCGTGTGCTAGCGGGCTTTTGTCCATCGCGTGGTCGCGAGGAGAGCCGGCGCAGTGGGGTCGTTTCTGGTGGTGTCGACGAGGGCGCTTTATGCGGCGATGCCCTTGTGCGGCGGTGCGTGCCCCGTCGCGCTTAGCCGCGGTGGATCGGACCTTGTGGCCAGTCGCGCTTCCGTGACCTTTCCGCCGGACGTAGTCGCCCGCGGGGTTCCGCCCCCAGACGGGTCGCCAGTTCTTGTTGTTTGGCGATCGTGCGCGCCCATTGCAGGCATGACTGCGGTCGGCAGGATGCTGGGTCTCCTGCAGGGCAATGGTTGTGGCTCCAAATTGCTCGCGGAGTTCAGTGAAGATGCTCCAGTTCGCTTCGAGACTTGTGACGCTACCACTAGCGAGGCGGGCTACTTGCGGGCCTTTCATGTTCCGTCCGCGGAGCAATGGCTCCTCTAGTGGGTCGGCTCCCAAGGTGTCTAACCGCGACCGCGCGCCCCCTGGCGGGCCGCGAAAATTTCGCTTCTGGGGGATGAGCATAGCTTCCCGCGTAAAAGCCCTAAACCCGGCGGCGGCGGCGGCCAGGCGGAGGACGAAAGGGTCGAACCGTCGTCGGCGGCCGGCCGAGCGGCGGCAGCGGCGGCAGTCGACGCGACAGAGGGAGGGGAGGCCGCCGTCGTTGTCGTCACCAAACTCGGGGCCGCCACTCCTGCGTGGCGGGCGCGGCACGTCCCGCGCTAGGGCCCGCGTCATGGTTGGCCTCGCTGTCCGTCTTGTCCCTCGCGTCGGGGTCGCGCTCGGGCGCCTCGGCGTTTCGGTGTCGGTCGATTCCAGGTTTACCTGAATTGGGCCCTTTGCGCCCGCGGGTGCGACCGCAATGGCGTCTGCGTCGCAGTTCGCGGCGCCGATCCAGACGACGTTGTCCGCTGGGTCAACGGTCGCTCGGACGACTGTCTGGGTGCACTTTTTACTTCCCCCCGTCCTGGCTGGTAGATGGCCCCTTGGCTGCGCCCCAGCGCAGGCTTGGTGACCTTGGCCGTTTGGCGGCGCACTGGGATTTGACAGAATCGTCCCGGGTAGTCTGTGCTGATGGGTTCCATGACGGCAAGCGCTAGAGCTGGCGTGTGAATATGTTTTAGTAAGCGGTCGCCTTTCTGCAGCGCGTGGGGCGAGATGCTGTTGGCGCACGACGCCCCGTCGCGCATCGGCGTCTACCGCGGCTCCTTCTGGCGGAGGTTCACACTCGGAGGCCCTGTTTGCAGATGAGGGCGCAGTGCAGCACGGTGTAGCTGATTATGTGTTTGTCCCGCGCAGTCTCATTCGCTCGCTCCTGAGCCTGCGTCGGTCGGGGCAGCAATGCCGGTGAATGATGTGGGTATCGGCGTTATGCTTATGAGCGCGTTCGTTGTATGCAGCGATTGCCCGGTCAAGGCCACCATTGCTTTGGAGGGCGGCGGCGCGGGCTCCCCTCCAACTAAGGTAGGTGTTTACCTCTGCTCATCTGTGAAGGGCGCCTTCTGGCGCCTCGAAACTGGCTTGGGTTGCCGCGGCGCGCGGGACGCACGGCGAGGGCCTTGTGGAGCCAGAGCGCGCGCGGAACCGAAGGGATTCGGCGCCAATCTATCAGGATAGAAAATCACAAGACTGTTCGCCGCTTGGGCCCCACCGCCAGCCCTGACGGCCAGCATAAATCGGGCGTAGCCCCGCATGCATTCGAATGCCCGCACTTCGTTCTCGTACTACTCGTATTCCTCCCCGTCCTCCTCCCCATCCTGGTCGTCGTCGTCGTCCTCCCCCTCCTCCTCCTCGTCCTCCTCATCCTCCTCGTCTTCCTCGTATTCCTCCTACTCTAGCTCATTCTCGTCGTCCTCGTCTAGGACCTCGTCGTTTATTATGTTCCTCCTGTTTTTCCTCCTTCTCCTGGCACCTCGGTGGCCGAGAATAAAACCGTCTCCGATGGGTTGTGCCATCGGTTGCGCATTCGGCGGCCGAGAAAAATATCCGTTTCCGATCGGTTTCGCCATAGGTTGCGCCCTCGGCGGCCGAGAATAAAACCGTCTCCAGTCGGTTGCGCCATCTGTTGCGCCCTCGGCGGCCGAGAGTAAAACCGCCTTCGATCGGTTTCGCCATAGGTTGCGCCGTCGGCGGCCGAAAATAGAACCATCTCCTATCGGTTGCGCCATAGGTTGCGCTCTCGGCGGCCGAAAGTAGAACCGTCTCATATCGGTTGCGCCATATGTTGACCCCTCGGCGGCTGATAATAGAACCATATCCTATCGGTTGCACCATAGGTTGTGCTTTCGGCGGCGGAGAATACAACTGTAACCTATCGGTTGCGCCATCGGTTGCGCCCTCGGTGGCCGAGAATAAAGCCGTCTCCGATCGGTTTCGCCATAGGTTGCGCCCTCGGTGGTCGAGAATACAACTGTCACCTACCGGTTTCGCCATCGGTTGCACCTTTGGCGGCCGATGATACAACCGTCGCGTAACGGTTGCGACCAGTCTGTTCAGTTCAGTCTAGCTCAGGTCAGTTTAGTTCAGTTCATGTCAGTCCAGTTCAGCTCAGTCAGAATACCTCGCGGGAAAAAAATCTGGGCTACACCCGACGAACACACACAGACACAAAGAACCGTCGACGTTCAGGAAATAAGGGAAAGCATGGGAAGTGGGGGAAGACGGAAATCCATAATATATATATATATATATATATATATATATATATATATATATATATATATATCGCAGGCAGGGAGGGGCCGCGTCCGGCCCCGCGATGCCAGACAAGGTTGCGGAGGAGGAGGAGGAGGATCGGTCGTCCTCCTAGGGTGCACGTGTGTGAACAAGCTGGGTCATCTTGCAGGCCTCTTCGGCCCCGCGGGCTGCTACGGCGGCGCCGTGTGGCCCTCTGTGGCCTTAAGCAGGGCCTGTCCCTCTACAGGGGGAAGCTTCAAAAATAGACAGACAATAGTCTGGGGACGCCTTCTGTAGTTATAAAAAACCAGATCGAAGTATGTTTCTGTATCTTTTATTGTTCGCCCACAATCCCCCTGTAGGGGGACACGCCCGACCTGAGGCTACACGTCAGGGTGACCTTTCGCCAGAGTGACCTGGGGTGCGGGTCCACTGCGATCCTCCGACCATTGCATGCGGTCCCATAGCACTGCGCGCTTGGACGTTCCCCCCGCGCCCCCCCAAAGCTGCGCACTCGAGGCCCCTATTGCCCAGGGTCGCTCTTGCGTGTAGCCGAGTTCTGTGCGTTTTTGTCCGATGACCTGTGACTGGTGCCCTAGAGTGTCCCTGCGGCGCTGCTTTGTGGAGGAGGAGGGCGGAGGGACAAGGAGGAGGAGGAAGAGGAGGAGGAGGAGGAGGAGGAAGAGGAGGAGGAGGAGGAGGAGGAGGAGGAAGAGGAGGAGGAGGAGGAGGAGTACCCTGCGGCGGTGCCTTGTGTTCGGTGCCCTGGGGTTAGTGCCATGTGGCGCCTTCAAATCTGCGCGTACGGGCGCCGCGAGTAGCCTGGGGCGGTCTCAATCGGCCACGCGCAGAGGGGGGCAGGAGGAGGCGGAAGGCTTCCTGGAAGCGCCCCTGCTTCTCAGAAGGCGCGGGCCCTGCCCGCAGACGTGGGGCCGGCGGCTTCTGAGAACCAGCACCTGTCTAAGAAGCAGTCCCCCCTCCCCCTGCCCACTTGCGCGCGCCGCCAACTCGACACGTCAACCCCTGGGGCGCGGAGCGCCCCTGGGGCGCCGCCGCAGGCGGCGCCCCAGGGTGATGAGACCGCCCAGGACTCTTCGGGGGTCCTGCTGAGGCCAGCCGGGACTACCTGGGAGGGCCGTCCGTGCCCCGCCCGAAGCTTGATCAACGCCCCTCGTGTGTGTGTGGGGGTGCGCCGCACCCCGCTCGTCCGAGCGGCCCCGGCTCGCCTCCTCTCCCTTCCTCGGCCGTCGCCCCGCCGTCCTCTTTCTCTCCTCCTGCGTGGTGGCACCATTGGCTCACAAAGTCTGCCCCGTTTCGCTCCGCTCGCCAGCGCAGCCACTCTGCCTGGCCGCCGACGAAAAAAGTGGGTCGCCCGTCCGTTCTACGCCGCGCCGCTGCGTGCGGGGCCTCGACGCCAAAAAGTGTTTGTGTGTGGGTCGGTGGGGGGGAAGGGTCTCAAAGTTGTAGGCCCACAGGGTCGGCGGACTTGGTAGACATGCTCTTCTGCGCATGCATGAACCCGAAGGCCGGTTCCTTCATGGTCAACGCCCGCCTCCAGCGCCGCTTCACTGTGCTGACCACCTACATGCCCACCTCTTCTGTTATCAGCGGCATCTACGCAACAATTCTGGAGAAGCATCTGGCCGGATTCAACCCAGGGGTGCAGAGGCTGTGTGAACCCATCGTCCAGGCCACCATTGATGTGTTGATTGGCCCCGCGGGTATCTTGAACAATCCGAGTTTTTTGCCATCGGCTTCCAAGTTTCACTACCAATTCAACTTGAAGGACGTGGCCAACATCTTCCAGGGATTGCTGAACACCTCTGCTGGCATCTACAAGGGCCCTGTCCAGTTTTTACGGGTGTGGCTGCACGAGTGTTATCGCGTCTTCGGCGACAGGCTGATCAACGCGGCCGACGCAGCGGAGTTGCAGCAGATCCTAGACAAGGTCGCAACGAAGGCGTTCACCAGCGTCTCCAAAGAGGAGCTCTTCTCGCAGCCGCTGATCTTCACCTCCTTCATGACCCAGGCGGGGGGGAACGAGCGCATGTACGTGACGGTGAAGGACACAGCGTCGCTCAAGAAGGTCGTGGAGGAGAAGCTGAACGAGTACAACGAGACATATGCGGCCATGAACCTAGTGCTGTTCGGCGATGCCCTCGGACACGTCTGCCGCATCTGCCGCATCACCGACAACCCGTGTGGCAACGCGCTGCTCGTCGGCGTGGGCGGCTCGGGAAAGCAGTCACTGGCCAGGCTGGCGAGCTTCCTCAATGGCCAGGACATCTTGCGGATCTTGGTCAACCAGAGCTATGGAACGGGGGACCTCAAGGCGGACCTGCAGGAGTTCTACAAGAAAGCGGCAGTAAAACCTGGTACCCCTCATGCGTTCTTGATGACCGATGGTCAGATCGCGGACGAGCGCTTCCTCGTGTTCATTAACGACATGCTCTCAAGCGGCAACATCCCAGATCTCTTCGCCCGCGAGGAGTACGACGCCATCTTCGGCTCGGTCCGCAACCTGGCGAAGGCGCAGGGGTATAGCGACGACCGCGAGGGCCTCTTCGCTTTCTTCATCGACAAGGTGCGCAAGAACCTGCATTTTATCCTCTGCCATTCTCCGGTCGGCGACACATTCCGGATACGCGGTAGGAAGTTCCCTGCGCTGATAAGTTGCACAGTGGTTGACGAATTCATGCCGTGGCCCCGCGACGCTTTGGAGGGAGTCGCCCAACGCTTCTTGGTTGAGCTCTACCAGGAGGGCAACGTTCGAGACGAGGCGATGGTGGATGGACTCGCGGGGGGCATGGCGGAGACACATTTGTCGATCGACCAGGCCAACAAGGAACTCCTGCAAACGGAGCGCCGCTTCAACTACACGACGCCGAAGTCGTTCCTGGAGTTGGTGAGTTTCTACATCAGAATGCTCACCAACAAACAGCGAACCGTGAACAACGACGTTGAGCGACTGGAGCGCGGACTGATGATCATGGAGCAGGTACAGGCCAAGGTGCAGGGCCTCAAGGAGGACCTGAAGATCACCATGGTGCAGGTGGATGAGAAGAAGAAGGCCACCGCCATCCTTATCGAGCAGGTTACTGAAGCCTCCACTCTGGCTGCGCACGAGAAGGAGATCGCAGACTCCGAGGAGGCGAAGACCTCGGCGCTTGCCGCAGAGGCGGCCGCTTTGCAGGCCGAGGCGGACGGCGAGCTGACCGAGGCGATGCCAGCGATGGAGGCAGCGAAGGAGGCAGTGAACTGCTTGGACAAGAATTCCATAGGTGAGCTCAAGGGTTTCGGCAGACCGCCTCCCGAGTGTGTGGACGTGTGTGCCGCGTGCGCGTTCCTCCTGAAGAACGAGAAGAAGAAGATCGAGTGGAAGACGGCGCAGAAGATGATGGCGAACCCGAACGCCTTCATTGACGAGGTGAGGGACTTCAACGCCAACGTCATCCCAGAGCAGACACTCAAGAACACGGATGAACTCCTCGCGCTGCCTTATTTCAATTACGAAACGATGAAGACCAAGAGCGTCGCAGCAGCGAACTTGGCGAATTGGGTCATCAACTGCGTGAAGTACCACAAGATCTACGTGAAGGTTGCCCCGTTGATGGAGAAGGTCCAGACCTCCACCGAGACCAAGGTACAGGCGGAGGCCGACCTCGCGGTCGTCAAGCAGCGCGTGGCAGAGATCGAGGCGGACTGCGCGAAGCTCGACGAGAAGCTCCAGGGCGCCATCTCGGAGAAGGAGCGGGTGGAGGCGCAGGCCGCCCGGTGCCTCGAGAAGCTGGAGCTCGCGGAGCGGCTGGTCAACGGCCTCGCGGACGAGTACCAGCGCTGGACGGAGACCGTCAAGGACCTGAAGGAGCTCGGGGTCAAGCTCATAGGGAACTGCCTCCTGGCGTCCGCCTTCGTGGGCTACATCTCGCCCTTCTCCATGGCCATCCGCAGCCACCTGTGGAGGGAGCACTGGACCAAGGACATCCTGGGCCGTGGGATCCCGATGACGGACTCGATCGACCCCATGAAAATCCTCGCGACGGAGGCCGACGTCGCCGGCTGGTCGAACGAGGGCCTGCCCTCCGACCGCATCTCCATCGAGAACGCCGCGGTGGTCACGAGCTGCTCGAGGTGGCCGCTGATGATCGACCCTCAGCTGCAGGGGGTGAAGTGGATCAAGCAGCGCATCGGGGAGGACCTCACCATCCTGCAGTTCACCATGAACAACTGGCTGCAGAAGGTGATCTTCAGCATCCAGATGGGGGGCCAGCTGCTCCTGGAGGCGGTGGGGGCCGAGATCGACGCCATCCTGGAGCCGGTGCTGTCCCGGGCGGTGGTCCGGCGCGGGCGCTCCGCCATGATCATCAAGATCGGCGGGGAGGAATCAGGAGGGAAAACAACACACAGACACAATTAATCTTCGATCCCCTTCAAAATATGGGAAAATATGGGAAGTGGGGGGGAAGACAAAAACCCAGAAAATATAGGAAAACATGGGGCAGCCTGTTATTTGTGTGTATTTATCTGTGTGCCCTGGGGCCCCTTCAAGGAAGTGGACTACGACCCGAAGTTCCAGTTGTACCTGCAGTCCAAGCTCCCCAACCCCCACTACAGGCCGGAGATCGCGGCCCAGTGCACCATCATCAATTTTATTGTCACTCCTGACGGCCTGGAAGATCAGATCCTGGCAATGGTCGTCAACGTCGAGAAGCCGGAGCTGGAGCAGCAGAAGCAGGCGCTGGTGCGCAGGCAGAACGAGTTCAAGGTCACCCTTGCGCAGCTGGAGGACGACCTCCTGTCGCAACTGTCCGCGGCCGACCCAGCCACCATCCTCGACAATATCCACCTGATCGAGGGGCTGGAGAAGACGAAGCAGACCTCGAAGGAGATAGCCGTCCAGGTGCGCCAGGCCCAGGTGACGGAGGGGGAGATCAACGCCTCGCGGGAGCTGTACCGGCCTGTGGCCGCCGAGGGGTCCATGCTGTTCTTCCTCATCATCCAGCTTTGCTTCATCGAGCACATGTACCAGTACTCGCTGGATTCGTTCGTGACGTTCCTGTACAAGGCCATCGACCGCACCCAGGCTTGTGAGGACGTGTCTGAGCGCGTAGGGAAGCTCATCGCCTCCATCCGAATGGTAATCTTCCGTTGGGTGAATCGTGGTCTGTTCGAGGAGCACAAGCTGATTTTCTGTGCAATGCTCACATTCAAGCTTTTCCAGCTAGGGCATCTAGCAGAAAAGTGCAATTCCGCTTTGATGAACTACCTGATACGTGCTCCTGGTGCGATCGGCGTGGAAAATCCATTGGCGGACTGGCTTCCGAGCAAAAACTGGGGCATGGTGCTGAAGATGTCGGAGCTGGAAGGCTTCGAGAATTTCTCCACGAACATGGAGAAGGACGCACCCACTCGCTTCCGGGAGTGGTTCAACGAGCACAGCCCGGAGGAAGCGAAGCTCCCCTTGGACTGGAAGAAGTTGGACGCTCACCCGTTCCAGAAGCTGCTGGTTCTGCGGGCCCTCCGTCCCGATAGGCTCTGGAGGGGAAACAACATACATACACAACGTATCGTCGATTCCCCAGAAAATATTGGAAAATATGGGAAGTGGGGGGGGTAGACAAAAACCCAGAAAATATTAACAAATATGTGGAATCCTGTTATTTGTGTGTATTTATCTGGGTGTCCTTGGGCCCCTTCATAGGCTTACGATCGCGCTCGGCGGCTGGATCCGAAACGCGCTCCCCAACGGTCGCGACTACATGGACTGCGACGGCTCGTCCTCCTTCCAGCAGATCCTCACGTCTTCCTTCGAGGATTCGACGAGCGCCACCCCGATCTTCTTCATTCTCTCGCCTGGCGCCGACCCTGTGAAGGAGGTGGAGGCGATGGGTCGCGCGCAGATCAAACTGCAGCTCGGAGTGAATTACCACAACGTCGCCATGGGACAGGGGCAGGACGTAGTGGCGATGGCCAAGATGGACATCGGGCATCGGGATGGCCACTGGGTGATGCTCCAGAACGTCCATTTGATGCCGAAGTGGTGCGTAGAGTTGGAGAAGAAGCTTGACGCTTTCGCCATCGAGAACAGCCATCCAAGCTTCCGCGTCATCTTGTCCGCTGACCCTTCGAAAGGCATCCCCATCGGGATCCTCGAACGATCGATCAAGCTGACCAACGAGCCGCCGCAGGGGATGCTCGCAAACCTTAGGCGGTCCTTTGCCCTGTTCAGCCGGGAGGACTTCGAGGACAAGGACCAGAAGGTACGGTCCATCTTCTTCGCGCTCGTGCATTTCCACTCGTTGATGCTCGAGCGCAAGAAGTTCGGACCAATGGGCTACAACATGAAGTACCCGTTCTCCTCCGGCGACCTGCGCGATTCCGCCCAGGTGCTCTACAATTACCTGGAGGGCTCCTCCGCGGTGAAGCTCCCTTGGGACGACCTCCGGTACATCTTCGGGGAGATCATGTACGGTGGTCACATCGTCGACGATTGGGACCGCAGGATGTGCCAGAAGTACCTGCTGTACTTCATGCGCGACGAGCTGCTCGACGAGATCGACATGATCCCGTATGCGGAGGGCCGGCTGTCGTGGATGTCCCCTCAGGCGGGTCCGCACGACAAGTACTTGGAGCACATCGAGACCATGCCGACCGAGTCGCCGCTCTTCTTCGGCATGCACCCGAATGCCGAGATCTTAGGCTTAAGTCGGGCCTGTCCCTCTACAGGAGTGATATTCAAAAATAGTCGAACAATTAGTCTGGGGACAACTTTTCAATATGTTTTGAAATTGTTTGGGGCATTTTGGGTGTATGTTTTGATTTTGTGCCCAAGCTTCGCCTGTAGGGGGACATGCCCGACCTAATCTTAGGTTTACGTCGAGCATGTCGCTCTACAGGAGGAATATCCCAAAATAGTCTAACAATAGTCTGGGGACTCTTTTTCAGTTATGTTTGACTCTGCTTCGGGATGTTTAAGGTATTTTGAAATTGTTCTTCCAATAGCCCCCTGTAGGAGGATATGCCCGACCTAATCTTGGGTGAGGTTGATCACGCTGGAGGGTTTCCGGCCCCGAATTCAGGATCGGCATTGTTTTACCCGTTTTGAGGTCCGCTTTCTGTTCCATGGTGGGATTCTCGTCCGCGCCGTTTTCGTTTCGGTTCCGTTTTTAGAGCTGCAGATACGTGTTATGTTCTGGGTTGCCGTTGTTTTGTCGCGTTTGAACGAGAGCCGAATAGTTACAGACGGGGGAAGATGCCCCCGCGTTTTCGGCGTCAACTATTGTAGGAGCCCGACCACAAGAAACCTCCCACAAGCAACCCAACCCTGAGACCCCAGGACGTCCCTCGAGTCTTGGTGTGCGAGCGTCACGGTTCCCATCGCAAAACCGTGGAAATCCAAGAAGCCCAGGGCACCCTGGAGGCAGGCAGGGTGTCTCTTGGCATGGGCCCCCACTGTAGGCTGTCCCATTAACCATGAAGCGCACGGAGACCCTACGTGAGAACCCACAACGCCTCAGGAGAGACACCAAACAACCGAACGCGTTGAAAGGGATAGGGCTTTGGTTGCTGCTGTTTCTGTGGTCCTTCGGCCTGTAAGGCCGAGATCAACTTCCGCACGGCCCAGTGCGACAAGACCTTCGACATGCTCCTCACCCTGGGCCCCGGCAGCGGCGGCGACGGGGACGAGGACCCGAGCCAGAGCCCGATGGCCCTCGCCGAGGCTCGGGGCAACGTCAGACTCGAGCAGGCCAGAGCTCAGGTTGGCCCACGTTTTTTGACGAGCGCGGCCTGGAGTTAAGTCGGGCTTGTCGCTCTACAGGGGGGGGATATTCAAGAATAGTCAAAAAATCATATGGGGGCTATTGTTTTAGTATTCTGCTGGACTATTTTGGAACATTTTTCGCATGTTTTTTTGTCGTAAATCCCCCTGTAGGGGGACACGCCCGACGTAAGTCCAGTTTTCGTGGGATGTGTGCAGCGGAAGCTCGCTTCAAATTCCAGATTGGGTCTCAACATTTTCATGATGGCCCCGTCAGGCCAACCCGAGTCCCCCGTGCCCGAGTCTTGCGTCTCCCCGAGAGGCGACCTGCGGGGAGATCCTGGAGGAGGTGCTGGAGAAGAAGTTCGCCACCGACGACATCAGCAGCTCGATGACTGAGGACCGAGGTTTTCGAGGGAGGGGTCGGTGCAGGTCCAGGGCTCATGTGACTCCTCCGCCTCGCCTCGGTTCCATGTCGATGGATTCCGCTTGTGATGCGGTTCGATTCGTTTTCGGATTTCTGTCTGGGCTACGCGGTCTCTCTCAATGGGGGCCTTCCTAGCCTGCCGATTTCCGCCGATTCGACGTCTCCCGACTTGGCTGCCGATTTCCTCCGCTCCGCTCCATTTCGATCGCCGATCCGACTTCTCGATTCCATGCTGGGCCCTCCCGTGGGGGGAGGGTGCAGCGGCGCGGAGCGCGCCGAGTCTGGCGGCCAGCGGGCCCACTGGCGGCAGCGCGGTGGGGCCGGGGCCTGCTTAGTGCACGTGCTGGAGAAGGGGGGGGGGGCTCCCAGCTGCCCCAGAAAACGGGGGGGCTGGGAGGGCAAAGGCGAGGCCACGAAAACTGCCACGTAGAACTGCCTGTCGGCTCTGACGGGTTCGGCAGCAAGTCATGGGAGCCTGGTACACCCCCTCAATCCCGTCATCAGCGTCGGCTAGCGTCGATTCGCGTCTGGGAGTCGATGAGGTAGCGCCTCGATAAGCGTAGATTCAGCGTCGATTGGCGTCGATTCGCAAGAGCCGACAAGATGGTATGCGAGCGCAGCTGCCCTGATACGCCCGTTTTGAAACGCAACGCGTGCCGTGTTCAAAACGTCCGTGTTAACACGCTTCGTGTTAGCTTTGGCCCACGCTGTTGGCCCATAACATGTTAACGCTTCGTGTTCAAAACGTGTTGGCCCACGCTTTGGCGAACGCATCGCGTCAGACCTGCGTTTCCAGCGTACGTGTTGAACTCCGCATTGCTACGCTGCGTGTTGCGTGCTGCGTACCGGGGCAGCCAAGTGTGGGAGGCTCCCGTGAGTTGCCACCGGAGAAGGCGAGGACACGAAAATCAATGCTGCACATAGAGCGACATGCTGGCTCCGGCGGGAGAGCACCATGAGGGCGCCCGGCGCCGCGAGGTGCCTTGGTTCGTGAATTGAAAAATTTGTTTTGGGTTCAAAAAAACAAGTTTGTGTATTCACAAAACTGGTTTTGAACTCAAAGTCAGTTTTTGAATTCAAAACCCAGTTTGAGTTCAAAAACCAAATTGGGATTCAAAAACCAACTTTGTAAATTCAGAAGCCACTTACAGCTGATGTTCGACACCCCCCGTTTGCCCACCGCCCTTGTCGCCCCCCGCGAGGAGGAGAAGGGGCCCTACCAGTACGTGTTCCTCCAGGAGTGCGACTACATGAACGGCCTCGTGCACGAGATGGTCCGCGGCCTCCAGGAGCTGCAGCTCGGCTTCAAGGGCGAGCTGACCATGAGCGAGCAAATGGAGGAGCTCGCAGACGCCCTGTGGAAGGAGATGGGGCAGCCAAAAACATCATACACACAAACTCTCGGACGTCCGCGCAGATGTCTCGGGTCGGCGCTGGATCCCCTTCCCACACGCCCCTGGTGACGCCTCCCGGCGCCGTCCCCAGTCTGCTGCGCGTGCTAGGCAACGGGTGTGGATGGTGAGGGGGGCCCCAGCGCTGACCCAAGAGAGCCGCTCGGACCTGCGCCGATTCATGTTCGTCTGGTGCGCTGCTCCCCCAGGAGAAGCTCCCGACGTGGTGGGTGAAGCTCGGTTTTCCGTCGACGCGGCCGCTCAAGTCTTGGCGGGTCAACCTGCAGGACAGGTGCGTCCAGCTCGACGACTGGGTCAACGAGCCGCTGACCATCCCGAAGGTGGTGGACCTGTCCCGGCTCTTCAACCCGCAGAGTTTCCTGACGGCGATCAAACAGATTTGTTGCCAGCAGCAGGGCCTCGAGCTGGACCGCCTCCAGGTGTTTACAGAGGTTCAGAAGAAGGAAGCCAAGGACGTGGAGGCCCACTCGAGGGAGGGAGCCTTCGTGACAGGCATGTTCCTCGAAGGCGCACGCTGGGACACCACGTCGATGTCCCTCGAAGACTCCAAGCCAAAAGAGATGTTCACCAAGATGCCCGTGATCAATTGCAAAGCGGCCATGGCGCAGGACAAGAGCGACAAGAACACGTACATCTGCCCCACGTATTGCGTCCCCACTCGGCGGCCTTACTTTGTCTTCTCCGCGCAGCTACGCACGAAGACGTCGCACCCAGACAAGTGGACGCTCGCGGGCGTTGCGATGATCCTCGACATCGGCGGCGTGTGAGGGCTCCCTGAGATCAGCCACGCGCAGAGGGGGGTTGGGGGGAGGGGGAGGGCTTCTCAGGAGCACCTCTGCGTCTTCCAAGGCGCGTGCCTTATCGATAGATGTAAGGCCCCGCGCCTTCTAAGAAGCAGCCTGCCTCCAAGAGGCCTTCCCCCCTCCCGCCACCTCCCTCTGCGCGCGGCCAGTGAGAGCAGAAGGCGGAGTCGCAAAGGCGAGTGTCGCCTCACGCACTCGCTGACGCCTCAGCGTCTCCGCTTTCTTTTCCTCTAGCCTTCTTCCTCTCCTCCTCTCCCTGGCGCCCTCCTCCTTCCCAACTTCCTCCTTATCCTCCCCCCCCCCGCCCGCCAGAGCTCCCGACCCAGTTGTGCCGGTTGATCTCCGAATCACGTAGATCCGTGATGGTCCATGAGCGTGTCACCGAACAACAAAACGCCTGTCTGGACTTTTCCACGACGCCGGATGGGAGGATCTTCTTCCGCCTTAAGACCCCAGAAGCACCCGCAAGCCACTGGACGTCATCGGAAGCACCCAACAGTCTCCGAAGCTATGTGAAAGCCCTGGAGACTTGCGAGGCCCTCCGAAGACTTTCGAAGGCTCTAAAAATACGCAGGAAGCGAAGGCAACAACCAGAGGAGGAGGAGAAGGAGGAGGAGGAGGGAAAGAAGCAAGAGGAGGACCTGCTCCTCCTCCTCTTCCTCCTCATCCTCCTCATCCCCCTCTTCCTCGAAATATCGGCCCCTGGACGTGTCCCGAAGCGCGGCCTGGCCAGGATCTAGGGGCGAAGCCGACCGCGGCGGCGACGGCCCACGAGTAGGCCCGCGGCCTGAGAAGCAGTAAACTCCGCCGTGCTGGCGTGAGGTCAGGCAGGTCCTCCTACAGGCGGATTTGGGGGGAGGAATAGAAAATCGCTAAACCATGTTCAGAAAGAGTCCAAGAAGTATTTCGGGCTTCTCAGTAAGCGTGAGGGGGTACCCCCCGACGGGGGTCAACCTCACCTCGTCGTCGCGCCGCGACCGGGGTCGGATCGCCTTCGGCGCGCGGTGGCTGCCCGCGACGAGGGTTGATGTGGGGCTGTCGGCGGGGTTGACGCCCCCCCGACGCTTATTAAGTAATTCGGAGAAGCCGAAAAGTCGTTTCCGGATTATTCTTTTACCATTCTGGAATCTTCTTCTTGTAGATGGACATGCCCGACTTGATGCTTGCGCGTGGCACCCGAAGCCGGCGTTAAAGATGCGCTTGTCAAGCGAAGCGCCCTTGCACGCTTCGGTACTAGGCATCCATCCAAAGATTTCGGATTCCTCGGTCTGAGGCTGCCATGGCGTCTTGGTGCCACCTAGACGCCTTGAGTCTTGAATCGCCATCCTTCCTGGCTGGGCTCGGCTGTATCAGGAAGCTGGGTGCACATGACGCGGCAGGCCTGGGCAAGAGCCGGATACACACGTGGCCAGATGTCTTCCCAGGACTCGACTCCCAGTGGAGCGGGGCTCTCAGACTCGTGGGCGGGTCAGTTCCCGGAAGGTCTTGACGACTCGATCACCGATCGTGGCGATGTTTCACCGATATGCCTGCGAGGATCAAGCCGGACACCCCGAGGCAGAGGCACACAAGCCCGAGCAGCTCCGGGCAGATCCAGGCGAAGGCAAGGATCTCCAGAGAATCTGAATTCATCGTGGCTGCTCCAGCGCAAGGAGGGGGACAGAAGAAGTTGTTGAGGCTCCCATCAGCGACGCGCAGAGGGGGGAAGGGGGGGAGGGGGGAGGGCGTCTTAGGAGCACCCCTGCTTCTTGGAAGGAGCGGGCCTCATCTATAGATGTAAGGCCGGCGCCTTCTAAGAAGCAGCCCCAGCGCGAGGACAGGGGGGGACGGCAGAAGTCGTTGAGGCTCCCACCGGCAAGACGTGCTCGTGGCGCAGGCGGCCCGCGCCGCGGAGCCCCACGCTCTCCCGCGCAGCGCCAAGCGGTGCCACTGCGCCCCCCAGGGTTCAATCGGGCCTGTCCCTCCACAGGGGGAATCTTTCAAGGTAGTAGAAAAATAGTCTGGGACGAGTTTGTTGAGCATTTGGTTCTACTTGTTTTGATCTTTTTTATTTTTCGTCCAAAATACGCCTGTAGGGGGACAGACCCGACCTAACCCCAGGGCCTCCCAGAAGGAACAGCTCAGAGGAGGAAGAGGTGCCCATACCTCTACCCTTTCCTTGTTTTTTCCCTTTTTGGGCCTCCTCGGAGGCTCTTGTCAACGCTGGATTCGCCTCGAAACTCTGGTCCGAACGCACCCCGGAAGATGTCTGGGGAGCCGCGGTATCGGTACCTTGTGGTATCGGTATCGGTATGCTTGAAGATGTTTGGACCATTTCCCATCTTCCAAAATCGGCCTGCAGGGGGGACATGCCCGACCTAACCCCAGAGTCTTCCAGAACCTCCCGCGGCCTGAGGCATCCAGGCTCCTAGATGGGGTCGGAGCAGATGGGGTCGAATGATCGCGCCGCATCGTCCGCGTATCCGCGATGCTGCTCGATGTGGGGCCTGATTTGCTTCACGTCGACATCGCCGATACATCGCCGACGTCGGCGATGCGTCGCCAATGCATCGCCGATGCATCGCCGATGCATCGTCGATGTATCGGCGATGCGGCGCGATCCTCCGACCGCATCTTCTCGGACCCCATCTGAGGTCAAGTCGGGCCTGTCCCTCTACAGGAGGAATCTTCCAGAATGGGCAGAAAATAGTCTGGGGACGATTTGGTGACTATTTCTGAACATTTGGGGGGGCATTTCTGGACTACGTTTCATGTTCAGCCCAGAATCCCCCTGTAGGGGGGCACCGAAGTCTACACACGCGCCTTCCCTCGCGGAGGCCCCGTCGCGGCCGGCAGCTCCGCTGCCCTGGGTCGAGGCATCGGCCACCCCCCTCCCTTCATAGAGCGCGTTCCACTACTCGCAAAAGTGCCTGCTCGCAGACTTCCGATCCAGGCCGCATCTGTGAGCAGTTCCGTTGCTAGGGGAGCAAAAAGTCACATGAACATAAAAACGCGGATCTCCCGCCTTCCTCGTCCTTGTTGCGGCGATGTCCGGGGCCTTGCCGTGCAGCGGGCTGTTCTGTGCATCCGTACGCGTGTGCGGGCGATGACGCGGGAGGCGGTAGTTGCATTTCAATGATGATGCGTTGTCGTCGGAGAAAAAAAAAAACTCGGAGGTCCGCGCAAATGTCTCGGATCGGCGCTGGGCCCCCCCTGGCGGCGCCTCCGGCGCCGCCCCCGGCGCACCTTCGCGCGCCAGGGAGGGGGAATCCAGCGCCGACGCGAGAAGCCCGCGCGGACCTCCGAGTTGTTGTGCTCACGTGACTTTTTGTTCCCTTATCTCGGCGAGCACAGTCGGGGCTCTGACCTAAGGAACCCCAAGTAAGGAACGAGGCCCCTCTTTTCCAGAAGGTAAGCTTCGATCCCCGATCGTAAATATGAGGAACACCTGAGGCAAGCTGTGAAACACTGAAGGAACGCGGAGCCCCTCCCCAACCAAAAGGGTTCCTTCTTCAGGGCCCCGACTGCAGGAGAGCGCGCTCGTCTGTGGGGGCTCCAGTCGAGCGGTTCGCCCCGCCGCGCGGCGGCCGGGCTGCTGGGCTCCGCCGCGCGGCGCCGCGCTCCCTCCGCCGCGCTGCCCCGTGCGGGTGCGCGGCCGCGCCCGCGGAGCCCTCGCAGATGCGCGGGCGCCGTGGCGCCCGCGCGAGCCAGTGGAGCGAGCAGCCCATAGTTTGGCATCTGGCGCTAAGCATTTGCTCAAACACGTTATTCAGGAGGGAAAGAAGCACACAGACACAATGAATCGTCGACTCACAGGGAAAGATGGGAAACTATGGGAATTGGGGGCGAGCCAAAAACCAAGAAAATATGTGAAAATATGGGGAATCATTTTATTTGTGTGTATTTATGTGTGTGTGTTTGTGTGTCCTTGGGCCCTTTGAGTTATGGGCAATGAGCGTATCATCAGAGTTAACGACTGTTCCCTGAAGCTAGTTTTTCTGGCTGGCCAGCGGCAAATTAATTGCGCGCGCGCGCCCGAGGACGCTATTCGCCGCGAGCGGGAGGAAGCATGGCAAAACTGGGCACGGGTTCAGTCGGGCCTGTCCTGTTCTTCAGGGGGACTGTTCAAAACTAGTCTGGCACGAAGGCGGGCCTGTCCTTCGACAGGGCCTGTCCTTCTCTAAGTCGGGCCTGTCCTTCCAAGTTGGGCACTCCCAGGGGCGCCAGGGCGCCGTGCATTGCGTCAAGTCGGGCGTGTCCATCTGCAGGGGGGATATTCAAGAATAGTTTAAAAAATAGTCTGGGGATGATTTGTTATACTATTTGTGAGCATTTGGGGGGTATTTTTTGCGTGTTTTGCATTCATCGCCCAAAATCCCCCTGTAGGGGGACACGCCCGACTTCAGTTTTGCAAGGGATCCACGCCCTCGGGGGCGCCTCCGCAGCCTCCCGAGGGCACCCCGAGGGCGTGGATTCCTTGCAAAACACGGCGCCCTAGCGCCCTTGGGC
>CAUYUJ010014207.1:295617-313117 GCA_963575745.1 Prorocentrum cordatum
CTACTACTACTACTACTACTACTACTACTACTACTACTACTACCGACTACTACTACTACTACTACTACTACTACTACTATACTACGACTATACTACTACTATACTACTATACTATACTACTACTACTACTACTACTACTACTACTACTACTACTACTACTACTACTACTACTACTACTACTACTACTACGACTACTACTACTACTACTACTACTACTACTACTACTACTACTACTACTACTACTACTACTACTACTACTACTACTACTACTACTACTACTACTACTACTACTACTACTACTACTACTACTACTACTACTACTACTACTACTACTACTACTACTACTACTACTACTACTACTACTACTACTACTACTACTACTACTACTACTACTACTACTACTACTACTACTACTACTACTACTACTACTACTACTACTACTACTACTACTACTACTACTACTACTACTACTACTACTCAACACCCCCCTCCTCCCCCTCCTCCTCCTACTCAACCGCTCCCTCCTCCCACTCCTCCTCTTCCTCCTCCTCTCGCGCATCGCCCACGCACGCCTGGCCCGCGCGCTGCATCCGCGCGGCGCCGGTGCCTCCCCCCGCGGCGCCGCTGCCGCCCTCCCCCAAGGGTGAGGTTTTTTTTGTCCCCCCTTGGGGCGACGCGGCTCCCAGGGCCGTCGGGCACCGAGGCAGGGCCGCCTGCGACTACGTCGGGCCTGTCCCTCTGCAGGAGGGGATCTTCAAGAACAGTCCAAGGATAGTCTGGGGGCGATCGTTTGAGCATGCGTTGGCTGTTTGGGGGCATTTGTTGGGGTATGTGTTTATTTCTCGTCGAAAATCAGCCTGTGGGGGGACGCCCGAGCGAACCTTGGGGCGACGCGGCTCCCAGGGTCGTCGGGCACCGGGGCAGAGCCGCCCACGATCCGATTCGATGCGGTCCGATTCGCGGGCCCGGCCCACGAGTCCGATTCGGTGAGATGCGGCTCGATCCAGCGGCCTCGGCCAGGGCCAGCCGGGGCCAGGCACGGCGATCCGATCCTGAGTCGATGCGGCGTGAGTCGATGGCGATCCGATCCGTTGCTGATGCGATGCGATGTCGCGATTCGGTCCAGCTCGGGCCCGCCGAGGCGGGGGCCCGCAGATCTAGGCTCTCTGGCGGGCGGCCTTTCCGAACTGCTTCCCGCCAGGTGTGCCGC
This sequence comes from Prorocentrum cordatum, assembly GCA_963575745.1. Classification (NCBI taxonomy): domain Eukaryota; class Dinophyceae; order Prorocentrales; family Prorocentraceae; genus Prorocentrum; species Prorocentrum cordatum. Next base: position 296,828 of record CAUYUJ010014207.1, read on the forward strand.
GAAGCTCTCCAGGAGCTCCCTCCCATCGGGACAACATTTGCTGTTGGGCACGGTGCCCATTCTTTCCGTGCCCATTTCGGGTGTCCAAATCCCAGGGTTTCCCGAGCTCCTCCGGAAGGCCTTTGGGGAGCTCCTGCTCCCGGGCTACCCGGGTTTCGGACACCACAAGCCGAGGTTCTCGGGCGGACGGCAACGGGGTGGCACAGAGGCATGCGGGCGTCGAGGATGGCATGGCCCCCAAAACTGCCACCGCGGGGCCAGAAGGTGCACGAAAGGTGCACGCTCTTGGCTGCCTCGATACGCCCGCTTCGAAACGCAACACGTGCCCTGCTCCAAACGTCCGTTTCAATACGTTGCGTGTCGGGTCAGCGTGTTGGCCCACGTTTGGGCGGAACGCATCGCGTCGTGCCTACGCTTTCAGCCCACGTGCTGAGATCCGTGTCAGTACGCTACAGTCGACCCACATATAGTAAGGATGGGCAACCTTCCCAACGGTGCCCTGGCTTCCTTGCCCCTGCGGCCCATCCGTGGCCACCTCCGCTGACCGCGCCCAGCTCCACAAGCTCCGAGGTGGCCTCCCAAAAGGCCCTTTGCACCCTTCTCGCGCATCCCTACCGCACGGGTTGACTGTGCGTGCTGCGTGCTGCGTGTCGGGGCAGCCAGGCGCACGCTGACTTCACCCCGCGCGTGCGGCCCCCCGCCGGCGAGCAGTCCCGAGGGACCGCGCGAGAGGCCGTGGGTCGAGGGCGGGGGGTCGGGGCCGCGCCGAGCTGCCGAGCTGCTCCGGCCAGGCCGAATCCAGAGGTTGCACGCGTCATCGGACGGGGCTACAGGACGAGGATAGACCCGTCCCCACGCTCGGGGGCGGCAGAGAGGGGGGTGATGACCAGGGGGGGGGGGTATCATGGCGGCGGCCATGACATCTCCCCGGATCTCATGGCGCCTCTTCTTGTTTCCATACGTCCCCACCCCTTCCCCCCTGGGGCGCGCACATGCCGCCGACCATGATGTGCGCCCCACCCTCTTCGACACCCCCCTGTTGGCCGCCCCCGACACACTTGTCGGGGAAACGTAAGACTCGTGTAAGCCAGAACTCGGGTTTGCCGACGTTTTCTGACGGGCGCGCCTTGGATGTTGACGGTCTGGTGTTCGATGGTTGTTGGCAGCGGGAGCTCGCGTCAAATCTCAGATCGGGTCTAGTTATTTTCACTGATGGCCCCGTCAGGCCGACCTGAGTCGCCCGAACTCGAGTCTTACAGCAGGGGCCAAACCACAAGAAACCTTCCACAGGAGACCCAAACCTGAGACCCCAGGACGTGCCACCAGTTTTTGGTGCGGGAACGCCACGCCTTCCATCGCAAAGCCATCGAAACCCAAGAAACCCAGGGCACCCTGGGGGCAAGCATGGCAGGCCCAGAGGTTGACACCAACACCAAAATCGCCGGTGTGCCTCCACCGAGGGGAGATGATCCCGATATCGGTGATGGTGGTAATATTCTGGCTTCCTATAGGCGGCCGAGATATTGCCACCAACACCGAAATCTACGATCATCCTCCCCCGGTGGGCGCAACCCCCCTGCTTTGGTGTCGGTGCCAATTCCGAAGCCTGGAGACAAGCAGGGGGCCTGGGCCTCCACAGTACGTCTCCACGAAACTGGATTGCCTTGCAAGCCGCCTCTGCCGGCTCTGCGCCTCAGGGGTCGACGAGGCGCTGCCCTTGTCGCCTGGGCCTGCCCGAGCCCAGGCTGCCGGACGCTTCGGGTCCCTGAGGCCCGATAACTTGCCTAAGCAGAAGGATCCCAGACCTCCTCGCGCTGCGGAAAAAAAAGAAAACACGACGGGAGGTTTTCCGCTGTTTTCGGGCTCCGGGGGCCCTCACCAGGCCCCAGGACCGACAAAAAACGACTGAGGACGAAAACCCGGTCCTGGGGAAGGGGTCCAGACCTCTGGGGGTCTGGGACGAATCCTTTTCAGAGCGTTCCGCAACGCTCTCAGGCCGTTCCCGAGCGCTCTGGGGAGGCCGCGGCGCCCGAAGCATCCTCCAGAGCCGCCTGACCCCCGAGTTTCTCGACGTCTCCCCAGACATCCGACGTCTCGTTTTTTCGAGACACGGGCCCCCGACCTCCCGACCACTTCCCCGGGACCGGTTTTTCATGCCGAGTCGTTTTTTGATGGCCCCGAGGCCCGGTGAGGGCTCCGAGAGGACGAAAACTGAGAAAAACCTCCGTCTCGATTTTTTCGCGACGCCCGATGTCTGGGTCCCTCGCTGGATGCTATCCTCGTCCTGGTCTCGTCCTGCGTCGGGGCCCGGCCCGCCCACGCCTGGGCGCGGCGGTCTCCCGTGTTTCACGCCGGAGGCGCCCGACGCGCCGGACGGTGCGGGTCGGCGGCCGCGGCAAAAACATTGTCGGGTGGGTGTGGTGTTGAGTCGGGCCTGTCCCTCTACAGGAGGAGTCTGCAAGAGTAGTGTTTTCATTGATTTTTGTAAACAAAAAATGGTCCGGGGACGATGTTTCGACTCTTCTTGCCCAGCTCAGTTTGGTGGCGAATGACGCTTGGAGCCAGCTCGGGCTCTGAGGTGGCCAAGGCATCGTCCTGGCCGGCAGGAAGGGCGGGCAGGCTCGTGGCACTGGCTTCGGGAAGGTTTTTTCATCTTTTGTTCGGCCTCTGGGGGCCCTTGTCGGGCCCCGGGACCGTCAGAAACGGATCCGGGGGGAGGACGTGCACCACGCACAGCCGCAGAAGGCGCGAGGCAGCACCCCTTCGACCGCTGGAGGGCCGCTGCGGCGACGAGCACTACTGCATAGACTGCATACTCTTTTTTAGGCGTTCCCGACATGTCGGCCGAGGTTTCTGTGTCGGTCGGGGTGGCGGGGACGCCCAGCGTGGTCTAGTCCATCGCAGCCTACCTGGAACGTTCAGAGATTTTTTTCGCTCCCATGCCGTCGTAAAAGGGATGTGCACCACATGGACCTCGGGAGGGGTCTTGGGGCCGATGTTGAGCAGATGTGACTTCGTCCCCCCTCCTCACCGGTTTTCTGGAACCGCAACCAGTTCAAACCCCCAGCGGCCTCCAAGGCTATATCACGTCTGGTTGGCCAGAGAGCCCAGGAATTCGGTGTTCCAGGTGCTATGGCACCACAGAGCGTGGGAAGTTGGGGCGTGAGCACACATAGTTCCTTGGTCGACCAGGTCACTCGGTGTATACTTCGAGCTTCTCCCAGAGCCAGAGGTGCAGTCAGGCACGCCTACAACATTTTGCACATGTAATTAAATTGCCGCCGTTGATTAAGTGTCGAGGTGTTCATGCGTGTTTGGACGCTCCCGTTGGTTCTAGGATGGTTATGTGGTGCGTGAGCAGCTGCAGCACGTTTGCAGCGGGGGCAGACTTCGGTCGGCCACCGCACCTAGATCACGGGAGCGGATTATCATCCTGAGCCGCTGTTTGATGTGTCCCAAACTATCCAGAGTTGAGTCGGGCATGTCCCTCAACAGAAAGAATTTTCATAAATAGTCAAGAATGCGTCGGGGGTGATCTTTCAAATATTTTTGGGCTACGTTTGAATACTTGTCGGTTACATTCCGGTTTCTACAACAATCCGCCTGCAGCAGGACACGCCCGCCTTAAATCCGGAGGCCGAAGGCGATCAAAAGTCATATTCGATCTTTCCGACTCTCTGGAGTTTTGGGCCTTGCCGGACCCTGGAGTTACAGTGACAGCCGATCCCATGAGACGTCCTGAGCTGCGTCCTTGGCAGAATTTCGGACGACCGGATCGGTCCATGGAGACGATGTCACTCTGCGGGGCCAAAAGACTCGGGGGTGGACAAACCTCCTACCCTGACACGTCGATTAGTGAATCATCCGTTTTCGGTTCTCGAGAGGGCGCCGCGGCCGTCATTCTCCAGGCTTGCGCCCGCCAGGTTGAGGCCCGAGGTCGTTTTCACGAAACCACGTTTTGCTAAAGGGGGGTCTGTCCATCCCCGAAAACAGAAGGACGAGCGTTCAAAACGCTCGAGGCTCAGGCGTGGGCACGGGGCACGGGCGTTCCACAACATCTGAACGGACCCATTTCGAGCGAGGCTAGCGCAAAACACCGCTTCTATTCCGTTCAAGAGCGACAGAAAGACGTACGCGTTCACATGGGTTTCGAGGCAACGCGTTGCGCGAGCGTTCGGTACATGAGGGCGACATCGCCAACTCGGAGGGCACATTCATAAACTGGGCACTTACGTTCTCATCGGGCTCCTGCCTCATGGCCTCGCCTTAATCTCTCCCTCCCCAGGATCCGCTTCGATCCGACCGATACAGTATTGATTCCAGCCGCCCAATTCAATTCGATTACGAGATTCCGACGATCCTATTCGGCCCACTGCTCGCGCAGAGCCGTTGTGCCTCCTGGCGCAGCCGGTCCGCTTCGATCCCGACGCCGTGCAGGATGCGGCCCGACCTGGCGATCAGGCCGATCCGATCCGAGCTTCCGAGTCAAGTTTTTTGCCATCTATTGTTAAGAGGGGCCTGTCCCTCTACAGGCTGAAAACCAACAGTAGTAAACCAAACCCAAGGACATCTGGGGCAGTTTGAAAAAGTGTTTCAGCATGCTCGGGAGTATTTCTGAATTCTGCCCAACCAAACGTTCGTCCAAAATCCATTTTTGCACGGGGACAGGCCTGACCTAAGGCTATATGTTGCTCCCCTCCCCTGACAGGTGAAAGTCCTCCGCAGGTGCTCGACGAGGCACCTGCTTGCAGGGTCTTGGAGCACAGCTCGCTCTATCAGGGGTGTCGCCCGCCGTGCTGCGGTCGGAGCGAGGCGCAAGAGCATGCTCGGCTCCGGGAGGGTACCGGATGCTCTTCGTTGTGTGTTGTATCTTCTTGTCCAACTTTAGGGAGGGTGCCCTCGAATATGCTCTTCATTTTGACAACTTGCTTCGCGCGTCCTGGGAAGACTGGGGTTCCAGGCCATGCCTTTCCGTGTTCACCACGGTTTCCCCGAAGGGCCAGGCGGTCAAGGCCAGGTGACCCTTCGGGACCCTCGGCGTCCTCGTGCGTTTGGAGCCTCTTTGCCAGCGGAGGGGCTCGCGTTGTTGTAGTGTGTTCTTCTGTCCCTGCCCCGACTCTACTTGAGCGCGTCCTGGGGCATGCCAGCGGTTGCCAGCTTGGAGTCAGTCTGTCCCAATCCCTACGTTTGGTCTCACCCCAGCTGGGCATCCCGATCTCAAGGATGCTTCTCAGCTTCGGAGGGCACATCCCTAAGATTGTCACCGCCTTGGGCATGACGATCTTCGGCATAGAGACAGGTTCGAGGCTGGTTGGGCTCAGGAGCGAAAGAAGGACGCACACGTACACGAGTCCACGTTGGTTTCGAACGTACGCATTGCGCGAACGGTCGCGTCACGCGGCTGGTCTCGCGGACTGGGGGGCCGTGCTCACGTACGTGGTTGGGCGCGTGCGTTTGTGGGCTCCTTTCTGATCGGCGGCGAGCGAGGGGGGGAAGTGAGAAGGAGAAGGAGAAGGAGAAGGAGCGGGTGGACTTCTCCGAAGCCCTGGAGCGCCGTCTGCGAAGCTTTTGTTCTGCGTGTTCGGGGAGGGCTGAGAAAACTTCTCAGACGACTGGGGGACTTCCGAGCCTTCTGAGAAGGCCTTCTCCTTCTCACTTACCCCCCTCGCTCGCCGCCGATATACAGCCGAGGCTGATTAGTTGGTCGACCCTGCCAGATCCAGGGTACCCCGGTGTCCTGTGCTTCGCGACCCATGCCTTCTACAATCCTGTGGCATTGTGGCCCTCGGGAGGGTCTTGTGTCCTCTCGCGTGTCCTCTCCAATCAACCCCGATTGTAATCAAGAGCGTAAAAAAAACGCCCCTACCCTGGTTTATAAAGCGTTGTGCGCTGAACCTCCTGTGGGCTGCCGGGGTTACACCCTGCGTATCGCGCGTGTCGCGCGGCGTCCTGGCAGCTCTTTGGCCTTTCGGCGCCCCCCGGAGGTTTACAGACCACGCACTTATAACCACGGGTAGGGGCGATTTTTGTCATTCCTCATGTAAGCGGCCACTCCCTTCAAGCAGTGCGAAGCGTCCTGGTGTGCCTATAGCCCCACCAAAGAATGTTCTAATAACTTCTCGTGGTTCCCACGAAATGTTCTAGAACATTTCTGGCCAGGATCGTCTTGCTTTTTTTACACACCGGGACTATGTCCTGAGAACACTGCTCTTGTTCTTAGAACATGCTTGGGTTCTAAGAACATTGCGTGGAAGGACTATAGAAATGCCGGGACGGTCGGTCCCTGCTCCATCCCTGGGCCCGAGCGCGCCCCCGCGCGCCTGCGGCGGCCGGCGGCAGCGCGCGCGGGCCGGCGCCGCGCGCGGGGCTGCGGAGGCCTACTCGGGCCCCAGCGGGACCACCTTGGAGGCGGACGCGGCCGCCGCCGCCGGGGAGGGAGGAGGAGGAGGAAGAGGAGGAGGAGGAGGAGGAGGAGGAGGAGGAGGAGGAGGAGGAGGAGAAGGAGGAGGAGGAGGGAGGGGGAGGAGGAGAAGAGAAGAAGAGGAGGAGGAGGAAGAGAAGGAGGAGGAGGAGGAGGAGGAAGAGGAGGAGGAGGAGGAGGAGGAGGAGGACAGTAAGGCTGTCATGTTGCACATATCTTGCTGTGTACTGCCAACCTTGACTAAACATAGTAGGAGGGGGCTGTTGCTGATGGAGGAGGAGGAGGTTTCTTGCTTCACCTTTGTCTGCAGCAGACGCTGGGTTCTATGCTCGTCCATTATTATATAGCCGCGTGGCGCCTTCCCTTCTCCCGCTCTGTTGCTGCGTACAGGCCTGTCGCTATTGCTCCATCACACAGACGCCACGATCATTCCATCCAGGTCCGCGCAATGCCAAAAAGAGGAGTACAGTAAGGATTCGGGCTGCGCTTAGACAGCCTCGCCCGAAGCCTCACCACAGGCGGAGGTGGAAGAGGAGGAGGAGGAGGAGGAGGAGGAGGAGGAGGATGGGGACCAGTGTGAGCCCAAGACGCATCACCGATATGGCAGTAAACCCTGCATCCAAGTTCCCTCGTCGTACGTAGGTCCCCATAAGAGTTGATCTTCATTGCGGGGAGTGCCCCATCGGAAGACAACCGTCGGAGAGTATCCAACCGTGCCAAAACACCATTCCTGGGATGTCAACGGCGCGAATCAGCATGATTGTTGGTTCCTGGTCATCCTGAATCGAACCAGAACTCCAAGCGAGAAGCACGCCAAGCGAGAAGCAGCCCTGCAACATGGATTCGGAGGCGTGGTGCCTGCGCAGGCAGGCTTGGTAGACCGAACAGCTGGCCGAGGAGCGGAGCAGACGGAGCGCGCTCTTCGTGGCACCGTCTCCGGAGCGGCCCCCGTACTCGTGACCTCGCCGCGACTGTGAATCGGCTCTTGTGGTCGGTCCCCTGCTCGAACGGTCGGGCCGCACCGCGCTGTTTCGCCCAATCCTCTTCGATATTCGAATCCTCTTCCTCCTCCTCTTCCTCCTCCTCCTCTTCCTTCTCCTCCTCTTCCTCCTCCTCCTCCTCCTCCCCCTCCTCCTCCCCGCCCGCCGTGCAACCACCTCCTCCTCCTCCTCCTCCTCCTTCTTCTCCTCCTCCTATTCCTCCTCCTCCTCCTCCTTTTCCTCCTCCTTTTCCTCCTCCTCCTCCTTTTCCTCCTCCTTTTCCTCCTCCTCCTCCTCCGCCTCCTCCTCCTCCTCCTCCTCCTCCTCCTCCTCCTCCTCCTCCTCCTCCTCCTCCTCCTCCTCCTCCTCCTCCTCCTCCTCCTCCTCCCCCTCCCTTTGAGCCGTGCAGCCCCCTCCTCTCCAGAGCGCGCTCTCCGCGGCACGCCGCGTCTCTGGGGGAGCGGCCCGCAGCCCCCCCCCCCCCCTCCCGCGGGGCGTCCTCCGCGGAGCAGTCGCCCCGTGGCCCGGGAAGGGCCCCCGCGCTGCTCGTCGGGAGGCATCTTCAAAAAGAGGCAGAAAAATTGCTGAGAGCGAGTTTTTCGCAGGTTCGAGCATTTTTGTTGTTGCATGTTTGAGGTACTGTGACTTTTTCGGCAAACGTCCCCCTGCATGGGGGGCAGGCCCGACCGAAGGGCAGTCGCCAGTGGCCCTGGGAGGGCTCCCACGCTGCTCGTTGCTCTGGCTGGGGGGCTCCCCGCCGTGACCTTCTTGAAAGGCCCAGGCAAGCTTGCTTGCACGGCGTTCGCACCCCGCCCCGCCCCCTCGCCCTTCTCCGAACGAGCACCAGCGTGCAAGTGCCTCTCGGCTTGCGTGGCTTCCGCACATGCATGTCGTTTCCGGCTTGCGTCAGGTTCGGGCCCCGTCCATGCAAGTAAATTTGCCAGAGTCTAGAAGAGCAGGCTCCCGGTGGCTTGGGAGGGCTCGCATGCGCTGATCGTTGCTCTGGCCGGGGGGCCCCCGCTCCTTGCACATGGGGCAAAGCGAATGCGCAGTCAATCCGCATAGTAAGAATCAAACCGGGTCACAGACGCTCGAGGATCTCACGGCTTCGCAAGCTGGCGCGTTTAACAAACACACACAAGCCGAGATCCCTGACTGACCAGACCATTTGGCGCAGACTTCGAGCCCCTTCCAGAGGTCGGGGCGGATCGCCTGCGTCACCAGCGACGACACAAGAAATCTGCGCGGAGCTCTGAATTTGCATGCTTGCGCAGTTCTCTACTACAGTCAACCCGCATAGTAATTAAGCATGGGCAACCTTCCCAAGGGTACACTTGCATCCTTGCCTCCGCGGTCCATCCTTGGCCACTTTCGTTGGCCGCGCCCCGCTCGAAGAGCTTGGAATTGGGCGTCCGAGGCCTTTGCATCCTTATAGCGGATCTGTATACAACGGGCCGATTGTGTTTTGATGCTTGGCGGCGCCGCCTCGGTATCACATCCGTGGCTGGGAATCGGGACATATGGTGAGCGTCCCTTGCTGCGCGCTTGCCTGCGCCCCAGTGCACAAAGCTCGAGACAATCGTCTACGGACGGTGCTGCTGCGTTCCCTCGTTCGAAACATTGCGTCAATATTTATGGAATCCAGAACCCGTACAGCGGCGCGCCTGAAAGGCTTTGTGGGGGCCTTTGGAAGGAGCTCTGAGAGCTCTTGAGAGGACCATCCGAAGAAGCTCCTGGAGAGCTCGACAGCACACATATTGGGAGACCCTTGCAGAAGGCTTCTCGGGACACGCAAGTTCAAACAATCGCAGCAGGGATTCCTGCCGGAAGCCGGAACGAGCTCTGGGGCTACCCTTGCTGGCCGGCTTCTAATCTGAAACCTTCTGAGCTCTCAGAGAGCTATCTGGGAAATTAATGCTTCGCCAATGTCTTTTGCAGTAGAATTGCCGATGCCAGTTGGGAGTGTCTATTGGAGGCGCGTCTGGTGCGTCGGCCGGTCGCCTGCGAACCTGTGCTTCCACAGGGGGTCGGCCACGCGCAGAGGGGGTATGAGAAGGGGTCGAGGCTTCTCAGAAGCACTCATGCTTCTCAGAAGGCGCGGGCGTTGTCTGTAAATTGATGATGCTCCAACCTACTTCAGCCTTGATCGCAAGGGAGAATTTCGAGCGCCCCAAAAAGTACCGAAACTCAAGGGTTTTCACGTGTCGGGCCCTGGGAGACACTCGCCCGACACTGTTTCGACACTGTTTCGACACTCTTTGGATTTTTTCCTGGTGCTCGACATTATTTCTGGGATGCGGTCCTTAAGTCGGATGGGAACAACAAAACTGTAGATGTAAGGCCAGCGCCTTCTACGAATCCATCTCCTTCTAAGAAGCTTTCCCCTCTCCCCCTACCCCGTTGTACGCGCCGCCAAAAAGCAGGGATTCGGTAGCAAATCATGGAAGCCTTGCACGCCCTCCCAATTCCATGCTTAGGGCGCACTAGCGTGCGTCGATTTAGCGTCTATTAGCTTCACTTTAGCGTCGATGAGCGTCGATGTAACGTCATCTGGAGTCTGTTAGCGCCGATTCGCAAGAGCCAGCGAGATGGTACGGGAGGCTCCCATGAGTTTTCACCGAAGATCCAGGGTGACCGCACGGTTTGGGGACGTGGTTTGTTGTCCAGGATGTCTCGGGCTATGTTGGCATCCAGGGTCCCGAAACCGTGGGGTGACGGACCGTGCGGTGACTGGGGTTCCTAGGTCGCAGTACGGTTTGTCGCGCACCATTCTTGGGACCCGCAATCCGGGCCCCAGAAACAGACACCAGGGATCAGCAAACAAGGATTTTGAAACACTCAGCTGGAAAGGACGAACAATGGATAGTGCTTCAGCCCACTGCTGCAGTTTTCCCAGGCGCGCCAGCGCCCTCGTTTGCCAAAGGTCCCTGGTTGCGGGCCCTGAAGTTCTCGACATCTCCGTGTACAGTCCCTCGTCTCGGGGGAGGGGCCATGGACTGACTTCTCGATCCCTTTTGCAGCATACCAGAAACCATGGGTCTCCAAAGCTCAATGACGTCGGCTCGGATCGTCTACCTTTGCTTTCTGACTGACCAACGAGCAGTGCATTGCGCCTTTCACGAACCAAGAGAAGGCAATGGTTTCAGCCATAGCGTTTCCTCTTCATATCAGTTCGGTGGGAAATCATGGGAGTCTTGTGTACCCTCGCGATGCCGTCTTTGGTGTCGATGCGCGCCGATTTAGCGTCGATCAGCGTCGACTCGCAAGAGCCGACACAAGGGTATGGGAGGCTCCCATGAGTTGCAACCGAAGTTTCAGCCCCAGCGTTTCTTCTCTGATGGACTTGGTTTCCACCACCACCACAATAAGCTGGAGGGGGGAAGGAGGAGGCGGACTAGGAGGAGGAGGAGGACGAGGAGGAGGACGAGGAGGAGGAGGAGGAAGAGGAGGAGGAGGAGGAGGAGGACGCCCTCCCCCTCCAACTGTTGGTGGTGGTGGAATACAGGCCCATCAGTCTCCGTCCAGAAAACAGCATCCGGAGCCGAAGGTTCCGCCCTCGTGGAGAAGAGGCCCACACGCCTGCAAGCATCCCCACGGACAGCGGCCAGTCCGTAAGGGAGGTCCGTCCCTCCTCCTCCTCCTCCTCCTCCTCCTCCTCCTCCTCCTCCTCCTCCTCCTCCTCCTCGTCCGGGTCCCGTACCGCAATGTACGGCGTTGGCGTCTCCCGGGTTTTCGTCGACCCCAGACCTTCTCGAGTCGTGAACAAATCACGACAGGAGGCTTTTATCTATTTTCGGCCTCTCGGGGCCCTTCCCAGGCCTCCGTCAACAAAAATATTCAAAACGCTTCGCGTATCCCCGCCAGCTTTCGCCCGCGCCCCGGACTTACGACACGCCGTGTGCGCGTTCGCCCGCGGCCGCGACCAAGAAAAAGTATCCCCACCAGCCCTTCCAGAAACGAGTCCCAGGGGAGTGGAGGTGATGAGGGAAGCGGGGGAGCATGCAGAAGAACAAAGGGCGGGGTAAGCCGCCATATACCCCAAGAGGGGGAGGATGTAGGAGGAGGAGTCGTCGTCGGAGAAGGAGGAGGAAGGGGAGGAGCAGGAGGAGGAGCAGGAGGAGGAGCAGGAGGAGGAGGGGGAGGAGGAGGAGGAAGATGAGGAGGAGGAGATGGAGGAGGGCGAGGAGGAGGAGGATGACGAGAAGGAAGAGAAGGAGACGGGAGACGGAGGAGGAGGAGGAGGAGGAGGAGGAGGAGGAGGAGGAGGAGGAGGAGATGGAGAGGGAGGGGGAGGAGGGAGGAGGAAGAAAAAGAGGAGGAGGACAATGGCGAGCTTGGGGGCCTCTTGGGCCGTCTTTTGGGCCTCTTGGCGGTCCTGGGGGCCTCTTCCGTATCTCGGGGAGCCTCTTGGGGGTCTCTTGGGGGCCTTTTGGAGGCCTCTTGGGGCCTCGGGGCCCTCTTGGGGCTGTCTTGGGGCGCTCTTGGGAGCCTTCGGGGCGCTCTTGGGGCCATGTTGGAGGAGATCTATCAAAGAAAGGGGTGGGTGGGAATTAGCGTTGCCCCTCTCGAGTGCCTCGAATCGCCTCTTGGGTCCCCAAAGACGCCAAAATCCCTCCAAAACCTAAGGAAATCAACGTTTTTGTTGCTTTCCCGCCTTTTCGCTCTTGCAGCCGTCTTGGGCCATCTTGGACGCCCCAACGACCCGCGGAACCCCCCGTCCAGGTCCATGGGAGGGGGTAGGGTGAGGGGTAACCCCCTCCCCGAAGGGGAAGAAGGGGGTTGGAAGAGGAAACTCTCTAGACCACCGACGCCCAGAGGGCTGGTGGGATTCAAGATGACAAGCCGGTCCCCAGGAAGGGGTCCAGACTTCTGAGGGGCACGTCGTGAAAAAATCACGACGTCGGGGTCTGGCTTGACGCCTCCCGAGTTGTCCTCGACCCTGAGCCCAGTAAAGGGGAAAGGTACGGTGAATAGATTTTCGGCCCCTCAGCGTCGAGAAGCTATGCACTGTACCGCGTTGGAGGGGGGCCTGAAGGGAGTCCAAACGTGGTACAATGCATGGACGCCGTTCTCGAAAGGGTCACGGCGACGACGACGACGACGACGAAGACGACGACGACGACGACAACGACGACGACGACGACGACGACGAGCGAGCGAGCGACGAGCGAGAGATCGGGTCATAATACCTCAGCTCTCCAGCGGCTGTTCGGGGCGATTCGGGCACCCCCGGAACGCCTTCGGCGAGGCGCAGTTGCTGGAGCGCATCCCGAGGCTGGAGAACCGCAGAGGGCGGACGAACATGGGAAACAGATTGGAACCTCGAACCCGAAAGTTCCCCACCCCTGAAGGGGTCATACTGTCGGGGCCCTGAAGAAGGAACCCTTTTCGTAGGGGAGAGGGTCTCCGTGTTCCTGAATTGTTTCGCAGCATGGTTTTCCTTAGGTTTTCGATGTGAAATCGAAGTTCAACTTATGGAAAGAAGGGGCCTCGTTCCTTATTTAGGGTTCCTTAGGTCAACGCCCCGACGGTACAGTAAACATGGTGCGGTGTATGGGTCCGCCCTGGTGCTGGGGCGGCGCGCGGAAGCGCGGGCCGCGCCCCAGGCCAAGCTGCCCGGCTGGTCCGTGCCGGGCACCCCGGCAGCCCCTGGCTGCCAGCTGGGCGGGCCGCAGCCCTACGGCGCAGCAGGCGGCCCCGCAGCCCGCAGCGCGCGCGGGTGCGGCGGGGGATCGGCTCCCGCGCGCGCCCGCTGGAGGAGGAGGAGAGAGGAGGATGGGGGAGAGGAGGGGGAGGAGGAGGAGGAGGAGGAGGAGGAGGAGGAGGAGGAGGAGGAGGAGGAGGAGGAGGAGGAGGAGGAGGAGGAGCGCGCGCGGGTGCGCAGGGGGCAGGCCTGCGCCGGATCGAGGCGGGGATTCCTCCAGAATCTCGGAGCAGTCGAGCAGTCGGGGGCGGAAGAGAGGGGGGTGATGACTAGGGGGGGGGATGTCATGGCGTGGGCCATGATGGTTCCCCAGATCTCATGGCGCCTCTTCTTGTTTCAGTACGTCCCTGGCCCCTCCGCGAGGGCGCGCACATGCCGCCGGTCATGATTTGCACCCCCACCCCTCTTGGACACCCCCCTCTTGGCCGCTCCCGAAGCAGACAAGACAACATAAACATAAACTTTCGGCGCTCCGAGAGAATTTTTTGGATCCGCGCTTGAGCCCCCCTGACGCGCGCCTCCAGACGCCCCTGGCGCGCTCCGCGCGCCGGAAAGGGGGGTCCAGTGCGGATCCAAGACATCTGCGCGGAGCGCCGAAAGTGTGTCTGTGCCGTTTTTGTTCCTCTCTTCGGGGACGTCGGCAGACGGTGGATGTTGATCGACTTGGGCCCCAGGGGGAATATCCAAAATATTGGAAAAATGGTATGGGGGCAATTTTTCAGTGGTTTTTTGGCGATTTGTTGGGAGGATCTGTTTTTATGCTTTGTCTTTCCTTCAAAATCCGCACGTAGGAGGACATGGCCGACCTGACCCTGGCCTGGGGCGGCCCTCCCCCGAGATCTGGGCGCCGCGGCTTTTCACCACGGGCGGTCTCGTCTGGCGTCGGCCCCCGGGGCCCTCACAGATGGATGTGGCTGGAAGGGGCCTGTTTTTCTTCAGATCCAGGCGAGCTTACTTGCATGGCGTTCGCCCCCCTCCCCCCCCCCTCTCTCCCCCTCGCCCCTCTTCAATCGAACAAGAGCGTGCAAGTGCCTTTCGACTTGCGTGATTTCCGCACGTCGAATTGTTTTCGGCTTGCTTCAGACTCAGCCCACCCCCCCCGTCCATGCAAGTAAACTTGCCCGAATCCAAAGAAAAACAGGCACCTGGAAGAGGAAGGCACAAGCATGGGGGTCCGGGGCTCCAGCGCTCAGTGGGCCCTGGAAGCGGCAGGGCCGTGTTTTCACCGTTTCCAGAAAAGTGCCCCTTGAACATGGAAACGGCAAAGAAACGGCGACCGGAAACGGCAACAAAAACGGCTCCAGGATTGGAACCGGAGCTGGAGCCGGTCAGAAAACGGCGACGGAACCGGTAAAAGAGCGGCGTCGGAACCGGCGAAAAAACGGCAAAACGGAACCGGTAACAAAAACGGCCGTGTCGTTTCCAGGGCCCACTAAGCGCCAGTGGTGATTTTTGTTTGCGATGTTTTACGTTTCGTTTCAGCGTCAGGCTTGAAGCTCCCGCTCTGCTCCCAGCCATCACCTCGAGCCCAGCAGCCCAGATTCGGGCCGAACGGGAGCGGGGGACAGGGAAAGGGGGGGTGGGGGGGGGGGGGGGGGGGAAATTTGCTGCTTGCACTTGGTTTCGGCCCCGCCGCCGGGCCCCCCCGATACATGGGCGCACCCCGGCGCCGGGAGGCGCTGGGAAAACCAGGTGCGTGAGCTGATTCTCTACCCTACCCTTTGCTATCCCTCCCTTTGGTTCCACCCGACAGGTTTGAGGGCCCCGCTCTGCTCCCAGCCATCACTTTGAGCCCACCAGCCCAGATGCCCAAGCATCATCGTAGCATGCCTAGGCTTGAGTCGGGCGTGTCCCTCTACAGGAGGAGTATTCAAAACTAGTGAAAAAATAATACGGGGACCATTTTTCTACGATGGCGGATGCATGTTGAATCATTTCTTGCGTTTTTGTTTTCAGTTGTTCGCCCAAGATCCTCCTGTCGGGGGACAGGCCCGACCTAAGCCCAGGCATGGCGTCACGCGCGGCCGGGGGGGGGGGGCATGCCGAGGGGCCTCGCCTGGCGCCCCGCGCAGTGGGCCTCCCGCGCCGTTGGAGGGGCAGCGCCGAGTGTGCGCCGGGTGCCCCGGTCGCCCGCCCTGGGGCGCCCCGTGGGCGCCCCGCTCTGAGGGGGGGGACTCGGGTTCTCGATGCCTCCCTCCCTCCCTCCCTCCCCCCCCCCCTCCCTCCCCCTCCCTCCCTCCCTCCCTCCCTCCCCCCCCCCTCCTCCCTCCCTCCCTCCCCCCCTCCCTCCCTCCCTCCCTCCCTCCCTCCCTCCCTCCCTCCCTCCTCCCTCCCTCGGGTTCTCGATGCTCGTTTCGGGGACCTTCCTGTCGGGCCGGGCGAAAGGGGGGGATTGGGAAAGGGGGGTTACGAAATTTGCTGCATGCAGCTGGTTTCGGCCTCACCGAGGGGCCCATTCCTCGATACATTGGCGCCTCCCGGCACCGGGAGGCGCCGGGAAAATCAGCTACGCGAGCTGATTCTCAACCCCCCCCCTTTGCTATCCCCCCCTTTCGCCCGACCCGATCCTGGAGCCCACCCAACGGATCTGTTCGACCCCAGTTCGGCTCAGGTTCGACTCAAGTTCGGCTCAGGTTCGACTCAGGTTCGACTTAGATTCGACTCAGGGTCGACCCAACTCGACTGACGTTCGACGCAGCTTCGACGCACGAGTGGAGCGAGTGGCTCCAGGAAGGTTCCCAGAACAAGCGTCCAACGAGTTGATCCGAAAGGGGGTCCAGTGACAAGGGGGTGGTGCAGTCAATTTGCGGGGTGGCAGCACATCTGGGGTGCGCAATAGACTCCAGTGCGCAGATGTACTGCTGGGGCTTCGCGCGCAATGCATTACTTGCAACACAGTGCGATGCATTTCTCCGGCGCAATACATTTGCAATACAGTTGCTTCAAATGTATTGCACCACCCCCTTTTCAGCTGGACCCCCTTTTGGGTCACAAGGAGGCATGCTTAAGTCGAGCGCATCCCTCTACAGGAGGGCTATCCAGAAATAGTTGAAAAATAGCCTGTGGCCGATGTTTTAAAGTTCTCGTCCAACATCCGCCTGTAAGGGGACAGTCCCGACCTAACGGTATGCGGACGTTTCGCCTGGCGCCCGCCCATGGGGAGCGCCCCGCGCTGGGGAGGTATG
>CAUYUJ010014207.1:320617-353117 GCA_963575745.1 Prorocentrum cordatum
AAGTCTATGTTTGTGGCGTTTGCTCTTCGAACGAAGTCTATGTTTATGGCCGTTGCTCTTCTTTCTGGGCATGTCTGTGGCTTCTGCTCTTCGAACGAAGTCTATGCTTGTGGCGTTTGCTCTTCGAGCGAAGTCTATGTTTATGGCCGTTGCTCTTCTTTCTGGGCATGTCTGTGGCTTCTGCGCTTCGAACGAAGCCTATGCTTGTGGCTTTTGCTCTTCGAACATGCCTGCCTGGGCTCCGCCCGCCACCTCGGGCAGCTCCCGTGGCCGGGAGGCCACGGGCCAGCACCGGCCACCCGCTTCCCAGCAGCGCCAAGGGGGGAACCTCCGTGCCGGAGGGAGTGCGCTGCAGAGGACCCGGAAGGCTGGCCCCGGCCGGCAGCCTGGCGCGCTCGAGGCCCCCCCGTGAAACGACGCGAAGATCGGGACAAAATCGGATCGGGCTAACTCGAAATCTCTGAGAATCGGCGGGTTTGGAGGATGTATTGGGCGCCGCGGCCGCTCCAGAGCGTTCCGGAACGCTCTGAGAGCGCTCCGGAACGCTCTGGAGCGATGTATCCCGATCCTAGCCTTGTTTTACCCCCGGGGGGCTCCAGAAGTTTCAGAGGGCTATTGGAGGGTGTCCAGGATGGCCCGCGACCTCATAGTGGGCCCTGGAAGCCACAGGGCCGTTTTTGTTTCCGGTTCCGGTTTGCCGTTTTTTGTTGCCGGTTCCGACGCCGTGTTTTTACCGGTTCCGTCACCGTTCTTTTACGGGCTCCCGCTCCGGTTCCAATCCTGGAGCCGTTTTTGTTGGCGTTTCCGGTCGCCGTTTTTTTGCCGTTTCCAGTTTCAAGGGGCACGTTTTCGTAAACGGTGAAAAAGCGGCCCTGCCGTTTCCGGGGCCCACTAAGCCCGAGACGCCTCCAGACGGTCGACGAGGGGGACAGTATGGCTTTCAGACGGTCCGACAGGGCCGCAGGACAGCCCAAGAGGGCTCCAAGAGCCCCACGAGGCCCAAATCGTTGAAGTCCCCAGAGCTATTTGAAAGGCTTCGACGTCCTCGCCTTTCGGATGTTCGACGCTGCAGGACTCCCCAAGAGGCTCTCAAGATCGCCCAACATGGCCCGAGAGGCTCCCAAGAGAGCCACCAGACGGCCCAAGGGGACCCAAAGAAGGCCCAAGAGGCCACCCAGACGGTTCAAGACAGCCCAAGAGGGCCCTAAGATGGCTCAAGAAGCCCCCAAGACGGCCCAAGAGGGCCCCAAGAGGGGGAACTCGACTTGACATTTTGCGCTCTCCGCAGCCCCATGAGACCCCCCAAGAGACCCCCCAAGAGGCCCCTCAAGAGGCCCAAGTCAGGACCTGTGAGGTCCGCAGGAGGCCCCAAGACACCCAAAACAGTCTCCAAGATGCTTCCGAGGGAGATCCCTCAGCCAGCTCTGGGACCGCGCCGGCCAATGAAGAAAATAAGAGGCCCATGCACCTCTCATTTCGGGGGAGCGTAAGACCCGGGTTTGCCAGGACTCGGGTTCGCCATCGTTTTTTGACGACCGCGCCTCGGATTTTGACGAGGAGGAGTTTCGTGGGATGTCTGCAGCAGGAGGCCTCGTCAAAATGCAGGCTCGGCCTCGTCATTTTTTTGACGACCTCGTCGGGGATTTCCGAGTCCCCTGTACCCAGGTCTTACGTCCCCCTGATCATTGCCTCCCCATCTTTGGACAGACTCGGGTCTGAGTGGGCGACTCGTTGGGGAGTTCTCCCTGAGAGTCCTCGTGGACAGGCCAGTCATCGGGGGCATGCTCCGCGGTGCCTTCGAACTGCTTCCGAGACCACGCAGCCCGCGCGCATCCTCCGACCTCCTCGGGCGGCCACGGCCACCGTGGAGCATCGTTGGAAAATAGGGCCCACATACTTGTGTCGGGCCGGGCGAAAGGGGGGGATTGCGAAAGGGGGGGTACGAAATTTGCTGCATGCAGCTGGTTTCGGCCTCACCGAGGGCCCGCTCCTCGATACATAGCCGCCTCCGGCGCCGGGAGGCGCCGGGAAAATCAGCTACGTGAGCTGATTCTCAAACCCCCCCTTTGCTATCCCCCCCTTTCGCCCGACCCGATTATGCCTCTTCATTTCCAGTCTTGGCCCTACAGCGGCCTCACGGCGGGCAAGATCATCCTGGGGCGGCCCACGACGCCCCCATGACCTGCCGAGCGCCAGCAGCAGCAGCACGCAGCAGCGGTAAGCATGACCAACAGCACGCAGCAGCGGCAGCAAGCAGCAGCACGCAGCAGCATGCCCAGAGGTGCGAAGGTCGGTCCCACGTCATCATCTATTTTTTCGGCAGCACGTCCACCGCCCCAGGTCAGTTCGTGCAGGTTTCGTGGACGGGGTCCACGGGTAAGCACTAGCACTAGTCAGCTACAACGCTGGCATCAGCGCCTGCGAGAGGGGCGGGCAGTGGCAGCGGTCTCTGGCGCTGCTCATCGAGATGCAGGAGAAGAAGCTAGAGCCCGACGTCATCTCTCCTACATGGCGGGGGGAAGCGCGTGCGGGAAGGGAAACGGATCGAGTGTCATGATGCTCTAACCTACTTTAGCCTTGATCACCCGGAAGAGTTTCCAGCGCCCACACAAGTACCGAAACCAAGGGCGCCCTCGAGAGCGCGACGTTATTCGCGCTTCGCGGTTCGGCTTCGATTCCTCCTCATCCTCTTCTTCTCCCCTGGGAGGCGGCGCGAGTGCGCGAAGTTATTCACGTTTTGCGCAGCGCGAAGCGCGAAGTTGGGAGCCCTTAGAATCCCAAGGGTTTTCACGTGTCGGGCCCTGGGAGACACTCGCCCGACACTGTTTCGACACTGCTTAGATCAAGTGTTAAGTCGGGTCTGTCCCTCTACAGGGGGAATATTCAAAAATAATCCAGGGATTATTTTTTGCGTATTTTTGGGGCATCTTTTGTATATTTTTTGAATATATTTTAGTTTTCGTCGACAATCCCCCTTGTAGGGGAACACGCCCGACTTAAATCAGGTGTCGAAAATCGGCCTCGGCGGGACCCCGGGCGCGGCCTCCGCGGGCCCCCGGCGCCCCTGGTGCGGCTCGGTGCGCTTCCGGGCGGCTCGAGCACGCTTCGGGGCGCCCTCGGGGAGCGCCGAGATCGGGCCGAGAGGTAAGCCGGGCGTGTCCCTCTACAGGGGGGATGTATTCAGAAATAGTCAAAACATAGCCTGGGGACGATTTTTGGACTATTTTTGAATATTTGGGGGGTGTTTTTTGAGTACTTTTTATTTTTCGCCCAGAAGCCCCTCTGTAGGGGGACGCGCCCGACTTAACCCAAGAGCCCCAAATTAGCCCCAGGACGGCCGCAGAGGCCGTCCAGCCGGTTCGCGGCGGCCATATACCATTGATACATCCATGGTTTGTGCCTGATCTTCAGGTTCTCGCGATTTCGAACCAAGGTCGGCCCGAGGCGACTCTTGGGTCCCACCCGAATGCTCTGAGGCCGCCCAAGAGCTCCGGCAAGGGTTCCAAGACGGCTCAGGAGGGCTCTAAGGCGGCTCCTGAATGAGCCCCAGATGGCCCGAGCGAGCCCCGAGACGGCCCGAGAGAGCCCCCAGGAGCTCTTAAAAGGGCCCCAAGAACCGCCCAAGAGAGCTCACGGAGAGCTCCGAGACAGCCCGAGAGCCCCAACATGGCCCCAAGACGACCCAAGAGGCCGTCCAGACGGCTCGTGGCGGCCAAAGACAAAGGATGCGTGATGTTTTTTATATGATTTTCAGATTCTCTCGATTTCGAGCGAAGAGCGGCCCAAGACGGCTCCTGGGTCCCCCACAAGGCTCAAGAGGATCCAGCAAGGGCTCTAAGACGGCTCAGGAGTGCTCCAAGACAGCTCCCGGAGGAGCCCAAAACGGCCCAAGAGGGCTCACAGAGAGCACGGCAACAGCCCCAAGGCCCCAACATGGCCCCAGACGGCTCGCGTCGGCCAAAAATCATTGATGCGTGATGCTTTTTACATGATTTTCAGGTTCTCGCGATTTCGAGCCAAGACCTGCACAAGATGACGTGGACGAAGTCCACGGGCTTGCCCTTGTCAGCTACAGCGCTGGGATCAGCGCTTGCGAGAAGGGCGAGCAGTGGCAGCGGTCGCTGGCGCTGCTCAGCGAGATGCGGGAGGCGAAGACGGAGCCCAACGTCATCTTACCTAGACTGCAGGCGTGCTTGCGTGCTGGAAGTGTCTGGCGTCATTTGGCAGCAGGGGCGCCCTGAGAGCCCCCCAGGGCGCTCCACGACAGCTCCAGAGGGTCCCCGGACGACCCCAAGGCGGCCCCAGATGGCCATAAGGCGGCTCAGATACTTCGAAGGGAGCCCCAGGGCGGCTCAAGAGGGCCGGACGACAAGCGAGGAGCCTCCCCAGGCGGCCAGGAGGGCCCCAGCGACGCCCCGACGACGCCCAAATCATATATTTCGTTCCACGACGGCAAGAGAACCCAACAACGGCCCAATAGAGCCCAAAGTGATTCCAAGAGGCCCCCGAGAGAGCCCCAAAAGGGCCCAAGATAGCCCAAAGCGGGCTCCCAGACAGTCCAAACATATTTGTTTACACACAGACAACAAAGCAACAAATCATGGCCCCACGACAGCCCAAGGTGCCCCCAAGACGGCTCACGACGGCCCACGAGAGAAGCCGACAACGACATAAGAGAGCCCCATGAAGCCTTGGAGACGCCCCCAGGAGGTCCAAGGTACCGACGAGTGTCCAGACGACGCGCTCCCCGCAGCGCCCCTTGGGCCACGAACCATTCAAGGATGCCCCACGACGGTGCAAGCGGCCCCCCAACCGAAGCCCAAGACGGTCCCAATAACCCGCCAGAGATGGCCCCCGGAAGCCCAGGAACGCCCCAGTGGACGGCAGCAGCATGAAGCAAATAGCGGCAGCGGAGGCACATAGCAGCCAGGAGAAGCAGGTAGCGGGCAGCAGAACGCACCAAGCACACTTGGCCACCAACAGCACCCTGCAGCCACATGCAGCAGTGACACGCAGTAGCAGCGGCAGGCATGAGCAGCACGCAGCACGCAGCACCAGCGGCAAGCAGCAGCACGCAGTGGCATGCGCGGAATGATAGGGCCGAGCCCCATGTCATCATGTGAGCTCTCAGCAGCAGATTCACCATCACATGCCATTTCGTCAGATTTTGTGGTCGTGGTCCACGGCTCAGCGCTAGGCATCTCTGCAATGCCTGGGCACATGCGTGCGAGAGGGTCTGGGGACCGATTGACTGTACAGTCAACCCGCGTAGTTAGGATGGGCAACCTTCCCAGGGGTACCCTTGCATCCTTACCCCTTCGGCCCATCCTTAGCGACTTTCGCTGGCCAACCTCGTTCGAAAAACGTTCACATGGGCCTCCAAGGCCCTTGCATCCTTACCGCGCATCCTTATGATACGGGTTTACTATAGGTGCACCTGGAGGGCGCCAGGGGGGGTTCAGAGAGGCTCCAGGGAACCCCAGATGGCCCCAACACGGCGCAAGATGGACCAAGATGGCCCCAACATGGCTTGCAGTATGCCCAAACGGGGCCCCAGGACGGCCCAAGAGGGCTCCAAGAGAGGTCCCCCACGAGCGCCGAGAGGCCAACTTCGCTGATTGTGGCCGTCTTGCCTTTTTTAAGCTTCCGACGCTCCAAGACTACCTAAGAGGCCGCCAAGGTCGCACCAAGACGACCCAATATGCCCCCAAGAGGGCCCCCAGACGGCCCAAGAAGACCCTAAGACGGCCTGGGAGGCGCCCTAGACGGCCCAAGAGGGCCCCAAGAAACGGAATTCGAATTCACATTTTTGCACCCTCCGCCCCAGGACGACCCGCGAGACCGCCAGCGGGCCCCCGAGATGCCCCCCAGAATCCCCAAGAGGCCCCGAAGACGCCCAAATCAGGCCCCAAGACGCCCCAAGACACCCCCAAAACCGTTTCTGAGAGGCTTCCAAAGGAAGAGCTCTGGGACCGCGCCGGCCACCAAAGAGAGCCACGTGAGCGACCCAAGGGGAGACCAAACGTTCGGCCACACGCCCGCCGAGGCCATTGAGGCATGCGTGTGCTGGCCTCTTATCAGGCCTCTCTTCTCGGTTCACGCTTCTCGCTCCTCGCCGCTTTATCCTCGCTCCTCGCCTCTGTCTCCTCGCTCATGTCTCCTCTCTTTTCACTCCTCGTCGCTTCTCCCGCCTCTCTCCTGGCCCTTCGCTTCTCCTTCTTGGCTACTGTCGTCTGCCTCGCCCCTCCTCGTCGGCTCCCCCGTATCCCTCCTCGCCTCTTTCTCTCATCGGTCGTCGCTCATCCCCTCTGTCTCTCTGCTCCTCGCTGAGCTCTCCTCGCTGTCCCCACCTCACTCCTCGACCCTGACTCCTCGCCCCTTGCTCCTAGCTCCCCGGCCCACTCGCGAGGTGCAGACTGCGTCAGCCAGCCACGGCACCGCGCAGCCGCACCCTGCAGCCCGAAGCAGTAGCAGCGAGCAGCAGCAGCAGCAGCCCGCGGCAAGCAGCGACAGCACCCATTGCCACGCAGGAGAGGTACGGCAGGCTGGCGCCCTGTCGATCGGCGGCGGCACCAGCGCGGGCGCTTGAGGCTGAGCGCCCCCTGTGGCGCAGCATCGGCCCATCCTCGCACGGTCCGGCCCTTCTTGAAAGGGCCGATCGTTCAAGTTGGAACGATCCGCGCGGCGTCAGGAGCCAACGCCGGGGTCGGCACGAGGCAAACCTGGCATACCCTGGCCTCGTGGCTGGTAGGGCACGGGCCAGCAGTAGTCTGACCTGCAATGCCGGGCATGGCGCGTACCAGAAGGGCAGAAGGAGTCTCCCTCCGCCGCGGTGCCTCCCCTGGGGCGACGACGCCCTGCCCCAAGAGGGCCCCGCTAGTGGGCCGAAAGGTTCCCAGAGCGCCCCTCCTCCTCCTCCTCCTCCTCCTCCTCCTCCTCCTCCTCCTCCTCCTCCTCCTCCTCCTCCTCCTCCTCTTCCTCCTCCTCCGAAAGCAGACCCGATGTAGGCCTGGGCGGTTTTGGTGTTTTTTCTAGAAGAAGCAAGGCGCCGACAAAATCTGCTCGTGAACAGTCGCAGCCTGCGCCTTCTGCACATGGGCGGGCTGCGGAGAAGCAAGGCGCCGACAAAACTGCACGCGAGAGGTCGCAGCCTGCGCCTTCTGCACATGGGCGGGCTGCGCGCTCTGATTTGGCGACTTAATGCATGCAGCCTCTCTCCCTGCGAACAGACTGGCCAAACTCCTGGAGCAGGTCGTTGCCTGACCTCCGCATGCGCCACACCCAAGCCCACAAGTACGAGCGGCAACGCTCCCAGTCTGAAGTGTGGACGCTGTCTGGGATGCTGTCGCGCATCTCAGGCCAGAGGCCATCGCAACACTGCGTGCCTTTTTTCAAATGAAGAGTCTCGGTGCGCCCGTTCGGGCGCACGACGCGCACGCGGTCGACGACGGCCCACTGTTCTGCATCGTGAGAAACTATGCCGTGCGATAGCTTCAGATGCTTATAATGCAGCTTGAAGCGGTCAGCATTGAAACGAGGAGGGTCTTTGCTCTTGTCGCTGTAAGCAGCACGGCTTTTCGGTGCTACGGACTGGTACGCGCCCGCGCCATCCGTCAAAAGCGTGAAATTGCCAGGCACGAGAACCCAAGAGAGGATCTCGTCGCACTCGGGCCCACTGAGTGAAACGCCGCTTCCCCCAGCGGCGCAGGTCCGCTGGGGCAGCTCGAAAAACATCGCCAGTTGGCGCTGTCCCCGAGGACACACGCACATGAATCGGTGATGTAATATGCGGTAACGCCCAAAAGGGTGCTCGCCGCACGTCGTATCACAACAATCTCGCGGGCAAGTCACGCGGCAAGCGCGCATTGACGCCTCGTCGGCCTCAACGAGGCACCCGCGAGGCCACACAAAGTCGTCCTGCTCAGCCTTGGCAACGCGGGCGCAGATGGACCGCACGACACTAGTGATGCGCTGGGCTGCATTCTTCGATATCCCCACCTGCACAGCCATTTCGTCCGACGACTCGTAGCCCGAGGCATGCTGGGTTGCTGCATGGGCGATGGCGAGGAGGGTGCGGGTGGTGTTCACGGAGCCCTTGTTGAACAACTCCTTCAGAGGGCCCTTCGGGTCGAGGTTCGACTCGCGCCTCTTGATGGGCGAACAACGCACGCCCATGCCCGTACAACGCGCACCCATGGGCTCCCCCTCCCCACCCTCCGTCTATCCCGTGGGTATGGGCGTGCTTTGTTCGCTCATCGCCTCTGGCAATCCCAATTGGAACAGCGCCAAATCGGATAATCCATTTGAGGTATGCTGAAGCCCGCCACCTGGATGTCCTTGTCCGACTGGCCGCCCCGAAGCTTCAACTCCATTGTGCCGCACTGGCACGCCGTGCACTCGCCCCCCAGATCTGGTAGCACCCCGATCTCTATCATGATACGCGCGAGGAGCTCGGGACTGATGCGCGCCATGTCGACCACGGCGATCCTCTTGGATATAGGTAGCGCGGCGAGAGAAGGGCGATCAGCTTGTTTCTGATTCGGAGGAATGTAGGATGGACCAGGAGCCTCTTTTTTAGTTGCCGCCCTACCCTTCTTCATCATCGACTTCTTGCTGATGCGGCTCCCCTTCGTCAACGACACCCTGCGAATGCCAGACAACTTCTTAGAATGGAGAGTCGCGCAAGCGGGCTTCCGTTTCAACGAAGCCTGCTGCACGCGGTGCGCACGCTTGTGCTTGTCCGCCTGGGAGGCCTTGCCACCATGAGGCATGATTGACGAGGCGAACGGCAATGGGAGTGGCGAGGCTGCAATCCAAAGCCAAAGTTTGAACCAAAGTGCTACGGACCGAACACCATGATCGGCAAACACATGGACTACAATTGCGACCGCGCGCAGTCGCAACTTTGACCGCGGCAAAAGTAAACAAGCGTTGTTGGCCTTTTTTCAGTAGAGCATGGCCATCGCAACGCCCTGCCCCGTTCACAGGCGCTGCCCCCCGTCCCCGATATGCACAAATTAGGTCTCGTGTGTCCCCGACGGCGCCTGCACGGTTGCGCCTCGCTGGGGGCGAGGGTCGGGGAATCATCATGCGCACTGCTGCATCGTGCGCATCGCCATCACGGCGGAGGCGGCGAAGGCGCAGCGCTGGCGCCGCCTACTGCCTACTCAGGCACCCCGAACCTGCCACCAATTGCATTCCTCGGCACGCACGCCCTCAGGCATGATATGCCACGAGACGTGGCCCGTGTGGCAGGCGCGCACATCACCGTCGAACACGATGAATCCTCCGAGGAAGACGAGAACGGCCACGGCGTGCCCCGTCACCCCAGGCGCAGAGCCGTACGTTGCGATGTAGCGGCCTGTGGGCACGGCGCAAGCTCCGCGGATGGACGCACGGGCGATCACGCACCCGTCTCCAGCGATCATGGCCTCGGCATCGTTGATGCTGAACGGCCCATCCTGGGTGTACGGAACGTTGAATCCGAGGGCGTTCAGGGCGTCGACCATGCAACAGTTCTTGAAACCTGCACCGAAGAGGCCGTCGCCCGTGCCATGGGGCGCCTCTTCGTCGCTGTCATCGATGATCAGCGGCGGGCCGCCCGAGGGCGCCAGTTTGGCGAAGACGCCTGGCTCCAACTTGACGGGGCGAAGATTACCGCTGTCCGAGGCCGCCCCTGGTCGCGCGGGGGCGGGCATGCCCGCCTCCGCTTCCGCTTGCTCTGACATGATCCCCAACGCTGCCGCGGCCTCCTCGTCGGCATCGGCGGCATCGAACACGGCGCGCGCGCGCCGCGCCGATGGTGAGTCCTCGCTGGAAGCGCCGTCCAGGTCGATGTCTCGAGGACAAGACGCAAAAAGCTTATTGAAGCTCTTCGCGGCCTTCTTGGGTGGGCTCAAGAGGTCGATGCTCTCGCGGTCGTGCGCCCTCGCCAAACCGCCCAGGTACTTGGCCATCTCGCGGTCCCTGTCGACCTTGTCCTGTGAGTCCACTGGGCAGCCGCCGCGCGGAAGGGCCGCGCGCGGCGGCGCATCTGTGCTCTCGCCCATCAGAGGGGGAGGGGCCGCGCGCGTCGGCGCCTCCGCTCCCTCGCCCATCGGAGGGTAGAAGAAGCGGTCTGGCGCCTGGGCGTCGAACAGCGTAGGGCCTCGCACTGTGACGGCTGGCTGCACTGCCTCGCCTCTTGCAAGCCTCCGCATGAATGCCTGGCCCCACTTGAAGTCGATCTCGAAGTTAGGCGGCTTGTACGTCTGGTCCTTCTTGTACTTCTTCATGGTGTCTCTGCTTTCGGGCACGAACAGGTCGGGCTGGGCTGGGTTCGGCCAGGCAAAAAACGGCACCGACTCCTTGTCCGTGGAAGCCAGGCGGAAGTAAATGCGCTTGTCCGACAGGAGGACAACGTGGCTCCTCGCGAGGTACGCCTCCGCGTCTGCCATCTCGAACGACCCCCGCGCGTCGCGGGGAAAGTTCGCCTGGATAATGCGGACGAAATCGTCAAAGGAGATTGCCTCGGCTCCAGGCCGAACGGGCTGGACGCGGGCCTCAAAATCCTTGTCGTAGGCGTTCACGCAGGATTGCCGCGCCTGGTTCATCATGAACTGCGCGCCGCCCCATCGAGCCCAGAGCAAGGCGTCCTCTTCGGCCGGGTCGTGGAACGCCTTGACGTCGTCTGTGCCCCACTTCGACATCACCGTGTCGTCGGCAATCGCGGGCTTGAAGAGGCTCCCTGGCTCGAGGCGAAAGAAATCAATCCTCTTGGAGGTGACGACGCTCGGCTTCAGGTCAGAGCGGCCGTGCTTGTCGATCTGGTAAGCCGAGATGGCGAAGCAGGTCGTCTTAGAAGCGGACGACTTCCCGACGCGAGTCTTCCCGATCCACATGATCGAATGTACATCGTGAGTGCGCAGTGCGGGGGCAATGATGTTGTTCAGGATCGTCGGATGGAACTGCCTCAAAGTGTGGCACCACGACATCAACGTCCGCGCGCCCACGGTGCCGTTGGCGTAGTTCCGCAAGCTCTCCTGCGAGGCTGCCAAACGGACGCGCGCCCGAGCACCTCCCCTCAAGCTGGCGCGACGATCAGGTCTGCGCCCAGCGCGAAGGGGACGCGCTCTACGCCGCGCGTCCGTTTAGCCGCCTGGTCCTTGACATCCCCAGGCGTCCACCCGAAGATCGGACTGCTCTCGAGGTGGATCTGATCATCCGTCCACTCGACGAATTGGTTCTGGGCATTGCTCCGTGGTCCATGATCGCGAATGAAGGCGTAACCAGCCGTTCGAGCAATCCTGTCGTAAGTGCCCGCTTCAGCTGCCTTCTTCACGGACGGCTGCACGAAGTATCGGTACTGCACGCCCCCAAGGCGGTCCATCATGAAGTGGAACAACTTGCGAACCTTCTTCGTGTCAGAAGTGCGGCCCCAGTGGATCGTCAGCGGCGTGCCCACGATGAACACATCTTTCACCAAGTCCACGCGAATACTGTCGTCGAACTTGATATACTTCAGCACAGACTGCACCCCATCAGGGTCGGTGGGCAGAACGTAGATCTGCATTGTGCACGCCAGCTCTCCCGTGTCCTTCTTCGGCTTGAACGGAGACGGCAAGGACGCGTAGTCGCCGCGGCGCATGATGTCGACCATGTCCACAGCACTTGTGTCGGGAAGCTCCTGGCACTCCGTTCCAATCTTGATCCAATCCACGACGTGCTTCACTTTTACCACGTTGTCGATGTCTCTCAGTGGCATGTCTCGGAGACGATAGCAACCAGGCGGGTCTGATTCGAAGCGCGTGGGCTTCTCGAGCCGACTGTACGGGTTCAGAGTGTCCATGCAGCCCCAGGCCTGCGCGACCTGCTCGGTGGCGGACTCGTCCCCCGCGATCATCTCTCCCAGAGACTTGACGCCCCCCGCCACGAGGTTCGCCATGATCGCAACGAGACGCGATGCAACGTTGACTGCGAGGCGCACCTGTGGTCTTGAGCCAACGCAAAGCTGCGGGCTACAGCAATGGGAAAAGACAACGGACTGGGGCATCCAAAATCTGGATCCCCCCAATCAGCGGGCTCTCTCTCTCTCTCTCTCTCTCTGTCGCTGTCGCCGTCCCTGTCTCTTTCTCTGTCTCTGTCTTTGTCTCTGTGTCTGCCTCTCTCTCTCTCTCTCTCTCTCTCTCTCTCTCTCTCTCTCTCTCTCTCTCTCTCTCTCTCTCTCTCTCTCTCTCTCCTTCTGCGGGTGTGTGTTTTTTGGCTGTCGCTCCAAAGGCCAGGGCGGGGCTGCTAGTCGAGGCCGCGCGCGGCGCACGTCAGCCCAAGTCGTTGGCGTGGCCGCGGGGCGGGCCGTGGCGCGCCAAGCGCACCACTTTCTTGGCCGCCCAAGGAGGCAAGTGGTACTTCATGTGCACCTGGAGAGTCCGCCACCAGCTCTCCCAAGGAGCTGTGGCCTCCTCGAGCGCCTTCTCGGCCTTCTCGGTCGCCTTCTTGGCCTTCTGAAGCTTTCCCTCCGTCTTCTCCAAGGAAGCCTGCGTCTCGCGCAGCTCCGCCCGCGCGTCCTTGAGGGCGGTCGTCTTCTGCTTGAGCTGCTCCTTGCAGTGGTTGGCAACCGCCTCTGCCGCTGCGGCTTTGTGTTGGGCGGTGTACATATTCCTGTAGTGCTGGTTGGAGCGGCGTGACCGCGCGTCCAGGACGCTCTCAAGGTCGCGCAACTTGTCCACCAAGGGTTTGCGAGCTGCGGCGCGCGCCCCCCTCACCAGCTTGGCCACAGCTGGTTTGTTGCCGAGGTCGTGATCTCTCTTCGCGGCCCTGCGTACCTTGTTGCTGTGCAGCTTCTTCTCGTAAGCGGGTGTCCCCTTCTTTGGGTTCCCCATGGTGTCGCGAAGCACGGAGCGCGGAACCAATCAAACCTTGAGCCAAAGCGGTTACGGATGGTCGAAGCTTGCTCGTGCCGCATCCGCTGGGGGGCTCTGTCATTCGGTCGGAGGGTTAGCAAACACTGTAAAAAACAGGTGTTCCAGGTCGGAGGGTCAGCAAACACTGTAAAACACAGGTTTCTCAGGTTTTTCAGGTTTTTGCGCATCCATCCACCTGGGAGCGCATAGATCCCCCAAAACCTGAAAAACCGGTGTTTTGCTGTGGTTTCTCGGCCTCTGACCTGACAAAACCTGTAAAAAACAGGTTTTTCAGGCCGGAGGGTTGGCAAACACTGTAAAAAACATGTTTTTCAGGTTTTTCAGGTTTTTGCGCATCTTTCCACCTGGGCGCGCATAGATCCCCCAAAACCTGAAAAACCTGAAAAACATGTGTTTTGCAATGGTTTCTCAGCCTCTGACCTGAAAAACCTGTTTTTTACAAGAGATTCTCTACCTCTGGCTTGACAGGAGGCGCCACGAGCGCAATCGAAAGGACGAACTGAATTGATCAGGCACTCTCCTCCTCCTCCTCCCCCTCATCATTCTTCCTCCTCCTTCTCCCCCTCCCCCTCCCTCCTCCTCCTCCCTCGTGGTTGGGATGTTCGCCCCACGAGGGCTCTCGAGGGTTAAAACTGAGGGGCCCTCGTGTCGTCGTTTTCCCCCGCCGTCGCGGGGGTATTTTGCTGCCAGTCCTGGCTGGTAGAGGGCTGGGGGAGGTCCCCGCGAGTCCGCCTTTGTTTTGGAATGGTGGAGTCGCTCTATACTGTTCCTCTTCTTCAGGCAGGTCTCGTTCGAAGCCTGAGGTGGGGCCGCCCTGGCCCCCAGCTTAGCCGCCGCGTGTTCGGGCCTCGGACGCGCGCGCCACGCCTCGTACCCTCGTACCCTATCCTCCTCCTCTTCCTCCTCCTCTTCCTCCTCTTCTTTCTTCCTCGACGCCAAGTTGGAAAACGCTGAAACCGCCCAGGCGCCAAAAACAACCAAAAACGCCCAGGCCTACATCGGGTCTGGCGCCCCTCCTCCTCCTCCTCCTCCTCCTCCTCCTCCTCCTCCTCCTCCTCCTCCTCCTCCTCCTCTGCCGCGCAAGAGCGCTCCCAGATGGCCCAAGAAGGCTCCCGCCAGGTTCCACAAGGCTCCCACATGGCTTCTCAGGGGGCCACGGGGGCGAATCATCCTCGATCTTCCATGGGCTTTTGAACACTTCCTCTGGCGATCGCTCGTCCGGCCACAAGACGCCCAACCCTCCCCGACAGCCTCCCAAATCGTCCCCAGGTCGCCCAGGGAGCCCCCAAGAGAGCCCCTATGACGGCCCCAGAGACCTTCCAGACAGCTCCTGGGACCCCCAAGACGGCCGAACAGCACCCCCAGGACGGCCTCAAGGGAGGCCCAACAGGGCCAGCACGCATGTAGGGCGCCCACCCCGATCCCGCCCTCCCCACGGCCAGCAAGCCCCGAAGAATCCCCCCAGAGGTACCTGGACGGCCTCTGGGGCACTCCCCAAAGGCTCCAGGAAAGCTTCCAGCAGCTCTCTCGAAATGTTTTTGACATGCTCCTAGAAGACCCAGTTGACTTGAAAAAAAGGCACCTCACATGCTCTTGGAAGGCCTCCAGCAGCTCCTTCCAAACGGCTTCGATAGGCTCCTAGAACTACCAGATAAAAAAAAGCTTCACCCCACATCTCTTGGGACACCTCTCGCGCGGGAGGGGGTGCAGAAAATAACTGTCCGATCCAGCCGCGGACACCCAGAAATGTTGTTTCTGCGACCCCTCCCGAGGCGAGCGTGTCCCAAGAGGTGTGGGGTCTGGTTGTCGTCCAATCATCCGTGGCCTCCTTTTCTCCTACGCCACAAGCGCTTCTGCTGGCGGAATGGGAACCGCACGATTTCCAAGGGGAGCAGAAGGAGGAGGGGGAGGAGGAGGAGGAGGAGGAGGAGGAGGAGGAGAACGAGAACGACGAGGGGGAGGATGGGGAGGAGGAGAAGGAGGAGGAGGAGGAGGGGGAGGGGGAGGAGTAGGAGAAGGAGGCCCCCAGAAGAGGGATGAAGTCAACGGGTGAGGCCTTTGGGGGCCCTGGGGAACCCTCTGGGGCCCTCTTGGGGGCCTCTTCAGGCCTCTTTGGCGCCTGCTGGCGGTCTGGGGAGTCCTCTCTCGGAGTGTAGGTTCGAGTCACCTTTCTTGGGGCCCTGTGTGGGCCATCGTGCTTTGGCGCCTCTTGGGCTGTCTTGGGCTCACTTCGGCCGTCTCGGAATCCTCTTGGGGGCTTTGGGGCCGTCTTGGAGCGATCACGGGGGCCTCTCGAGTCATCTTGGACGTTGTTGAGACCAAAAAACCGAGTATGTTCACATTACGCGTACCTTGGGGATTTGAGCGACTCCTGCTTCTCAGGGCCCTCTCGGGGGTCGTCTTTGAGCTCTCTTGGGGCGTCTTTGATGCTTCTTGGGAAATCTGAGGCTGTCTTGGTAGTCGTCTGCCAGGCCTCCTGTGCGTGTTGGAACCCTGCTTGAGCAAGCGCGGATCGATCCTGAGGCATCTTGGAGGCTCAGGGTGTAGAAATGGAGGCTCCGGAGGCCCCGGGGGGGGGGCGCTGATGAGCTCGGAGATCCCGGGCCCCGCCCCCCAGGCCCTCCCCTTTGTTATTTGATATTTGAACATGTTCTTGCGGTTGCTCGGCGGAGTGCCCTGAGGGCTTCTGCCGCACCGCTAACCATGCCTGGAGGCCATCCGTGCCCGCGCTGCGGCACGGGAGGCCGCGAGCAGGTCGCGGTGATCTGTCGAACTGTCGAAACTGGTCGGGCAACCGCTATCGCTATCGCTATCGCTATCGGCTCGATGTCCAGTTGGACGCAGCCGTCCGCGCGGCCGAAGCTACGCGCGCGCGCCCGAAGCGCGTGGGGGGGGATCACCCCCCGACACAGGCCCCCGCCAGGGGAGCAAAGGCCTCCAAGGCCTCGAAAGGGGAGGGGCGGGGGCCGAAGGACCGAAAAAAAAGGGCCCAGGAGTTTCGGGGAGGGAGGAGGGGGCGCATTAAAGGTCGGGCAACCGTGCCCTCCCCCCCCCCCAAAAAAAAAAATCCACGGGAGGAGGGGGACAGCCACTCATCTCACACGCCTCTGCACCCCCGGCAAGCGGGTGTCGGCGGATTTCACTGCGGGAGGTGCCGCCGTTGGAGGAGACAACCCTTCGAGAATCTTCAATCGTGCCAGAACGCCACTCCTTGACTTCAGCGCCGGGGATCAATATGGCTGTTGCGCCCTGACAGTCCTCAGTCGTACCAGAAATCTGTTCCAGGGACCTCAGCACAGCGAATCAACGTGACAATTGTTGCGTCCTGACAATCCTAAACCGTGTCATTTGCATGACCCGGCGCTAAGGCGAGAGCCGCATTTTGAACAGGAGCAGCTTTCCAACCGTGAAGTTGCTGCAAACTTCGAAACGAATGTGTGGCCGCGCTAAGGCGAGAGCCACATTTTGAAAGTGGCCCGCCCTCCATCTGTGAAGCCCTTGCAGATCACAAGCTTCAGGATCATCAGTGTTAGAGGAATCTCGGGCGAAAGTCCTGGCCCGCCCTGCCGACGCGGCGGGAGATGTGACAGGGATGAGTGATTTATAAGGAAGATGATTGGAAGAGGAGGAAGAGGATATCAGTAAGAGGAGGCGGAGGAACGAGGACAAACCAAGCACGAGAAGGAAGAGGATGAGGAGGCGGAGGAGGAGGAGGAGGAGGAGGAGGGGGAGGAGCTGCTGCCGTTGCTACTTGCTCCCTATGCCCCTGGATGTGCTGCCGCTGATATTGCTGGCGCTGTTCTGGACGCCGCCCGAAGCATCAAGGACACAGCGCACCCTGAGACATTGAGCAGCAGCAAGCGCACTCTGACCGCTGGCACTCGTGGAGGGTCATCCACGGGTCAGCCCCAGTCAGCTACAACGCTGGGATCAGCGCGTGCGAGAAAGGCGAGCAGTGGCAGCGAGCGCTGGCGCTGCTCAGCGAGATGTGGGAGGCGAAACTGAAGCCTGACCGCATCAGCTACAGCGCCGGGATCGTCGCATGCGGGAAGGGCGAGCGATGGCCTCAAGCCCTGGCGCTGCTCCGCGAGACGCGGGAGGCAAAGCTGGAGCCCAACGTCACGTTACAGTCGGGGCGCTGGAGAAGGAACTCTTGTCGTCAGGGAGGGGCTCCGTGTTCCTTGATTGTTTCACAGTTTGCCTCACGTTTTCCTGAGGTTTTCGATGGGAAATCGAAGTTCAACTTCTGGACAAAAGGGGCCTCGTTCTTTATTTAGGGTTCCTTAGGTCAGCGCCCCGACTGTACCCACATTGCAGGCACGCTTGCGCGCCAGAGGTGCCTGGGGACCAAGTAGCTCCAGACCCCTCTGGGACCGCCTCCGAGCCCCCATGACGCCTGTGCCGCGACGCCTGCGGTCGCCAAGGGGGTCCCAAGGGGGTCCCAAGAGGCCTCCAAGGTGGGCCAAGACGGCCCAAGAGCCCCCAAGACGCCCGAAGAGGGCATCCAAGAGGGCTCCAAGCAGCAAACATCGTCTCCGCAGCGTCCGCGCCGGCCCTACAGGCCCCCAAGACTACCCGAAGCCGGCGCAAGCGGCCCGCAAGGGGGTGCCAATACGTCCCAAGACGACCACCGGACGGTCGAAGAGGCGCCCAAGACGGCCCGAGAGGGCCACAAGAGGGCCCCAGAAGCAGCCCAAGATCGCCCAAGCCGGCCCAAGAGGCGCCCAAAACGGTCCAAGGCGGACCCAAGGCGGCCCGAGAGGCGCCGCGCCCAACAGGGACCTAACAGCCCCAAAGAAGCCCCCAAATCCGAGAGGCCTCAAGATACTCCCAAGCAGCCTTCAAATGGCTTCCATGGGAAGATCCCTTAGAGAGCTCTGGGACCGCGCCAGCCACCCAAGAGAGCTCCATGGGCGACATAAGAGGAGACCAGGTGTTCGGCCACACGCGCGCCGAGGTCATTGATACATTCGCGTGCTGGCTTCTTGTCAGGCCTCTCTTCTCGCTCCACGCTTCTCGCTCCTCGTCGCTTTCTCCTTGCTAGTAGCTCCTCTCTTCTCTCTCCTCCTCGCTACTTCCGTCTCTCTCCTGGTCCCTCGTGTCTCCCTTCTGGCTACTGGCGTCTGCCTACTCCCTCATCTTCGGCTCTTCCTCGTCCCTCATCGCCCATCTCTCTCCTCGGCCGTCGTTCCTCCCTTCTCGCTCCGTGCTCCTTGCTGATCGCTCCTCGCTGATCGCTTCTCGCTGATCGCTCCTCGCTTCCCCCACTTACCCACTTGACCGTGACTCCTCGTTCCTTGCTCCTCGCTCCTCGCCCCACTCACAAGCTGCATGTTGCGTCATCGATCACGGGCACCAAGAAGCAGCACCCTGCAGCCTCGAGCAGCAGCAGCGAACGAGAGCAGTCCGCAGCAGGCAGCGGCAGCACAGCAAGAGCAAGCAGAAACGACACGCCGCAGGCAGCAGCACCCTGCAGCTGCAGGCAGCAACTGCAAAAGGCGACTCCAGGGCGGAGTGGGATCGCCTCCGCGGCGGGCGCGGCGCCCAAACTGGACCGCGTGCGCTGCGACGTGCGCCACCTCGCGGCGCTGTGCGCGGGGAGCGTGCAGGCGCCGCGCCGCGCGGCGCGAGCGACGCGACCGCCCTCGTCGCTGCCGCGAGCTGCGACGCCACTACCGACGTCGTGACGTCACCGCCACCGCCGTCAACGCAACGCGGAGATCGGGCAGATGCGGTGGCCTGTAGGCCACGGGTCAGCCCCAGTCTCTGCTACAATGCAGCGACCTTTGCGTGCGAGAAGGTCCTTTGTCCCGGAAGGCCGCCCGGGCCCTCTGGGGCGCCCTGCGAGTGCCCCGGGCTCTCCGAGGCGGCTCCAGGGGGTCCCAAGATGCCCCAAGACGGCTCAGGGGCGCTGAAGAGGGCGCCCGGACGCCCCAAGAGGATCCCGAGCGAGCCCCAGGATGGCCCCAGAGGCCTCCAAGGCAGGCCAGGAGGCTGGGCATACGGCCTAGGAGGGCCCCCAGGAGAGCCCCAAGACGCGAGAATCGCCCCATTCCTTGCGGAAAACATCAACTTGTCCGACGTCCGATCTTTTCGTCTGCACAGTCTCCAAGACGGCTGTACAGGCCCCCAAGATGGCCCCAAGACGCCCACAGGAGGGCCCCCAAACGGCCCGAGACGCCCCCGGGACGGCTCCAGAGGCGCTCGAGACGGCCGAGGCATCCAAGACAGCCCCCAGTGTGCCAAATAACGTCCCAAGATGGCCCCACGACTGCCCCAAGATGGCCCAAGAGGCGCCCCAGACGGCCCCACATCGCCCCAAGACGGCCCCAGAGGCAATCCAGATGACCCAAGAGGGCCCCGAGAGACCCCCAGGAGGACGAACAGAGGCCTTTCGATGCTTCTCTCTTGGGGAGTGTCGAACTTCCAGCGTCGCTGGGGGGCCCTCTCGGACTCTCTGGGAGCTACCTCTGGGCCCTTTGGGGACTTCTTGGGGCGGTGCGCTCGAAAGGCCGATTCGTGTCCTCGCACTGGGGCCCGTCTTAGGGAGCTCGTGGGGCCCTCTTAAGCCGTCTTGGAGGCCTCTTGGCCCGTCCTGGAGACCTCTTGGGCCCGCGCTCACCACACTACCAGATAGAATTGTCATTCTGCCCCCGCGAAGAGCAGATAAGATTATCACGACGCCCCGCCCCGCAGAGGCTATGGTGAACACCGAGCGCGACGTGAGAAACAGCTCTTGTCCAAACCATGTCGTGCCTACATGCGTGTGCTTGCATTGACACCGCCTCCACCACCGCGTTCCTGCCATCAGGCCTGCTTGCCTGCATCCCCCTCCAGCGGCCACCTCCTCCATCCACACCGCCTCCTCCAACCCCACCCTCCCCGCGGAACCCCAAACACGCTCCACTTCACGTCCACACCATGGCGAACATACTCCGCGGCCGGAAGGCCGTGGGCCGTGGGTCAGCCCTAGTCTTACGCACATTGCAGGCAGACGTGCGTGCGAAGAGGGCCTGCGAATCAAAACCCGGCAAAACGCCCCTGGGCGCTTCCGGCGAGCTCGAGGACGAAATTCAACGCACCTTCTTCGCCTGAGGACGAGATTTCGTGCGAGCGTGTCGTGTTAAACTGTTGGCGCTTCGTGTATCCCCGCCAGCCCATTCAGAAAAGATGCCCAGGGGAGTTTAAGTGATCATGGAAGCGGGGGGGAGCACGCAGAAGAACAAAGGAAGGGGGAAACCGTCATATGCCCCAAGAGGAGGATGGAAAAGGAATCGGCGTCGTTGGAGGAGGGGGAGTAAGAGGAGGAGGGCGAGGAGGAGGAGGAGGAGGAGGAGGAGGAGGAGGAGGGGGAGATTGAGGAGGAGGAGGGGGAGATTGAGGAGGAGGAGGAGGAGGAGGAGATGGAGTAGGGCGAGGACGAGGGCGACGAGGAGGGGGAGAGGAGGAGGGCGAGGACGAGGCCGACGATGAGGAGAAGGAGGAGGAGGAGGGGGAGGAGGGGGAGAGGAGGAGGAATTCGAGGATGAGGAAGAGGAAGAGGACGGCGAACAGAAGAGCCAGAAGTTTCTCAAACGCCTCTCGGAGTCTCCACGGGTGTGCCTTGGAAGCTTCTTGGAGGTCTCTTGGAGCCGTCTGGGCGCCTCTTGGGGCCTCTGGAGGCGCTCTTGGGAGCTTTCGGGGTGCTCTTCGGGCCATCTTGGAGGCCATCGATCAAACATAGGGGAGCTCCAATTAGCGCCCCCCCTCGGGAGCCCTAAAAATCACCTCTTGGGGCGCTCTTGGGGCGCACTCGTAGCGCTCTTGGGCGCTCTTGGGGCCGTCTTGGGGCTCTCGTGGGCCTCTCTTGGGGCCCTGTTGGCCCATCCTGGAGCCATCTTGAAACCTCTGATGGCCATCAGAAGCGAAAAGGCGAGAAAATTAGCCTGGCGAAGGACCCAACCATATGCAGCTGCGAGTACCGCAAGGATACCAGTGTCAAGCTCCCCCCGACCTTCGGTGGAGATCCCTATGGGGCCACGAAACGTGTGAGGGGTGTGCCGAAATGGGTGTTGGGGAGTGCCGAAATGGGTGGTGGGGAGGCATGCGAACGCCACTGGGGCCTTCGGTGGAGGGGCCCCTATGGAGCTCCCTATGGGGCCAACGCCACTGGGGCCTTCGGTGGAATGGGGCGAAACGTGTGAGGGGTGTGCCGAAATGGGTGGTGGGGAGGCATGCGAACCCTGCCACTGGGGCCTTCGGTGGAGCTCCCTATGGGGCCACGAAACGTGTGAGGGGTGTGCCGAGATGGGTGGTGGGGAGGCATGCGAACCCTGCCACTGGGGCCTTCGGTGGAGCTCCCTATGGGGCCACGAAACGTGTGAGGGGTGTGCCGAATGGGTGGTGGGGAGGCATGCGAACCCTGCCACTGGGGCCTTCGGTGGAGCTCCCTATGGGGCCACGAAACGTGTGAGGGGTGTGCCGAATGGGTGGTGGGGAGGCATGCGAACCCAGCCACTGGGGCCTTCGGTGGAGCTCCCTATGGGGCCACGAAACGTGTGAGGGGTGTGCCGAAATGGGTGGTGGGGAGGCATGCGAACGCAGCCACTGGGGCCTTCGGTGGAGCTCCCTATGGGGCCACGAAACGTGTGAGGGGTGTGCCGAAATGGGTGGTGGGGAAGCATGCGAACGCAGCCACTGGGGCCTTCGGTGGAGCTCCCTATGGGGCCACGAAACGTGTGAGGGGTGTGCCGAAATGGGTGGTGGGGAAGCATACGAACGCAGCCCTGCCACTGGGGCCTTCGGTGGAGCTCCCTATGGGGCCACGAAATGTGTGAGGGGTGTGCCGAATGGGTGGTGGGGAGAGCATGCGAACCAGCCACTGGGGCCTTCGGTGGAGCTCCCTATGGGGCCACGAAACGTGTGAGGGGTGTGCCGAAATGGGTGGTGGGGAGGCATGCGAACGCAGCCACTGGGGCCTTCGGTGGAGCTCCCTATGGGGCCACGAAACGTGTGAGGGGTGTGCCGAACTGGGTGGTGGGGAGGCATGCGAACGCAGCCACTGGGGCCTTCGGTGGAGCTTTCTATGGGGCCACGAAGCGTGTGAGGGGTGTGCCGAAATGGGTGTGCGGGACGCATGCGGACGGCAGCACTGGGGCCTTCGGTGGAGTCCCCTGTGGGGCCACGAAACGTGTGAGGGGTGTGCCGAAATGGGTGTGCGGGACGCATGCGAACGCAGCCATTGGGGCCTTCGGTGGAGTCCCGATGGGTCCCACGAAAACGTGTGAAAGGTGGTGCCGAATGGGTGGTGGGGTGGTGGGGTGCATGCCGAACGCAGCCACTGGGGCCTTCGGTTGGAGCTCCCTATGGGACCACGAAAACGTAGTGAGGGGTGTGCCGAAATGTGCGAAAACCACCCCACTGGGGCCTTTTCGTGGATCTCCCTATGGGGGCTACGAAAAAACGCTGCCCTGGGTGGGGGAACCGCATGCGACACCAGCCACTGGGGCCTTCGGTGGAGCTCCCTATGGGGCCACGAAACGCTGCCCTGGGTGGGGGAACCGCATGCGAACACCCCCACTGGGGCCTTCGGTGGAGCTCCCTATGGGGCTACGAAGCGCTGCCCTGGGTGGGGGGAACCGCATGCGAACACCTCCACTGGGGCCTTCGGTGGAGCTCCCTATGGGGCCACGAAACGCTGCCCTGGGTGGGGGAACCGCATGCGAACACCCCCACTGGGGCCTTCGGTGGAGCTCCCTATGGGGCTACGAAACGCTGCCTTGGGTGGGGGAACCGCATGCGAACACCCCCACTGGGGCCTTCGGTGGAGCTCCCTATGGGGCTACGAAACGCTGCCCTGGGTGGGGGAACCGCATGCGAACACCCCCACTGGGGCCTTCGGTGGAGCTCCCTATGGGGCCACGAAACGCTGCCCTGGGTGGGGGAACCGCATGCGAACACCCCCACTGGGCCTTCGGTGGAGCTCCCTATGGGGCTACGAAACGCTGCCCTGGGTGGGGGAACCGCATGCGAACACCCCCACTGGGGCCTTCGGTGGAGCTCCCTATGGGGCTACGAAGCGCTGCCCTGGGTGGGGAACCGCATGCGAACACCCCCACTGGGGCCTTCGGTGGAGCTCCCTATGGGGCCACGAAACGCTGCCCTGGGTGGGGGAACCGCATGCGAACACCCCCACTGGGGCCGGCGGTGGAGCTCCCTATGGGGCTACGAAACGCTGCCCTGGGTGGGGGAACCGCATGCGAACACCCCCACTGGGGCCTTCGGTGGAGCTCCCTATGGGGCGACGAAACGCTGCCCTGGGTGGGGGAACCGCATGCGAACACCCCCACTGGGGCCTTCGGTGGAGCTCCCTATGGGGCTACGAAACGCTGCCCTGGGTGGGGGAACCGCTAGCGAACACCCCCACTGGGGCCTTCGGTGGAGCTCCCTATGGGGCCACGAAACGCTGCCCTGGGTGGGGGAACCGCATGCGAACACCCCCACTGGGGCCTTCGGTGGAGCTCCCTATGGGGCCACGAAACGCTGCCCTGGGTGGGGGAACCGCATGCGAACACCCCCACTGGGGCCTTCGGTGGAGCTCCCTATGGGGCTACGAAACGCTGCCCTGGGTGGGGGAACCGCATGCGAACACCCCCACTGGGGCCTTCGGTGGAGCTCCCTATGGGGCCACGAAACGCTGCCCTGGGTGGGGGAACCGCATGCGAACACCCCCACTGGGGCCTTCGGTGGAGCTCCCTATGGGGCTACGAAACGCTGCCCTGGGTGGGGGAACCGCATGCGAACACCCCCACTGGGGCCTTCGGTGGAGCTCCCTATGGGGCCACGAAACGCTGCCCTGGGTGGGGGAACCGCATGCGAACACCCCCACTGGGGCCTTCGGTGGAGCTCCCTATGGGGCCACGAAACGCTGCCCTGGGTGGGGGAACCGCATGCGAACACCCCCACTGGGGCCTTCGGTGGAGCTCCCTATGGGGCTACGAAACGCTGCCCTGGGTGGGGGAACCGCATGCGAACACCCCCACTGGGGCCTTCGGTGGAGCTCCCTATGGGGCCACGAAGCGCTGCCCTGGGTGGGGGAACCGCATGCGAACAACCCCACTGGGGCCTTCGGTGGAGCTCCCTATGGGGCTACGAAACGCTGCCCTGGGTGGGGGAACCGCATGCGAACACCCCCACTGGGGCCTTCGGTGGAGCTCCCTATGGGGCCACGAAACGCTGCCCTGGGTGGGGGGACCGCATGCGAACACCCCCACTGGGGCCTTCGGTGGAGCTCCCTATGGGGCTACGAAACGCTGCCCTGGGTGGGGGAACCGCATGCGAACACCCCCACTGGGGCCTTCGGTGGAGCTCCCTATGGGGCCACGAAACGCTGCCCTGGGTGGGGGAACCGCATGCGAACACCCCCACTGGGGCCTTCGGTGGAGCTCCCTATGGGGCTACGAAACGCTGCCCTGGGTGGGGGAACCGCATGCGAACACCCCCACTGGGGCCTTCGGTGGAGCTCCCTATGGAGCCACGAAGCGCTGTAATGGGTGGGTGAAACGCAGAGAGGAGGGAGGAGAGGGAGGAGGAGTGAGGAGGAGGGGGAGGAGGAGGAGAGGAGGAGAGGAGGAGAGGAGAGGACGCGGGCACCGTCTCTTCAAAACGAGGACCCAACACCACAGGATGGTTGGGAACAACACAACAGTGATGTTCCGTTGGTTTTGGAAGGATGTTGGCCTCGTCGGGGCTTCCTTGGAGAGCTCTTTGGCCACTTAGAGCCGTCTTGGAACTTTCTTCGGGCATGTTGGATTGGAAGCCATCTTGAGGCCCCTGGCGCTACCTTGATCCATCTTGGAGGCCATCTTGGGCTCTCTGAGGCCGCTCGCGAAACCCCCCGTCCAGGTCCAGGGGAGGGGGTAGATGGAGGGGTGAACCCCTCCCCGAAGAGGAAGAAGGGGGTGGAAGAGGAAACGCCCTAGACCACCTACGCCCAGAGGGCTGGTGGGGTTTTGTGCGCGGACAAGCGGGGCCGAGCGCTGAGGCCCTGGCCCTGGCGCGGACAAGATTGAACTCGCTGCCCAAGCGTTCTATCTCGTCCTCCTGCACAAACGGACGCGCCGAGCCGCCCGATTGTCGGAATCCGATGGAACCCAGCGACAGTCCGAAGATGTCAAACCGTGCGTTTCCCTATTTGGTTTGAATAGTGCACCCTTCCAGCTTTTTTCAAGCTCTGGCCGCCGACGATGCCCGCAGGGAGCCCCGGAATGGCTCAAGACGGCCCCGGACACCCTCAAGGATAGCCCCAAGACGCCCCTGGAGCCTCCCGCCGCCGCCCACGCCTGCTCCGACACGGGCCCATGGAGGCCCACCAAGGCCGCCACAGTGCGCGGCATGACCGCCCGAGGGCGAAATTTGACGCGGGGTCTGGGACCGAGGACGAAGCCCCGCGAGCTTGAGAACAAAATTTAACGCGAGGTCCGCGGCTCCCAGGGTCCCTCGATGAGGCCTCCGGTCTGCCGCAGACAGAATTCACAGACTGTCCAGGCGTCGAAGTTTGTCCTTCAGCTCTCCACGGCTCCAGGAGCGTCTCG
Organism: Prorocentrum cordatum; assembly: GCA_963575745.1. Taxonomy (NCBI): domain Eukaryota; class Dinophyceae; order Prorocentrales; family Prorocentraceae; genus Prorocentrum; species Prorocentrum cordatum. The sequence goes on from CAUYUJ010014207.1 coordinate 346,089, forward strand.
GTGCAGAAGGACTGGAGATGCGCTGTTCGGGAATTTCCCCCCCTTCCTTGCTGAAAGATGACGTAGTCCACGGGTCAGCCCATAACTGCCGGCCCCTAGGGGCGCCCTCCTGCCCCTCCCCACCCTCCCGCCAGCCAGGCCGAAGGGCCGGCCAGCTCTTCAGCAAGAAGTGGGAAGCCACCGTGGAGCCTAATCTAATTCATTAAATGCGCCTGGCGGCACTCCCCCTCCCCCCGCGAGTGGACGTAGTCCACGGATCAGCCCTAGTCTATACTACAATGCAGGGCCCCGCGCGTGCGAGAAGGGCGATTCTGGTCAAAAAGCGTAGCAGGCCCAAGACACGCCAAGAGGGCCCCAAGTGGCCCCCAAGACGGCCCCAGGGGGCCCCGGGACGCCCCAAGATGGGCCCAAGACGCGCCAAGAGGGCTTCAAGAGGCCCCCAAGACGGCCCCAGAGGGCTCCGGGACGCCCCAAGATGGGCCCAAGACGCCGAAGATTGGGCCAAGACGGCCCCAGAGGCGGCCAAAATGCCCCAAGAGGCCTCCCAAGAGGCTTCCCAGCAGGGCCCCGAGCGGGAGAATCGTCGATTTCCATTGTGTTTTTCAATGTTTTTCGCATTCTCCCCTTTTCGCCGTCCCTGCGCTCCAAGACGGCCCAAGAGGTCCCCAAGACCGCTCCAAGACCACCGACGAGGCCCGCAAAAAGGCCTCAAGACGGGCCAAGAGGGCCCCCAGATGGTCCCAAGACGCCCCAAGACAGCCCAAGACGGCCCCCCAAGACGGCCCCAGAGGGCCCTGGGACGCCCCAAGATAGGCCCAAGACGCGCCAAGAGGGCCCCAAGAGGCCCCCAAGACGGCCCCAGAAGGCTCCGGGACGCCCCAAGATGGGCCCAAGACGCCGAAGATTGGGCCAAGACGGCCCCAGAGGCGGCCAAAATGCCCCAAGAGGCCTCCCAAGAGGCTTCCCAGCAGGGCCCCGAGCGGGAGAAATCGTCGATTTCCATTGTGTTTTTCAATGTTTTTCGCATTCTCCCCTTTTCGCCGTCCCTGCGCTCCAAGACGGCCCAAGAGGTCCCCAAGACCGCTCCAAGACCACCGACGAGGCCCGCAAAGAAGCCTCAAGACGGGCCAAGAGGGCCCCCAGATGGTCCCAAGACGCCCCAAGACAGCCCAAGACGGCCCCAGAGGGCCCCGGGACGCCCCAAGATGGGCCCAAGACGCGCCAAGAGGGCCCCAAGAGGCCCCCAAGACGGCCCCAGAGGGCTCCGGGACGCCCCAAGATGGGCCCAAGACGCCGAAGATTGGGCCAAGACGGCCCCAGAGGCGGCCAAAAGGCTCCAAGAGGCCTCCCAAGAGGCTTCCCAGCAGGGCCTCGAGCGGGAGAAATCGTCGATTTCCATTGTGTTTTTCGGTGTTTTTCGCATTCTTCCCTTTTCGCCGGCCCTGCGCTCCAAGACGGCCCAAGAGGTCCCCAAGACCGCTCCAAGACCCGAGCGGCGCGAATGGCCAAGACGGTCCAAGATGGCTCTCAGAGGGCCTCTGAGGGCCACTATCGCTTACTGTAGGTTCGTTCTGGGCGCCAAATGGACCTGCGGACAATTTTTCTAAGAAAAAGTGCTTGCAGACCCCTTTGGGGGCCACTTGACATGGCATGGTGACGTTTTCTTGTCGTGACGGCTCCGGTGGGTTGCATGCGCGGCTGACAGCTGGGCCATTTGAGCCCGCGAGGCTCTGGAAGGCGAAGGCTCCGAGGTGATGGCAAGATGCCTGGAGGAGAGCGTGGATTCGTCGGGGCGCCCGAGCGGTGCGAATGGCCAAGATGGCTTAAAGATGGCGTGGGGCCTTGGCAAACTCTTCGGGCCAAGCAGACCGGACCCCTGGGACAGCAGCCACTTGATATGACCCTGGGACCTCTCCGCATTCTTCGGACGAGCACCTGGGGGGCCCAGGAGATTCGGACAAGTCTTCCCCATTCCTTGCCCTGTCCCGTTCTGTTCGCCCGAAGGCCTCCACAGACCCTCTGGGCGAACAGAATGGGACATGGCGAACACACCCTCCCGTTGGCGGTGATGCGACTGGATCGCACCATCAAGGCGCGCCCGGAGGTGATGGCCGACCCAACAGCGGTTTCTCTAAAGATTGTACAGGATTTCAAATTTTCTTGAAGCTCTCTTGGGCCCTCCCTGTAGATCCTTGCGAGCCTCCCCGGCGCTTTCGGTGGCTTTCCCCGATGACCTCCCGAGCCCTTCCCCGAGCGCTCCTGAGACGCCTCAGATGGGCTTCGACTTCGACGCACATCCCCGAGAGACTTCGAAACTGTCCTCAATAGGAGGGGGGTGAACGAGCAGTGCGCTGGGCCAAGCTGCTGCAGCGCTGCAAGAGCTCGGACACGAAGGCGCGGTCTCGCTGCCGCCGCCCGAGCCGCCGCCGTGTTTGTAGATTTTCGGTACAATCTGCGCCGTTCCTCCGAGAACCATTCCAGGAAGATGTCGTGGACGGAGTCCACGGGTCAGCCCTAGTCAGCTACAACGCTGGGATCAGCGCGTGCGAGAAGGGCGCGCAGTGGCAGCGGGCGCTGGCGCTGCTGAGCGAGATACGAGAGGTGAAGCTGGAGGCCGACGTGCTCTATAACTACCTGCAGCTGTTCCTCTTTTTACTTTTTAAAAAGCTGGGGGGACCACCACCCCCAAAACCGGACCTCCAGGATCCCGGGTTTCGGGGCCCCCCGAACACCCTTGCAAACGGTCCCCCAGACCGTCCCGGACCTCAGCGTTCAGCAGGGTCTTGCCAGCAGACCCCTGGCGATCAGAGCGGTGATCAGGAATTCCGAAGAGAGACCCAAGACAGCACAAGAGCGCTCCCGCGTTGAAACGCAGCACGAACCGTGCCCAAAACGTCCGTGTCAATGCGTTGCTTGTTGTCTCAGCGTGTTGGCCCACGTTTTGGCGAATGTATCGCGTCAGACCTACGTCTTCAGTCTCCGTGCGGAGCTCCGTATAAAGGCGCTACGTGTTGCGCGTTGCGCCTCGGGGCAGCTGCGCTCCGAAGACAGCCCAGCCAGACCCCGACGACCGTCCCGCGAGGCCAAAATCATTGATTTTCCCACGGCTTTCGAAGATGATTCATTCAGGAGGGAAAGAAACACATAGACAGAATCGATCGTCGACTCCCAGGAGGACATGGGAAAATATGGGAAGCGGGGGAAACGAAAACCAAGAACATATAGGAACATATAGGGAAAAGTGTTATATGTGTCTATTCACTTGTGTCTCCCAGGGCCCCTTCATTCATGTTTTCGCCAATTCGGGCCACGCACGGCCCCAGCCGGCAGCAGGCTGCAGGGCCACTCCAGATCGCCCCAGGACGGCCCAGGAGGCCCCGCCAAGTGTTGAGTCCGGCTTGTCCCTCTACAGGAGGAATGGCCCCAGAAGGCCCGAAGCCTGCCCAAGGGAAGCCCAAGACAGCCTCATAGAGCTCCTGGTGGCCCCCAAGGCATCCCCAAAAGTGCACTAGGTGCTGTCCACGACGCACCAAGACAGCCCGAGACCCCCAAAATGGCCCCAAGACGGCCCAAGAGCCAAGAGGTCCCCAGGACGGCCCAAGAGGACCCTGGAGGACCCCGATGACGGCCCCACGGAAGAAAAAGAAAGGGCAAACCGTACAGTTCACAAGATTTTCTACGTGCTCCCCAAGACGGGCCCAGAACGGCCCCATAGAGCTCCAGGTCTTTGTACGATCGCACCGAGGTGGTCCAAGAGGCCCTCACGGACCTACCAAGACGGCCAACAAAAGCCCCAAGACGGCGCAAGAAGCGCCGGTCCTTTGGCAAGACGGCCTACGCCGCCAGGGTCAAGGGGCCCTGAAGTCGGCCATGGCCCAGACGGTGGGGAAACGCCACAGGAGCTGCCCAGGAGCGCCCAAACAAGATTCCCAGACGGCCCCAGACCTCCACCATGGCCCGAAGATGGCACAAGGGCCTCCCGGCACGGCCCAGGAGGGCCCACGAGGACGCAGAAGACGGACCCACGAGAGCAGAAATGAAGCAGCAACCGTGCGTTTTCCAATGTTACCCATACCCTCTCCGTGGGAGGCCCAGAATGGCCACACGCGCCCCGCGATGGCCCACAAGGCCCAGACGAGCACAACAGGCAGCCCAAGAGGGCCCCCAACCAGCCCAAGACAGGCCACCGCCGGCTTGCTGGAGCTTCAGGTGGCCCCTAAGACGCACCACGAGCTGCCCCAGAGGGCCCACACTGGGCTCCAGAAGGCTGACGGCGACCCCCGACGGATGCCACAACGGCCCCCCTTGTTGTAGCATCCGTCGGGTGCTCCATGAAGGGCCGTGAGGAACCCCTCTTGGCCCCCCTTCGGCCGTTTTCGGGCCTTCGTAAGCGAGCCCCCGCGGAGACTACAACGCAGCCCCCTTGCTGCAGTATCCGTCGGGGGCCTTCACCGTCTTCTCAGGGGAGCTGTCTGGCGCTTCCTGGGGACGTCCTGGACCTCTCTGTGGACGTCTGCTGGCGCTGACGGCCCTGCTTCGGAGAGGCCCACGAGCTCCAGTGAGGCCGACGCCATGCTATAACGGACTCCCCTGTCGCAGCATCCGTCGGGTGCCCCCTTGGGAGGGCCGTGCGGAGCGCCCGTTGGTCGCCTGGTTGGGCCTTTTTCGGGCCACGCCAGGAGCCTCTCGGGAGGAGGGAGGAGGGAGGAGGGAGGAGGGAGGAGGGAGGAGGGAGGAGGAGGGAGGAGGGAGGGAGGGAGGGAGGGAGGGAGGGAGGGAGGGCGAGGTTGGCGTGGTTTGAGGTTGGCGGAAAAAAAAGCTGCAAGAGGCCCCCGTCACGACCCCGGGGGCGCCCGAGCTGCTCCACTTCGACGAGCTAGCTGTTCCCCCACGGCGTGCGAGCCCCACGGCGGAGCACACCGTGGATGGAATCCGCGGGTCCACACTGGTCGCGTCGGCCAAAAATCATTGGTCGTGATTTCGAGCCAAGACCTGCAAAAGATGACGTGGACGAAGTCCACGGGCTTGCCCTTGTCAGCTACAGCGCTGGGATCAGCGCCTGCGAGAAGGGCGAGCAGTGGCAGCGCGCTCTGGCGCTGCTCGGCGAGATGCGGGAGGCGAAGGTGGAGCCCACCGCCGCCTTACCCACCCACACTGGGCATATGCGCGTGCCAGGAGGCCCCGTCGAGTCTCCCTTCCCCGTGGCGTCTGCACGGCTCCGCCCCGGGGGCGGCGCCGGCCTGCCCCGAGAGCGACCCTTCGAGCGGCAACAACAACAAGAACCAAACAGAGCGCTCACACGCAGCGCAGCAGGGCCCCCAGACGACCCGAGAAGGCCCCCATCAGGTTCCACAGGGGTGCCCGTGTGGCCTCCGAGCGGGCTACGAGGAGGATGCATGTCTAGTGGTTTCCATTTCCTCTCGCGATCGCTTCTCCAGCCATACGACGTCCCCAGAGAGCTCCCAAGGGCTCCCAAGAGAGCCTCTGCGACGGCCCAGGAGACCTTCAAGACACTGCTTTGCGGACTCCCAAGACGGCCGCCCCCCCCGGACGGCCCCGAGGGAGGCCCAACAGGGCAAACTTTGGAGGCGGCCTTCGGGACATTCCCCAGAGACTCGCGGAAAGATCCAGTAGCTCCCTCGAAACGGCTCTGACATGCTCCTTGGCAACCCCAGCTGACTGCAAGAACCCACACCCCACAGGTTCCCAGAAGGCCTTCAGCAGCTCCCTCCAAACGGCTCCTGTAGGCTTATAGAAGCACGCGGTGTTTGAACCAAGAACCAGACCACACCTCTTGGGACACCTCTCGTGCGGGAGGGCTTGCAGAAAATGCGGCCCTTCCTGCGCCGAGCGTGTCCCGAGAGGTGTGGTGTGTGTGCGCGTTCGTGTTCACATCATGTTGGGTCTTATCCCTCTCATTCCCGCCGTCGCTCTCCTCCGCCGCAGGCGTTCCTGCTCACGGAGTCGGAATCTCACGATTTCCCGGAAGGGGGAAGACGAGGACGAGGAGGAGGAGGAGGAGGAGGAGGAGGAGGAGGAGCAGCAGGAGCTGGAGGACGAGGACGGGCCACGCACAACGACGAGGAGAAGGGAATGGACTGGAGGAGGAGGAGGAGGAGGAGGAGGAGGAGGAGGAGGAGGAGGAGGAGGAGGCGGAGGAGGAGGAGGAGGAGGAGGAGGAGGAGCCAAGCACGCGGCGGATGAGGAACTGCTGCTGTTGCTACTGGCAATGAGCAGCTGCGAGGGCACTCTGACCGCTGGCATTCGTGGACGGAGGCCCACGGGTCAGCCCCAGTCTCTTCCTTATGGCAGACGGAAGCGCGTGCGAAATGGGCAAGCACGGCCCCCCCCCCCTGGAGGGCCACTTTCTCGACACCCCTCACGAGGATCTTCGCCTCCGAGTCATATCTTCTCTATGGCAGACGGAAGCGCGTGCCAAATGGGCAAGCACTGCCCCCCCCCCCCCCTGGAGGGCCACTTTTTCGACACCCCTCACGAGGATCTTCGCCCCTGTGTCAGCTACAACGCAGGGGTCAGCGCTTGCGAGAAAGGCGAGCAGTGGCAGCGGGCGCTGGCGCTGCTCCGTGATATGTGGCAGGCGAAGCTAGAGCTCAGCGTCATCTCTACTGCGCTGCAGGGCCCCGCCCTGCCCTGATGGCCGCTGCAGGAGAGCCGCTGCCCTGATGGCTCCTCATCCTCCTCCTCTTCCTCCTCCTCCTCCTCCTCTTCTTCCTCCTCCTCCTCCTCCTCCTCCTCCTCCTCCTCCTCCTCTCCTCCATCCTCCTCCTCCTCTCCATCCTCCTCCTCCTCCTCCTCCTCCTCCCTCCTCCTCCCCCTCCTCCTCCTCCTCCTCCTCCCCCTCCTCCCTCCTCCTCCTCTCTCTCCTCCTCCTCTCCTCCTCTCTCCTCCTCCTCCTCCTCCTCCTCCTCCTCCTCCTCCGCCTCCTCCTCCTCCTCCTCCTCCTCCTCCCTCCTCCTCCTCCTCCTCCTCCTCCTCCTCCTCCATGTCCTCCCCCCGTGATCGTGCACC